>VXAX01007439.1:267928-322993 GCA_013399835.1 Leptocoma aspasia | reverse complement strand
CTGTCTTGTGTATCCCCACAATTACAAAATGCAGAGGGGAAGAAGAGGGGCTCATAAGTAAAATTACAGATGAAAGAGATGATCATGCTCACTCTTGGAAAAGAGGCTGTCAGCTGCCTGGTTCTCAGGGCCGTCCTTGTAATTTCTGGTTCACAGTCCTCCACAAGGACTTACACAACTCCTGAATTCAAGTAGATTTCACTGACACTAATAATACACAAAATGATGGGAAGAGAGAGTCAGGGTAAAGCAGTGCTCAGAAACCCTGTACAAGGATTAAATGCTGAGAATATAAAATAATAAATTATATATATTGTAATTATAAAGCTCTATTTCTAACAGTAGGTGGTATGTATGCATGAAACTATGGATAAGACAGCTGCGGTTAAGTTCTGAAAAAGAGAAGAAAAAATAC
Source organism: Leptocoma aspasia (assembly GCA_013399835.1). Taxonomy (NCBI): domain Eukaryota; kingdom Metazoa; phylum Chordata; class Aves; order Passeriformes; family Nectariniidae; genus Leptocoma; species Leptocoma aspasia. The sequence continues at coordinate 322,578 of VXAX01007439.1, read as the reverse complement.
CTCTACAAAGGTAATTTTTAAATTAAATCCTTCACATTGTCAACTGACTAAACTTGATAATTGTAAAATATGATGGTATGAGGATCTTGAAATATAGTTCTTTGGTAAATAAGGAGAGTTTGAAAGAGGAAGATCTTTTTAAAGCGCAGGTAACAGAACAATTAAGAATTGATGGCTAAGATATGTAAGAAATGCGTGCATTCTTAGGCTTCATATGCACGGGCTACATTGGCTCTGAAGGTCATTGAAATAAAAATCTACCCTCATAAGCACCATCTAACAAGATATTTAGTTATATTATGCTATGTCTCACATTTATCTCTATGTAAGTTTTTATGAATCATTTCTAAAACCGATGAAAGATGGAGAGATCAGGATCAAACAGAACTAGATTAAAATCTTCTACCTTGACAATCAACAGAACCAATATCATGACTTAAAAGCTTAAGGCTGATCTTACTGAATTTTTTACCTAAGTTTTAGGTTTTTAGTTTTGACAGTGAGATTAATTCTCTGTGATGGACATCCTTTTTCATGAGATAGTCTTTGTCAGAAGAGATAAGGAAATAAGATTTGGTCTTGCTTCATCATAATACATCTAGCCTTGTGAAAATTTGTATTGTTTGAGATCTGTAAGACTTTGAAATTATAAGAACAGGAAGACTGAGTTGTTTTGCCACCAGAACAGGCTAAGACATGCTTTAAATTAATTTTTGTACTTCCACAGTGCTTTTCAGAAAGATGAAATAGAACCTTAAGTTAAATCCTAATTCACCTGTGTTGTGTCTTATGCCAATTGTTTCCTTAAGAAATATAGCCACCTCAAAAGTTAACTACAGCCAGTGTGAACTACTGCCCAGAAAGAAAATGAAACTTACTCCAAAGAAGCTCATGAGGTTAAGAAAGTGCAAAATCCTGGACCTGAAAAATCCCCATACATCAATTCAGGCTGAGCAGCAGCTCCAGCAGAAAGGACCCGAATGTTGTGTGAAGCACTGCCTTGAACACCAGCCAACTGTGCACTTGCGTCATAAAGAAACCTTAGGAGAAATGGAGCCAGCAGATCAAAATGGTATTCATCCCCTTCACTTGGCGTGACTGTAGCTGTACCTGCAATTTTGTGTCTAGCTTTCCCACTTCACGCCCACTCAATTCAGGAAAGGTGTTAGAAAACTGGAAAAGGTCCATAAAATGCTACTGAAGAAGGTCGGGGGTCTACAATAAATAAACTCTGAGAAGTTGAATAAACTAGGCTAATTTAATTTGGAAAATAAACTAAGGAGCTCCAGGAGCCTACAACTCGTGGGAAATCACTTGCAGAGATTACAGTAATAAACTCTTTATAGTGCTAAACGATCTGGTTAGCGACAATAGCCACACACGATGGCATGGGAAGCTCGGACTGAGCACCAATAATGAGTTTTTACAGCATTGGTGATACATCATCAGAACATGTAACCCAAAAAGAGGTGAAATATCTGTCCTTGAAGGTTTTCAAAATATGCCTTGACAAAGCTGTGTCTGACCCAGTCTGGTGATGGCAATGGTAAAGCTTCAGAACAGGAGGTTGGGCCTGCAATGGCTATAATAAAGGATGTAATAAAAATAAAATTCAAGGGAGTTGGAACCAGATTGATTCAAAACAGGAAGTAAGCACACAATTTCAAATTGTAATTAAAATAAGTCATAAAGTTAATTTTTCATATCTGCAGTGAAGGATTTTGTTGACTATATGCTTATGCAGCTTTTCAAATGATAAAATAGCAAGATGATATTAAATGTCCTTTCTCAAACATACTAATTTCTAAAATTCTTGTGAAGTACAGTTTCTTATCAATTTGCAAGAAAGGTTTTGAGACAGGGTGATTCTTTAGTGTAAAATGTTGTCTGAATAAGAGCATTAAACACTTACAGCAGCACCCAAAATTATTTATTTTGCTATCAATTTTTATCTAATACATTTAAATAGTATGAAAAATCAGTGTTTACGGAATTGTTGAGTCCACCTCTCAAGAAGAGCAGTTCTGTACTACTTAAAATTCTGCACTACTTGAAATTCTGAAATGCAAAATTCATCTTGTTCAGTATTTACAGTAATGTTGTTTCCAAATTTTTTGATCTTACTGAAAACAGTGAGAATTTTGCCATAGAGAGTAACACAGTGATTATCTCTCATGAAGCTGTCAGTCACTATGGAGAAGGTCTAGAAAGTAGATTTGCTAAAGCATGTAGTAGATTAATTAAAAGACTGAACAACATATCGATGAAGATTCTACCTTCTGTTGCTAAGACACAAACTCTTCAAATCTCACTGATTTCCATATTTTAATATTTCATTTCTATGGTAATTTAAGAGACATTTTCTCCTGGTATAGATAGAATTTTCTTATATCCATAGAACTGACTGTGTTTTCTGACTGATATAAAGTGTTTGGGATTCAATTCTGTAGCTCACTGCAATTGCATGCTTACTTTTAAGCTTATAGTTTACTTTTATACATTCATGTTTGCATCCTGATCATCTCCCTGAATGGAGTTACTTTTGCAGTATGAGATTAATTTATCAAGCTAACATGAAAGAAAGAAACAAAGAAAGAAACTTTACAGTCCATATGTTTAGTGAAATTCAATTTACCTCAGCAGAGAAACTCAATTTTGTTGTTAAATATTTGGGTAAAACGCTAAACTAGAATCCTAAAGAGTTCCTCATTCTTGTCCCTGGTATACACTGGAATCCCTGGAATGTACCTATATAGAAATGAAAAAATGAGTGAAATGTGCATTGCTGGAAAACCCTTATAATGCAAAAAGATTATAAAGGAAATGCTAATGTCAAGAAACAGGTGAAGAGGAAAAGCTGAATTTTAATAGCAGTATCCAATTTACATACATATAGAAATTTTTCAGGTAGGCAAATTTCTACATTGTGATATTTTTCTCTTCTGTTACTCATCTTCAGTTTTTTTATTTCACATTTTATCTGAAGCAAACAGCAAGAAAGATTATTCTCCTCTAACTCTGCAGTACCAGCTATCAAACTGCTGCACTATATATCTGAATCACAGCTTAATTTTTCAAGTAAGGAAGAAAATAATCAGCTAGACTAATAAAAATCACTGTCAGTGATGAATCTATCCATCATCTCATTTGTTTTCACTGTGTGTAGACCTATTCTGCCCATTGTTTCTTGAGTATCATGTTCTTAGTACCAGGAGCTTCAAGAGTTACATACTTTTAGAAACAAGATGTTTACATAGTCCTTAGCTGCATAATCTAAATTTACTTTTTTTAAAAAGCTACCATTTAGGCATTTCTTCCTAGATTTAGGAAGAATTTCTTGTCTTGTCTCTAAGAAGACTTGGTCTCCTGGGTAGTCAGCTCTTTGGTTTAGAGATTAACCCTCTATTGCTGCTTAGTGGAGTTTTGACAGCCAAGTCTCTTATCACCTTCAAGCTGGTTCTGTGTAGAACCTCTTAGTTCTTATTATTTATAATGGATATAGATCCATTTCCTATTTGCTGATGGCTCATGGAAAAATTCAGTGCAAAAGGAGAAAAGAAAAAAGAAAACTTACTTATAAAACAATACATAGTATATTCATGTTCTGAGCAAAATGTTGCAAAAACTGAATAACCCTAAGAGAACAAATCTAGCTTGACAATTACACAGAGTTTCATCGCTCCTTTAAAAGTTATATAGCTCTGCCATAACTTTTTTTTTCTTCTCCATATCCCTAAAGAAAAATCCTATCATATTTTCTGTAAACTAACTGTCCTGTTAGGAATGTACACACACCAATAAAAAGACAATAATCCCTATTGCTACAAGCATTATGTACCTGGACCTCTTCCCTGGTGGCATGTTGCAGGAAAAATGGTAATAACATACATGAGTTCATCTTGACGCTGATGAATTTTTCTGCAGCGCAGGAGACACAAGAGGGAAAGCATTTATGGTGCAAAAAGGAGCCTGTGTTTGCAGAACAGAGCAGCAGGTGACAACCTGGGGTAATCAAGGAAGGTGGCCTTGGATGGTTGAACCTTTTTCTGTCTTTTATTTCTGTCATTCTGCCAGTACTGGAGAAATAAAATGTGTGAAACAAAGCTCAAGTGTGGTGGGAGGAAAATGCTCCCTGATACCTTTGTGCAATAACTGTCTGTTTGAATATGAGGCACTTGTCAGTTTTATGTTGATGCTTTGAGATGCAGATTTTGAGAGAGGCATCAGAAAAAGGAAGCATACTGCAACTGCCTGCAGAGCTTTGTATTTATTTCAGATAAATCAGTTAATTATTTATCTGAGTTATTTATGCCATGGGGTATTTCCTTCAGTGTAAGAATACTCAAGGATGACTGATAAAAATAAAAAAAATTGAATGCTCAGAGAACAGCTCACAGGTACTGTTCTTCCTCCTTCCCAGGGGATTGGTCACATTAACTCTGTGCTTGTGGAGCTGTATCAGCCTAGCTTCTAGAGCGTTTTATGCACAGAGATGGATTTGTTCTCAGAAAAGGTAAGAGACAGGACTTGAAGTACCCATGAAGTGTACTGATGTAGCTTCCCCTACAGGCCTGGATAGAGAGAACAACACAGATACCACAGAAGTAACATGACAATAACATGGATGTAGATTTTACAATTGCTAGGTGGGCTGGAAGCAGACTATTGCTTGCACAAGGCAGTGACTAGCAGGAGCTACTCCAACTTTTTTTTAATTTTATTTTTTTAAACAGAAGCTGCTGAAACCAGAAAATAATCCAGTTACAAGTAATTGCAAAGAACAAGTTAAAAACTGCATACTGTCATCATCTATGAGTTTTGTCCTCTAGGGATCAGCAAGGCCTTGTTTTAACAATCAGTGGATTAAGGGAGAGACAAGATATTAGGGATATTAAAATTTTTTTTAAATCTCGAATGTTTCCTTTCTGAGCCTTCTTGGCCTTGGATTTATCTGCCTGCACCCTACCCACACCTGGGCATTCAGTCCTAGGTTTTCCTCCCCTTTCCCTTGGTTGTTAATGGAACTGCATCTACCAGTACCAAACAGCTGCAAGTATCATGGTGAAGATTCTGGAAAGTGTAAGAAATAATTAAATCTCTGCTCTCCCAAAACCCATTGCACACCAACTGAATATTTATGTGACCACAGGAGAAGGTATTTGAGGTCATGTTATTCCAGCTGAGTGAAAATTGTTGCTGTGATAAATATTTAATAATTTATACAAAGCAGTGGCTCACAGAATAGCTTCTGTAGGAGGAAAAAAAGAGAAACATCTGGTAGGTAGGAGACACCTGGAATTTGGGAGGTTTACTCTACTCTGTATGAGACATAGTAATCCCACTATCACAGACAGCTATGGCAGCTTCTACATTCTTCAATTCTTGGCCATGACCCACCCAGCTGCTTTGCTAAAGCAAAAGCATTGGTATGTACATGCCAAAGGCATTAAGAAATTTTCCTGAGGAGTTGTGCTCGGTTTAAGTTACACTCACTGAGGGGTTGTCTAAGCATTCTGGCAGCACCAGGCTCCAGCAGCCAAGTAGACAAGATCATGCCCACTGGTAGGGCTGGGCTTGATCTGGGCACATCTGCTTACAGAAGGAATTTGGCTGGATTGATACCATATGTGGTGCTGGAAGATCAGAAGGGAAGTCAGCTTCCAATTTTGAAGTCTTCTGCCATATCTTGGCAAAAACCTCCCTTGCATCTCTCCAATGCCATTTTTCTTCTAAGTATCTACCAAAAGAAAGACACATTTGGAGAGCAAAATAAAAATAAGCTACATGAATATAATTTGTAGTTACAAGCAAAAGTTGATTATGCACTCACTGACATGCAAGCTACGTACATCTTGTAAGGCTGAAGAATTGAGTAAGATCCAAATATACAGGCTGTAGTTTACAAAGGGTAAGAAAAAAGAGTGGAAATTATAGGACATAAAATACTAAAAAGCTTGAAAAATAAGCTAAATACTTAAGAAAACCTTGGGAAGCAATATGTGTATACACATATATATATATATATAAATAAAAGGTAGGGAACAAGTTTTTATAGAGTTTATTGTCTGCTATATGCTTAATATTTTGAATAATTAGAAAACATGGTGTAATGTGACCCTTGAAACAAAGCTGTATAAACAGCCTCTTCCCTTGTGAAGAGAACATTAAGTTTAAACTCTTTTGAAAGACTGGACCTATAAGAAAATAGAAAGGAGTTTTCATAAATTATGGATTCATAAACTCCTTGTCAAAGGAGGATAATAAGGAAAAATTGGATTGGGGAAAATGTTAACTCTGAGGTTATATGTAACTACTTTAGAATCTGCACATAACTGATCTTGGTCATACTCTTCCTCCCAAACATATTTACGGCTTTTAATGATAATGGCAGAGAGAAATGTTTACACATCTTCTCAAAGGCAACATGTACAGGAATCTGCAAGTCATCATGCCAGCAAACTATCAACAATACCAGATGGCAGGGGATTTCTTTAATGCTTTCCATTCCATCATCAGTCATTCCCTGCTGCATTATACATGTATGTTGAGTCTCATCCAAAATCCATCAAAGGGTTTAAATACATTTAGGCATTGTTTGTAGCAAAACATATTTTCACCCCGAGTATTTTTATGCCACCAAGAGGTACATACCTCCCCAGAAGAGAAGTTCCAGCCCAGCAGAGGACTTTGTCCTCAGGACACATTGCTGCTGGAGCACTAAGTGGCACTGGGACAGTGGCTTGGATAGGCAAGGTCCTGTGTGTTTGCAGCCACAGCAGAAGTTGGTTTGTAAGCTTGGGCTTCAAGCAGGCAAGAAGAAAACAGTGCCCTTATAAAATTATCTATGCATTCTACATGCTGTGAAAGAAAGCATATAAATTTTTTGAGAAATTTTCTAGACAGTTTGCAACCTCAGGTTTAAAAGGCTAATATGGGGTTTACATATTACATAAAATGTTTATTGTATTCAATTCTTCCCTTCAAGAGCTAAACATGGAAGAGTTTCTGTTTATTTGAAAGGTAGAGACAGCATTTTATCAACAGTTGACACGCCTGGTCTTTGAAATGTGACATCTATCAAGCCAAGTTAAGCTACACCCCAGCAAGAACCATCCTTATTTATTCCATTCTGGCATCTGGGTCAGGAAGAAGTTGAGGAAGACACTTTTTCAACTAGTTCCACCATTTGTTCCTTCAGGCTACTATCCCACTGGCTCCAGAAACCTGAAAATAGCTGGTGACATCTGCTCAAGGTCTTTCCTGGGATAAGGACTAGAGCAGTAGCTGGGATATCATTCAGTCAGCCTTTCTTATGCCACTTTCATGCTTCCAAAGCAAGAGAAGAGAGAAAGCCAAAAGAACAATCTCAAGGTAGTCAAATAAATTAACAGCCTTCAACCTAACTCCTCTTTCAAAAATTGAACTCTATAAAAAAAAACAAAACAAAAAAAAAACCAAAACCACACAGCAGCAAGCAGAAATACATCGTAATTCACACTATATGAAGCAAATACAGAACTTAAAGGCATAGGTGCAAAAGAATAAGCTTTAACTGCCTTGTGCCTTACTGGACAGGAAAAAAAAGTTTGCATTAGTAAAAATTGTGAAAAATGCTTTTCTGATACCCAAAATATTTCCAAAGACAATTTAGTTTTCAATCAAGATAATCAATCATGCACCACCAGAAGTTCTCAAATGTTTTTTAAATTTTGAAAATATCTGCGTATTGCTTCACAAGACACACTTGTATGCAGTCCAATTTAGTTGCAAAGATATTTGTGGAATTATAGCTTTTGTATAGGAAGACTGTTGCACAGAAAAGAACAGTGGAATTTGCTTTCATGTAACAAATGGAATATTAAAAGTTATAAAACTGTACACTTCAGTGTAACCTAAAGGGCAAGTTTTAAAATTGAAACTTGTTCTGAACAATAGAACTGAGTCCTCTTGATGGCTGGGCACCTTAAAATACCATTCTTGCCACTAAGACAACATTCAAAAGACAAAAGACAGCATAAAAGGTAAAAGATAACATTTTATCAATTGATTATTTAATCAAGTCACATGAACCAGGAAACCAATTATTGCAATAAATAAGTTACTTAATAAAGCACTTCTTTCTCCTTTTAGAAAACAAACTCCTCAATCCCAGAAAACTGTTAGCCTGCAAAGAATTGCAGACAAGATTCTGTCTTATGCCATGTCCTTATAAACCACAACTGAGTTTAACACTGACTTAAATTGCCTTAATTGACTTAGGTTTAGTCAAGGAATACCAGAACTGTGGCCTGCACTTATCTTGATAAGTCTAGAACTTGCTCCTTTTTTAGCCCCCAAGAAATAAAACTATTAGATTCTACTTGGCTTGGATATCACATAGTCCAAACTTGAAACTCATTGTCAAAAGTTTTCAAGGAAGCACAGGCTGAGCTTTTGTTTCTTACAATACTCATAGAAAGAAACGAATCAATGATTCTGTGAACACAGATGTAAAAAAACCAAAGCACATTTTACCTATTGATCTGTACAGTCACATATCCAGATGCAAATCTCCCATCATGTTAAGTAGAAAGGGAGTCAGAAAGGTTATTGATAGGAGAATACACAAGACAGTAAGAAATTAGCTATGGAGCCTAACAATTAATTTTATGTTCTGCAGAAAGACTGCATGGTAAGAAGAGAGGCTGATGTTCTCAGAACCACCATGTTAACACAGTAATTTCTGGTAAAGTAAATCAAAGAGGGCTTCCAACACCTAAAAAAGCAAACAAAAAAAAATATGTAAATGTATTTCATTATCTAAGTAACACAATGCTAATCTATTTTTAGTGATTGATTCCAGGGTCTATCAGTCAGTGACATGCACATCCCAGGATCATTTCTTTATAGAAAATGTTGAATCATGCTTTCAGTGTTGGAGATGGGCTTTGTCACCATCAATAAACAGTAGCTTTTCGACCACTCTCCGGCTTTTGTCCTAAAAAGTCCACATGGAGCTGCCAAGTTCAGCCAGGGCAAAATTCTGCATTCTTCCTGGGTAAATTCACTACAGTTTTATAGGTGTGTTGCTTAGTTGTGGAACTGTGTTTTGGATTTGCTCTGAAAACAGGATTGATAATGTGGAGATGTTTTCATTATTGCTGAGCAGTGCTCACACAGTGCAAATGACTTTTCTGCTGCTCCCTCTGCCCCCCCGGAGTGGGCTGGGGGCATACCAGGAGTTGGGAAAGCACACAGCGAGGACTGCTCGCCTCAAATGACCCAGAGATATCCCATCCCAGATGATGTCATGCTCAGTATATAAAGCAGGGGGAAGAAGAAGTGGGGAACATTTGGAGTGATTGTTTTTGTCTTCTCCAAGTAATGATTACATTTGATGCAGCCCTGCTTTCCAAGAGATGGCTGAGCACCTGCCCATGGGAAGCAGGGAAGGAATTCCTTTTTCGTGCTTTTCTTGTGTTCACTGCTTTAGCTTTGCCTATTAAATTGTCTTTATCTCAACCCTAAAATTTTCTCATTTTTATGCTTTAGATTTCCTCCCCCATCCCACTGGTGGGTAAGTGAGCAAATGGCTGCATTGCACTTAGCTGCCTGCAGAGGTTAAACCACAACAATAAGAAAAAAATTAAAAGTTAACTTTTGCTCCAAGTCTTACTTCTAAATAAAGCAGAGACAGAGACCACCTCTATAACTTCATTTGTAGTGCAACTGTAAGACTACGATTTCTATGTTAAGAAAATACTAGAAACTCCAGTCTCAATACTGGTCATGTCTGATTTTTTGATTAGTAGAAATTTTACAAGCAATCCTAGCTTTGTATACTATCCCAAACACTGCCAATTACTCCGCCTCTGATTCTAGTACCCAAAATCATGCCAAAAAACATGAAGTGAGAAGGCATCTTGTAATATATCAGATTTGCAGTACCTACTGCAAGAAGAACTAGACTTTTAAGATATCAAGATGGTCTAAAAGGAATTGCAAAATTTCAAAAGTTGACGGATGATTGCAAACAGAATACAGTCCCTCCACAATTATGTTCTTCCTCTTTTAAATGTGAAAATAGTAACAAACATAGAGCTTATTGGTAGCCTTGGAACAGCATGAAAGGGGCCAAATGGGAAAGGCTGAAGAGTAAACAAGGAAGTCAAAACTTAAAGTCCCGTTGTTTTCAAGCCCAAATTAGCACAAAGCCTTATAGTTTCTATGGAAACTCATCCATCTGGCACCACAAGAAAAAATTGCAGTCTTAAAATGAGAAACATGTCAGAGTACTTAAAAAGTGGCGTAATAAACGTTGAGGTACTGAAAGCAAATGACAGTTAAGTAACTGGTTTTAAGAAAGAAACCAAAGATGCATGTTTAAAATATATAATCCTTGCAAATAATTATCACTTCAAAAGTGGAAAGGAATGAGAAAACTGATAAAAAAAAAAAAAAACAAACAAACCAAACCAAAGAAACAAACCCAAAACCAAAAAACAACTACCACATAATGTGAAGTGAAAAGTCCCAAATGAGATTAAACCAAAAATGTTGATGGGCAGATGAGGAAAGTTACTTTTGTGCAAAGGCCAGGAAAAAGTTAGGAATTTAAGTAGAGAGGAAGATTGTTTCAAGTGCTTCATAATGAGTAAAACAAAAGGAAGAGGAGAATATTTTCTTGTTGTGAAGAAAAATCAGAGTAACAGACTGTGTTAAACTTTGAAAAATATGAAATATACAGAAAGAAAGGAATCAACATTGGCGACAAAATGGGAAAACAAGATTATGAGTCAAATTCCTAGTGTTAGTTATTTGGGTTTTCAGGGATAATCATAAGATGATCAGTTCTAGAGAGTCTTTTTTTTTCACTCCCAGACTCATTTTACACCCTTTGCCCCAGGATGGAACTAGGTGAAAGCAGTGGTATGGGAACATCTACCTCAAGTGTTTAGACTCTGCATTTTGTGTAACTAATTTTCCCCAAGCTGAGTGCCATAACTCTTGCAGTACTTCAGTGCTGCTAAGTTGGATCAAGTGGTAGGATATCTTTGAAGATAGAAACCTGGAAACCTGACCAGCATGCTTTCCTGTTTTCTTTTCCTCTGAAATAGTGGATACTGATTGTTGCCAAAACAGGATATCAAACAAGTGATTTTGACCTGAGTCTGTATGGGAATTCCTTTGGGTTATGAAGGGCAGAAAAACATAACAGTTCCCTCCAAGACCTCCCCATTATTTATGCTTTGCTTTTCCCAGAAAAGCAAAGGAGTTCAGAAGGAAAGCATATGGAAATAAAAATCAGAACAGCAGAAAACAAAATTTTATAAAAATAGAAGTAATAGGCATCACAATTAATTCTACTGTAACAAATACTATTAACAGAAAGAGAACATGCCAAAAATGTGTTGTATTAAACTCTGTGAATTTTGAAGATGACAAGATGTCTATAAATAAAATAAGAAAAACTATTTGTACTTGTTTGCATGACCCTCGTAATTTCCTTCCTGAGGTGAGTGAAGAAGCCAGTCATATCCTGTGTGAAAACTATGTACAAACTGCATTCTTCCAGAAATGAAGAAAAAAGATGAAACCCCCTGAGCATTTGTTACATCACTTAGTTAAATTAGTCAGAGGACAAGGCAAAATCACTCTTGAGAAGAATAAGATGTCAACATTTGGAATAAACTTCATTCTATGAATTGAAAAGATTTGTGTTCTTCTTAGGTTTTTATAAAGAAAAATAAAAAGAGTGCATAAACATACAGACACAGAGTTCCTTATTTCTGAATTACTCCAATTTCTGTCTAGTTTTGACAGAACGTTTAGTCAATTGAAGTGAGCAGCAACAATTGGCAACTCATATTAGGTGTTCTATAGCGTCTCAAAGAGCAGGAAACCCAAACATCCTAGCAAATTCATATTCTATTTCCATTGTTTTTTATTTTATGGGAGAAAGGTTCCAGAGCTCATGGATTTTTCAAGACAGACATTTCTAAGAAACACACAGGTCAATGTAACTGTACTTTGATTGATATACTTCAGAAACTGCCTTTCTGAAAGACTGGCTTTATTAAATTCAGTCTTTATTCTGTCAAAGTGGTATGGAGTTAAAAAAAAAGCATTTTGCCTTGCCAAAGCTGACAGGGCAAGAACCTCTATTCATTAGTATTTTTCTCTTTAAAGCTACACTAAGAGAGCTTGCTTTAGTCAGGATCCTGGGAGAGAAAGCATGTAGACCTTGTATACCTCATCCTTGAAAAAAAAAAGAAACAGAGAGTAGGAACCTAGAGTACAGAAACATGAGATTTTGATGGTGGTTCAGTGGAATAATTCATTAGTTCCCTTATTCAGGTTCAGCACAATGTTTTTTGGCTGAAGGAAAGATTGAATAAACTAATACTTCTACAAGGGTGTTTTCCTTGGATATTTTTTGAGTGTCAAAATCAAAACCTTTAGAATATAAAAGGCAAAGGTGTACCAAAATAAGCTTAAATGTGGACTGACTCAAGTTATTTTAGTGATTTCAGGAATTTCTGATATTGAATTCTTTCTCAATGCCTAGCTAGGCAAAGCAAAAATCAGTTTTGACCTCTTATTCATGGTCCCAGTGCCATGCCCACTATGACTGGCCTGTTATTCCTTATTAGATCAGGAAAAGAATGGGAGAAAAACAAGGAAAAGAACAGTTAATGTGGTGACCAGAAGAAGACTTTGCTAACAAGAGAATTTATTTTTCTGCAAGGAAGCACCATAAAATTTTTTTTTTCAAGATATTCAAGAAGGCACTGTAGAAATTAGCCTGTATTTCAGTACTTGGGTAGGACAAACAGTTCATCTTCAACATACATCATTATGTGCCTTTGAATCAAATTTGTTAAACAATTTACTACCTTTTTTGTTAACAACACCTTAAAATAATTAATATTAGCATCTGACTATGATCTGAGTTTAGGGAAAGCCCATTGCACCACAACACAAAAGTATAGCAGCAGAATAAGGAGGGCTATTGCTTACTTAAAAGATTTATGATACATAATGCAATTTAGGGTGCTATTTTGAAGTGCTATTTTATTTTCATACACAGAAGAATATATGCATTTTAGAAATAACAATCCTAAATAATCAAATCTTCAAAACAGAAGCCTGAGGCTACTTGATTCCAAAAACTACACAGCCAGACAGTTTTGACATAATTGTACTGCCACAAGAGGTTGATGTAGGTGGATCTAAGTGACTTCAACATGCCCTCCCTCTACCCCCCACAAAGGCAGGAGCACAAAAATGAGAGAGATCTAGATGATTACAAATACTTTTGCATATATAGATACATAATTCCTCAAGATACCATTCCCAATTAATTTTACCAGTAAAACAGTACATTTTTGGACTGAGATTAATAGGCAGTCAAATCCTTTCTCACCATATACTTTTGGAAAAAGACACTTGTGTCTTCCAGAACCACTCAGAACCTTCTATGTATAACATTCAGCTGCCTGCACAGACAACTCCATAGAATTCTCTCTCCCCCATGATGTCCTTTCTAAATTTTACTAAACTTGTGTTTTCGGGAAGAAAAATAAAAACAAGAATTTTTTTCTTTGTTTATTTTGGTTTTTTAAATCAGATTAACGCAGATAATATTACAATGCTGATACAAATATCACAAGGGTTCATAAAGTCGGCCAGAGTTTCTATACATTTTTGGGGGTGTAATATGCTCATTATTCAAGTAAAAAGAATTTAAGAATACAGACCACTTCTAACAGACAAGATACAAGTATTTCACTGTTGTAGTCAGGCTTTGCAAGTGTAGGACACACAGTGCCACAGGAAGAGTGCTCAGACTTCACTCTTGCTTCCATTTTTTCACTGTTGTTACCAGGTCTGCACTCATCTGTTTTGCAAGTATTGACCTCACATTTCAAATCAAGGAAAGTCTGATCTGTGAGATCAGCATATTCTTTACATAGACATACTTCTATTGCTACTGAGATAGTTTGGGAAATAAAATCCACTATTACAAATCATTAGTGTCATTTCTCAGAGTCTGTTGAACAGCCCCATTCTCCATTGGAAGTAAATATCCCACTAAATGAAGGCAGTGCACAGAAGATATATCATGCCTCTGGGAAAGGTTAAATTTTTGTATTCCGTTTAGTTTCCATGTATCCACACCATGTAAGGGTAGAAGCCATGACTCCTGGGGCAGAGGTGAATGCCTCAGTACATTGGGCCTCTCTGCTAACTCTGAATTTTTCTTTAGATATAGGCTCATTTTGTGTGTTATTAATGAAATCTTAGTTCAGAGGGTAGTGCCAAAGAGTGATAGATCTTCCAGTTGCAGCTCATGGTACATCTTTAGGCTCAGTAGCAAAAAGACTCCATCCCTGTATGAACTAATATTCTCTTCTTCCCCCTTTCTCTTCACTTGCATTCACCATAGAAGATGCCCCGAAAAACTCATCAGTGAAAGAACCACATTAAAGGCAAAACCAAGTAGGTGTTTTTCTAGTCTTGTACCATTCTACTAAATGTCACAGAGTCAAACCCATGTGATTTCATGCAATTCTAATTTCAGGACAGTTCGAGTGCTGTATTCTGACTTGGCCAATAAAGATTGTAGGACAAGTGTTTTCAGTCTCTTCCAGACTAAAAATAAATGAAGTGGAAAAGCATATATCAGGGATAATAGGGTTTAAATCTGCACAAATATTTACATCTGCAATATTCAGATAAGCTTTGCTGGCTGTGAGAAGCCTGAAGAGCAAATAGACCAGGTCTTGGAGGAAATTCTACCCTTGCCAGTACAACAGAGAAATGGTTCTGTATTTCTATATTAGGAACAGCCTGTTTTACATTGGTGAAGACAAACTGCTGTGGCTGTGACACTTTCATTCATGCTCTATATTGTATTAAAAATTCTTCTTTGCAGAGTAAGTACCTTAAAAATCAAGATAAGCTTGATTTTTTAAAGATTGCTTGACATCTCTAAAATGTCAACCCCTACCAATCCCACATTATCTGCTATGTCTAAAGTGCCACTGCTCCACTCAAGCTTTCACCCAGAGTCCAGGTAATCTGAGCGCCATGGAAGCCAACAACTGTCTCTGATCTGTTCCTGGGGCATTCATCAACTGATCTTGGTTATGCATTTCATTTCTTTAACCAATGTCTCAATATTTTTCTGCAAGTGACAAACCCCTAAAGATTTCAATAAGGATCTACATGGAAAAAAATTCTGTACTCAGAACTTATCAATACTTTTGTTCTTTTCCTTCTTTTGTTATTAATCTGCAGCATATTTTGACGTATGTGCAGATCCCAAAAAAATAGACCTCAGGATTGGTACTTGCATCAGAATTCAAAATAAAACAAAATAAAAATATGGTTAATATTTTTCTGTCCCAGCAACAGTTCTTGAATATCAGAGTGTATTTCAGGATACCACTTTACTTTGACAGTATTCACTTTTTGTTGGTCTTATGTTTAAAGGTAGCAATGCATCAGTACTACGTGGAAAGCTTTCCTTAAGTGAAATCTCTCTATATTGAATTCTCTGCTTTATAAATCAAAAGAATTATATGACAAGCTCTGCATAATAAATTTTAAACTATAAGCGTCTCAAAAGAAACAATATTGTTTCTTTTGAACAAGAAACAGAAATTGAACAGAAGAACAAGGAAGTGTTCTCTGTTACTGCTTTTCTGTAGGTTAACACCAAGTACTTAATGTTTTCATAGCTTACATACCTCTTCCTATCATTTGCTGGTGATATGAACAATTTTATGTGAGTCCTTTAAAAATTCTTATCAAAAAAACCCAGTTTAAAATCTTAAGTTCTTTTACACTAAATATAAAGATTCCCAAGGCTGCAGCTGTGGAAGTGTAGTCCCCTGGTGTAGAGAAGCGAAACCTCAGGGCAGCACCCAGATGTAGGATGTTGATTTCCCTGGACGTTTTCATATTACCATTTGAAAAAAGACCCAACCAAACAAACCAAACCAACCCAAACCTAAATTCAAATTCTAAGAGAAATATTTCTGTTAATTACCATAGCTTGAATTTTTTTTTCTGCCTGACAAACAGCATTGTTGGTAAATAGTCTACTCAAAAAAATAGGGTCCATCATTGTAGTATAACCAAGACCTCTTTGTTTTTATCAATAGCCATGGCTGAGCAAGTAGAAGTTCCTTTTAGGAAAAGACATGTGGAAGCCAAACAGGACTTGTTTACACTTCTCCATTCAGACTTCAACCAACACAGCACGACACTAGAAAATACAAAGGGCTTGCCTAAAGACTGGTAAAATAAAGGTATCAAGGAAAACTTTAGAAGGCAAAAAAAATGACATGGCATTTCCTTTAAGTGATCATTCATAACACCCCAAAACACTAAGGCAATACATCAGTATTTATTTGATTCTGCTCATGATGCAAAAATATAAACCAAGAAAATCTCCAAACTCTAACAAAACATTTGTCAGAGATGTTTGTTAGCACTGTTTCTGCTTCAGGAATATTAAATAGCGTTTGGAACAAATACTCACAAGACAAAATCCTTTTTAAAATAAAATAATAGTTTTTTCTGAATGGAAGAAGAATCAAACAAGGAAGTGTGCAGAAGTTCTCCCTTGTGCAGAATTCTGAGCAATGTATGTTGCTTGTACTGGAAGTTCATTTAATTCTTTATCAACAAGATAGGCTAAAAAGGTTAGTTTGTCATTTAAGGAAAATGCTCAGCAAATCACCTAGCACATGCACAAGTTCTTTACTGACACTTCTATGGAGTAGGAGAGGTATTTTAAAAATTATGTAATAGGATCCCAGGGGAACAGACGGACACCTAATTCCTGACCTTACAAACCCTGCTGACATACAAGAGAAAATTTCACAAGCACATCGACTATGAAAATTCTGTTTTACAGAAGTTACTGAAGGCTTTAGAGAAAGAGAAATTAGAAAATTTCTATTAGGGAAAGCACAAGCCATCTACTTTTCTTGCAAAGGAAATATCCCAACCATTTGACCAGTTTGTGTAAGGACTGAATTTTGAACTAGAAAATGTTCCACACATTTGTTGCAAAGTTGAAAATATTACTGTTTGATTCATATATTCACCTACTCCAGCCAATCTGAAAGGTGCAGAGTTCCACTGCACTTCAGTTGTCCTACCACAGGATATAGAGTGTCAATTACATTCAGGTATTTCTGCTTGCCAAATCTGTATTTTGTTCTAGGCAAGTGAAAACACAATGAAAATAAAATTATTCTTTGGGAGTTGTCAAAGTCATAACACGTATGAAGTCCAAAAGAAACCAGAGTAGCCATTCTCAGAAGGTGTTTCCTACGTGAAGAAATATCCAATACTTGAAAAGACTTGTAGGAATTAACTGAGATTCCATTAATTAACTGCAGATGTGTCCCTTTGATTATATTAGACAATTCAAGGCAGCTACAGTCTGTATTTTTCATGACCATGAATTTTTGAAAAAATTTAAGTTTCACAATGCTCACGAAAATTGACATTTTTGTGGAACTGTTCTACCTATACATAACACCTGCCCAATACAAAACCAAGCAATATGCATTTCCCTCTTTACATATGACAAAAAAACCCCCAGGAAAAAAACAGTCAAGGAACCACAGTCACAGGCACTAGAGAGCACAGCTTATAGACACACTCGGCAAAGTCTCCTATCAGAGCAGCAGCGCAGGCTGCTCTAACATACACAAAAACTGTATCACCTCCTATGGAAAGCTCATCTTCCTCTAATGCCAAGGTAACAGGCTCCTGGACTACCCCTGCCATGTGCTAGAGGATTCAGTAGACACAGAATCTTTTTAAACAATCATTTGTTTCTACCCTTTATCTGAACTAAAAATTAATTCCTATAATGCTTGCATAACAGCAACAATTCCTATGTTTTCCTTGTTGGGTCTTAACAGTTTAATTGCCCCATGTTACATGAGTAAATAGACACAGATTTGAGGAAATAAGTCATATAAATGCATGCTTACCAGCTGGTGCAGAACATGAGCAGTGAAGTTGAAAACCATGATAATCAACACATGATTGACTGAATTTGCCTTGCTTAAAATCTCGCTTGGAATCCCTTTTGCTCTCAATCTCATCTGATGAAATCTTATCCAGTTCAATTATAACAGCTGACATTTTGTTAGTTTCAGTAGACATCAAATTAAAAACCACAACTGAATAAAAGAAGAAGCAAGTTTTAGTTCACCTTGCCCAAACTTGCAGTCCAAAAATAACTTTCTATCACAAAGAAAAAAGAACCAAAAACAAACAGACT
The DNA here is from genome assembly GCA_013399835.1 of Leptocoma aspasia. NCBI lineage: Eukaryota > Metazoa > Chordata > Aves > Passeriformes > Nectariniidae > Leptocoma > Leptocoma aspasia. The sequence continues at coordinate 304,283 of VXAX01007439.1, read as the reverse complement.
GTAACAGTGCAGAATGTTCAGGTTCTTTTTTTTTTTTTTTTAAATCAATGACAGAGAAACTCTATTTCCATGAAGCTGTTCTTCCAGCTCTGGAGCATCCGATAAATAATGCAGCTTGTTTCCGAAATAGAAAACTACTACTTTAAAAAGTTTTTCTGTTCTTGCAGTGACAACCACATTATGACGTTTCTGAATAGCTGCCAGAAAAATAGCAAGGATAAGCAGAGACATTTGTATGCCTGCTAAGTTGTGGACTTCCTAACTTTAAGAGTCTAACTCACATTTTGTTCCCCAGCTGGGAGGGGCTAATCCCAATGGGAGTGAGTACATCCCAACCCATCCTGGCACCTGTGCCTTGTCACTTGTGCCACAAGGATGTTTCCTCAGTGAGCACTCAAGTCATTGCATGGGATATGTGTAGGAGGATAAATTACCAAAAGCTATGCAATTCCTTCAAAATGAGTAAGAAATGCTTCACAGTTTCTCTGCTTATTATTTTAAAGCCCCGAGTATAAAAATGTGTCTTTCTAAGAAAATATTAAGTAAGAGTAATATTAAGCAAAGTGGTTTAATCTTTCAAACTTTTTTCTTATTACTTTTGTTTCCTTAAATGCAACTAAATCTCAACACAGCTCAAGACATGAAGATGCTCCATCTCTTTCTAACCTGTCCCAGCAGACCTCCGAGCACTCTGAAGTGCCAAAGAAGTCGCCCACCTGGAGATGCTGGGAAGATTCCAGAGCAGCCAGGCAGGGCTGAGGATGCATTAAGAGGCTTGGAAGCACACTGCCAACTTGTAAATCCCTTAAGAACAGCAGGGGACATAAAGCATGAATTAGTTATTAAAACAGGCCACACGAGAAAAATTGCCAAACCTGAGCTACAGGAAAGGTGATGTGCAGTTGGCCAACCATTAGTTTGCTATACCTTTCTTATTTTCTCTTTGCACAGTGAGGAAGAGAAGAAAATAATGCAAAGAAAAACAAAAGATCTATGCAGCTGTGCAGTTTTACTAAACATTCCCTTGTCCTGCAAAATAAGACAAATCCAAAATCTTAAACTCAACTTGAAAAACATTGAAATGTCAGGTTTAAACATAAGCCAGGTTTTAAACTGAGCTGCTGATGGTGCTATCCTCAATAATCTCAATGCAAGCAGGGAGCAGGTGAAGGTTCCACGTGCTTGCAGTAGAAACATATCCTCAAACAGGAGCCAGTTATATTTAAAAAAAAAAAAATAAATAGATCTATTTACCAGTGGGATAAATCTTCAGATATTTAGGTTAAGGGAATTTCTATGAGATAATATCTAAATGGGACATGATTGCAGCTAGGAACCCAACTGAGGTAAAAAGGCAAATACTAATAAGTAGAAAAAAATGGAAATGGGACTTTAAAAATCAGTCAGAGGGGAAGTTTTCCAAGGAGACCAGAAATATGTGACTGTTTTGCTTTCATTTCACTTCAATTAATGCACACCAGGGGCAGGAAAAGCTTGATGCAAGTGTCACAGCACTAAACAAAACTTTAGAAAGGGTTATATAACAGAAAAACCAAGTGTGGTTTTTGGAAGGCAAACCCAGCATGGCTTACACCAAGAAAGGGAAAAGGCAAAAATATCAGACAAAAAACATTGCACCTTTTTTAAAAATAACCCTCTATTCCACATCCTCTTAAATATGTAAAGTCTGTGTCATTTATACTGGTTGAAGTAATCTTACTTTGTCTTCTGAAAGAAACTTCCCCAAATGAAAATGCTGGCTCCCAAGTTTTTCAGAAATTTTACAGGAGGTAACAGCCCTATGAAATTATTAAAAAAAAAAAAACACCCATAGCTTAAATTGCACTTCCCTGCTTATAAAAATTTAAAGCATGTATTTTACATGGAGGTGCTACAGAAATGAGTCCAGCATAGCAAAACTTGTAAAGAAAGAAGCAGCTTAATCCTCTAACCACAAATGCCCAGAGGATGGATAATTTCTTCAATATTCAGTGTCCCAAGAACTTTATTTTAGCTTTTGCTGGATTTTGTAACTTTTCCTGGATATGTAAGCAATTTCATTTCCTGTACAAACCTTTATCTGAAGGGTTTGTGTTTCTCCAGTAACATTAATGTCAATGTGATTTAATTTTTTTTTCTCTCATTACTATGCTGCTGTTGAGTTTCCCATGTAACTCTGAATATGTCAGTCAGTCAAGAGCATGTCTCCAGCAGTCTGTGACTCTGTTACACCCGGGTCACTCAAACCTAAGGCTAAACCAGGGTTGTTTTGCTCTGGGTAGGTGCAAAGGAGAAAATTCTGCCCAAATATTATCAAGAGGTAAAAAACTACACAAAAGTTTCTGGCAAGCTATAGAAGATTAAGGAATATTGGCAAAAGAGTAAATACAACATAACATCACTTATCACAGCATAGACTTTAGCCCACTGAACACAGAAAACCTTTAAACTCGTTTGATGTTATGTTCCATGAGAAGAGATTTAGAGGAAGAAGAGAGGGAGAAAAACAGAAAGGCATGAAAAACTTTTGGAGCTAATTTTGATATATCTTGTCCGTCAACCTAAGTAGGAAATGCAGGCAAATTAAATAGTCCCCTTGGGCTACACAGGGAATGCTCCTGCCACTATTACCACTGGCTCAGCTCGACTTACCACAAAAGCTGCAGCAGGAGAATTGCATAAAGAGAGTGTCAGTGAACTTGTGCACATTACAAGAACCTAAATCAGAATGTGCAAGGGTCTGCTGCTCAGGGCTAGAGAGCCCAGGGGGGTGATGATGTTATTCAGAACCACTTGTACTTCCAGCATGGATACCTGGAGGTTGGCAAGCCTTGGAAATACAAGAGATGTTATGGGGCAGCAGGAAAGGCACCCAGGCAGTGCTCACTGCATCCCCTCAGCTCACAACATCAGGGCAATATCAGACTGCACAGCATGAACTCACACAGTTCTGTGCTGCTCACAGCTTGGAAATAAAATTGGAGACTTTTTTGGCTTTCCAGTCCAATTTTTCACCATTATTTTATCAGTTTGCACACAGTAACTGTTGAGTCAGTTATTATTATGAGTTACAGGTTGATGTGTTCACCAGTACAAACAGTGACACTGAAGGAAACAGCCTCACTCATGCTGTGAGGTACTGACATCCCACATGAGAATGCAAAGGAAAAACTGCTCCTGAACTTCAAGGGTTAAAATAGAAGAAAATAAACCCATGATTTTTCACTAAGTACGAGACACTTTCCAACTATGACTGTTTCTCATAATAGTAATCATTTAAGTGACTGGTTTAAAATTTTTATTAAACCAAATAATCAAGAATTTGCTATAGTAATACTAAGATTTTTTTATAGTGAGCTGTATTACTACTCAGTGTAAAAAAAAATCACACTTTACTTTTTCACAGTTGCAGAGCTACCATAAGAACTGAGAAAAGCCTTTTTAAAGTATGAACTTTTGGAACTATTTGTTTCCAAGTTAGAAAAACCAGCTGAACAGCTGTGGATATAGGAAATTATCTACTTTGGGGTAATCATAAAATCATAGAATGGTTTGGGTTGGAAGGGAGCCATAAAGATCATCAAGTTCCAATCCCCCATAGGGATACCTTTCACTAGACTAGGCTGCTCAGAGTTCCATCCAACCCTGACCTTCAACACTTCCATGGATGTGACAGCCTCAGATTCTCTGGACAACCTGGTCCAGTGTCTCACCACCCTCTGAGTAAAAAATTTCTTCCATATATCTAACCTAAACCTACTCTCTCTCAGCTGGAATCCCTTCACCCTTGTTCTGTCACTTCATGCTCGTGTAAAATAGCCAATTTTTCTTGTAGGCTCCCTTCACGTACTGGGAGGCTGCAATTAGGTCACCCCTTCTCTTATACAGGCTGAAAAAAACCAATTCTCGCAGCCTTTCAATTCGGCCCCAAAACCAGAGATTTCACCTGAATGATAAGGGAGATTAGGTTTTGATGCCATGCCCCTTATGTTAATTTGTCACCCCATATTCTCTGCCAGCAAATAATTACCAGCCAGTCCTAGCAGGCTGACAGAAGGGAACTTCAAGGCTAGGAAAGATAAATAAAGTATATTGTTTCCTGTTTACACTGGACATGAGCTTTCTGTAATTACCCCTCCAGTTAGTATTGACTGGGCAATTATCCTGGCAAACAGTGGCAACATTGATGACAGCCAGACAAAGGCGTCTCAGAGCAGCTCTTTCCCCAGGCCACTGCAGCACAGTCCCTCTGAATTCCTCAGTCCTGGCTGCCATCCCAGCACCTCCAACAAGGGCTGCACAGTCACAGGGGGAGCAGCAAGGGAAACAGTTTTCCTAACCTGGCAGCATTTAACAGCACAAACATTTTTCCTTACCACAAAAGGAGCTGAAAATCTGGAGGGGAGAGTGTATACAGCAGAACAGATTGGCTGGGGAGAGCAGATTTGCTTTCCATCCTTCTGAAATGTTTCCATTATATTTTCACCTCCTTCATCCAAGTGAAAGCAGCATTTCAGCAGTAGAATGGAAAAAAGAGAAAGTATAAAAATTGGAATGTCAAAGGACCCTTTTTTTCTTAACCCCAAATCCATATCGCAGGAGCCTCAGCTAGCCGAACCTTTCTTGGCAACAATTCCATTTCAGTGAATTTACTCATTCTGTCAGGAAAGTTCTGAACAGACAATAAATGAGTTATTCCAAATATTGACATTGACTGTTTCAGAGGCAGGTGAAGGCTGCTCTGAAGTGCACTGGTGCCTGCTGGTCGCTTGTTAACCCAAGATTTCCAAGACACCAGAAATTAAGATTTAAGCCATAATTTGGTCAATTGTATTTAGCCTTAATGTTTTCTCTTTTGCACAAAGAAAAAGGATATTTCTCTTATTATCTGAACACAAATCAAAAGACTGTGACTGTAGAACATCTCACATTAGATCTTAAAATAGCTACTATCTTATGTACTTAAAACCCTTAATCTTTAGACAGAGATTCAACATCTTCAGCAAAATTGATCTTTAAAATCCCCAATACTGAAATACTTCAAACATTGCCTCTATAGTAATACCTACAACCAATGTCTTGAAGGAAATCAGAGCTGCAAATATCTACTGATTATGCAAATTCCAGATTTCCTAAGATAAGTGAACTGCACTGTGAGAGCTGGTGTTGTGCAGTTGTGGACAATGCTTATTCCAGCCTGAATAATTTCATTGCCTTACTGAGGCATAAGTAAAAACTCCAGCAAAACAACCTCATGCCTCAACCAAATTAAAAAAAGAGAAAAATTCTCTTGGATTTTTTGTTTGGTGGATCCTTGTTAAGAATGAAATCTAAAAATCAGTGATTTCTATTAATTTGCTTTTACTCTGTTCATTTGTTTTCCATTCTGGACACTTGTAGCCACAGACAGCTCTGTAATCCTCTTCTCACCCACTGCACATATATACTAAAGAAATAAAAGTTCCCTTCACTTTAAGGAAAATTATGATATAGGCACATTTTTTTCCAGTAATTGAAGAAAGATGTGAGAAGATAGGATGATATTTATCTTCTCCCATTGTCTTTTGTTAGGAAACAAATAATTTTGAATCTGAGTTAGCAAAATACACTGGAGAAAACAGGAGAAAGGGTCTTAACACTTCCATGCTTTTAAGCAGGAAACAAGCAGAGGATGGATGCTTTTTAATGAATGTGATGCTACTTTTACCTCCCTGTTATCTTTGGAGACCTGTACATACATTTTAGTTTTGATTGATAATAGTACGTTTCCTGCCACTAACAACAAGGTTCCCTGTCCCTTCCCAGCTTGTCTGGGTCTGCCCAAGGTATCTGGCCATCCACACACAATGGCTTGCTGGCTGCAGAGCCCTGCAAGAGGCATGCTGTAAGCACACACCAAAATATTTCCTCTGTGGTTCTCCTGAACTTCTTAAACTCTAGTCACTGGGTGACCCACAGCAGAGTGAAATCCATTTTAATGGGGTCTTGGTTAAATCAGTCAACTGAGTCCTTGTTGAAGTAGGCAACCCTATGCAGAAATACATAAAAAACCAACCACCCAACCAAAACAAACAAACAAAAAACAAAAAAGAAAACCTAAAAAACCAAGCAAAACAAACAAACAAACAAACAAACAAAAAACCACAAAAAAACTCAACAAAAAATACAATCTTATTTCTGTTGACAGTCTTAGAAAGCAAGGATATAGGATGCTTTCAGTTGTAATCCCTTGCTTCACTGTAAAGCTACCCAGCATTACCCAAACACTGTCCATGACATTGTGGTGCATTTTGGTTCATGGCACTGCTCCTCCAGGGCCACAGCAGACCAGGTCCTGGTGCTGCACTGAACTCTTCCACACGTGCTTCTGACTTTCAGAAACTCAGTAATGATGTCACCATCTGGTGGTGACACTTTCTAGCAAGGAACAGAACTGACAATTGCAAAGGAACACATCCAAGTTGGTTTTACTGCAAAAATAAAGTAAGAATGTGTCTATATTCTATCAGAACATCATCTTTTTAATCTCTCGTTTCAATCTGGTACTGTAACGAGAGAAGCCAGAGCTGTAACAGTAGATGGATCACATTATCTCTGTCATGCTTTTCTCTGGAGGAGAAGTGCATTATGTTTAATTGTACTCTAGAAATTTTAAGATTAGTGCACAGGAAAAATACCAAAGAAGTGAAATGTCCTAAAAAACTTATGTTATTTGTATTGTAAACATTAATCATCACACATCCAAACTCCTGCAAGTATGATAAATCCACCTTAGCAAATTAATGCATTCTTTAACCAAATTTTCTTTTGAATTAGAGTAACAGTGACAAAAGAGGCGAGTTTTGTGAAAAAGATGGGCAAATCTCAGCTCTTTATATTTTCATGTGTATTTAAACAAAATTAGTTGCACCAAAAGAGTAACTAAGTTAAGAGCTCGCCTTTCTTACAGCATGAGCAAAAAGTAGCCAAGGACACATACGAGACAGTGGAGAGGGATCCTCCCTAAATTCTTATTTTGTAGTTTCTCACTAAGTATTTCAGTCTTCCATTGGCCTTGAAGTGCATCCCTTGGAAGCGAGATCCAAACCAAAACCAGCCACAGGTGTTGGGACTGCAGCACCAAACTAGTGTTTAGCAGTTTATTTGCAGAATCTGAAAAGTTTAATTAAATCCTTCCACGTTCACCAGTGTTTCAGGCCTCCACACCCACAGTTCCTTGAACAACAGCATGTTCTCTGCATTTATGTGTATATAACACTATTCTTTATGACTTGCAAGAGTTCAACACACATTGCCTCAGGTCTGCCTTGCCTACTAATATTTCTACATCAGCACCCTGAGTTTCTGCCAATCCCCAGCTGCACAAAATGTACTTCTTTCATTCTGGCATTTCATCCTATTTTCAAAAACATTTTTAGGAATGAGTCCAAGATAAATAAATTTTCTCAAGTGTTGAGCAGTTTCTGATTTTGAAAATCTTAGCACATTATGTAGATGGCCATCTGTGAGCCCCTAGGCAAATTTTCAATACTGTGAAACAAAGGAGACACACACTCCTTTCAGCACCACCAGTATTTGATTGTTTAACAGCCATATATATTTTGAAATTAAGTCCTTGAAATTTTTACTCTATCCTCAGGCACTCTTTAAACAAAGGGTGCCTAAATTTACTGAGTGAAAAGATGTTAGGAGACTTCTTACAGGGAAAACCACAGAAACAAGAAAAACACCGGTTTAAATTTTGAGCCACAGCTGGCAATCCAAAGGGTCAGCACCTTTGGCAGAAAGGAATCCCTCTTCCACTCCTTATATTATTTATCAAACTAATTCCTGGACTTCACTTAAACAAGAGCACCATTTCTCCACTTCTGGTTTTGTTTGCCTCTAAATTCTGAGTAGTTTAGCAACAGCTGGTCTAAGCAAGAAAGTTACTAAGGGCTATTATGACCCTAAGTGCCTCTATTTTCTTTGTGGCTCTTTTACTCAACAACCAACACCAAGCTCTGTTCTTTCCATTATCCAAAACTTGGACACACTATATTTAGATTAAACCATCCCAGTCCTTGGAACAAGATGCTTAGGTCCTTTCAATTACTCCAGTCTAAAAGCAATCACTGTCCTCAGCCTTTGTGAACTTTACAACTTGTTGGATTTTTCTTGAAATGCGTCCTTAAAAGCCAAACCCCTGGAAAAAGAACTGAAACCAAATGCCTGTGATCAGGCAACCATAACACAGAACAGGAGACACTGTGGCAATGTCTGACCTTCTGAACCATGCACATGGGTTGAAACAGAACAGCTCATAATCACATCTTAAATGGTGCATGCTACTCCTTTATTTGTAGTTCAGAAGATCTCAGTTTACAGAGCCATGATTTTAGAATTTCATGGGCTTGCTTCAGATTCCAGAAACTACTTTACATTTGAAACAAGCCTAAAAAAGGTCACAGTTGAACTTCATTAGCGTATATGGTCAAAACCCATTAAGCAGGCAGTTTCAATGGCTGCAGACATTCCCTCTATCTCATACCACATTTCCACCTCAAAAAAGAAGGTGCATGAGTGGATTTTCTATTCTAAACCTCTTTAAATATGGAGTTACTCAGGCTGACCTGAAACTACCGGTTCAAAATTTTTTCTTTAAAGTATACTGGCAACACAAATTCAACAATAAGTTTCTTACAGAGGTGTTATCAGCCTGCTCAGATCTTCATCCAGCCCTTGACTCTAATAATAATGTCTATCAGTTACACTCCGATCATCCCTGTAGAAACTGAGCACTTGTAGTCCTACAAATAACTACTAACGAAACACACAAATTATGTTGCTGCTGACAAAGATATCAGAGCCCTTCATTTAGATCCATATATGCAGAGCACTATGCCACCAGTATATTTCCTGACAAGAAACAGTAATTTTTTGCAAAGATAAAGACCCCATGAAATGTCAATAAACGGTAACTTCAGGCAACAAAGCTTTGGCAGCCTTGGGTAACAGCCCCTTGCATAATTATCCAAATTACACATACAGTCACTCAGGATGTTCAGTAGCTGTTACTGCTATGAGCTGAGCTAAAACCCTGTGCAAACTATTAGTATAATAGTTTAAGTATTTTAGTATTTACATTAGTATAAATGCTACCCTCAATCCAACCTAAATACTTGAGATGACCAGACATAAAATCAAACTGCAGACATGCCACCTTCACTCCAAAGAAAGTACATTCAGGTTTGCTCAGGAATTCTGCTGCTCAGAGGTGTTTCCTGGGAAAGATTTTTAACAGACTGTGCAACTGCGACACCAGGAAAGGAAAAAACAGGGGAGGAAAATCCTGATCCCCTTGTAGCTGAAAGTTCTTCTACAGCTGGCAGCAACCCAGACCAGATTTTCTTTATGAACAGACCTTTACTTAATTAAAAAGCTTCATTGGAATATAGAGAGAAGCATTACAAGAAGTATGTATGGTAGTTTTCTCTCTCACTCCTTCTAGCAGTACAAACATACTTGTATGCCCATCCTTACAGGTCTCCTGTAGCAGAAGCTACCAAAGATCTTGGCAGAGGTGCCTAAATCAATAGGCAGAAAATACCAAAACTGTGCAATTTGCCATTCTCTACTGGATAAATAGGTATCTGAAATAGGCAGTTTTTTGAAAAAAGAACCAGTTTTGACAATAAAGTGAAATGTGGCAGCCAGACCACAGAGAAAAGAACAGTAAAATGTCAGACATGAAAATAAAGGAAACTCTTGTGCACAGATAGGATAGAATGGCCAGAGGATGAACTGTTACAACAGTTGATTTTGGCATGGGATCATACTCCACTGTACTGCTTCCTTCAGGTAAACTTGTGCCAGAAACACTGCTGGCCAGAATCCAAACTTTCATCTGACCAGACTCAGTGAGCACTGGCAGAATGTCCATTCAAACTGACATGGACAGAAGTAGACTAAAAATATGAATCACCACTTCTTCCAGGCCTCACAAAACAGAGTCACATAAAGATACACTTTCTTTGCAGGACCTTATTTAAAATCCATGGAAATCAGTAAAGTAAACAGGGATACTTCTATATATGTTGCTTGGGGTTTTATTATCATCCATCCAGAACACTGATTTTTTTTCTTCTCTGATTGTTATCAACCATAAGAGAGAAGATGAACACAGGAACTGAGAGTGGTTCACACAACAAGGCATAGGGCTGACCCCAGGTGAATTCAGCTTGTACCAATAAACTGTTTCACTATCCTGTACTGTATCTCGTGTTGGCAGCGTTCATAATGTTCTCATTACAACACTGCAAAACGTTATTTTGCAGAAATATAACTCTGTAGGCAGAAAAAAAGAACAGCTGCTGTAAAGTCTTTCTTCTAAAGTATTAAACTATAATGAAAAGTCCAACAATTTATTATGATCAGGACAGAAATCCTTCAGCTCTGACATCGACCCACTCCAATGACACGAAGATGATCCTGATCTTTCAAAAAAATATCTCTTCATCTGCCTCCTCTCCCACCCTTTCAGACCACCAAGTTATTTACAAACACCTGTATAAACTGGAAGAGGAAACTGAACCAAGACCAACATCCTCAGCTTCAAAAATTATGTTGTTCCCTTGTGTTGCATTACTTGCTCCCTTTTGAATCCTGATGAAGTACAAAATCGAACAACATGCACAAGCTTTGTTTAGCCTCAGTTTTTAACATTCAGGTTTAATTCAGGGCTTGAGCTAAAGGGCCTTACTTCAGAACACTGAATTTCAGAATCGCCAAGCTTGGAAAAGTCATTGAAGATCAAGTCTAACTCTCAACCTACCACCATCATGGTAACCTCTAACCCTCTAAGCCATATCACCCAGGAATTTTTATCTACACAAGATTTTAAATGCTGTCATTTTCTGATTTCAGCAAAATGTTTTAACTCCTCTGTATACTGTGCCCTCTTTCTAAAAATAGCCTGAGTTTCCTGTCTTAAAAATTGGTCTGGCTTCAGACACTGAAATAGGATATTTCAGAAAATTTCTCCTCCAGTCATGTGATACTTCAACAAGTGCTAGAGGCCAGCAAATAATCATGCTACTCTTCATAATAATTCTGATTACACCTATATGCTATGAAGTAAAAATTAACAAAAATGCAGATGCACAAATACTCTATCAACAAACAAAACATACATACCTTTATACATGTTTAGTGATGTCCTATCCTGGACAAGATGATTCAGGGAAGGAAAAACCACTCAGGTTTAGCCTCATCAAGAAACACTGAAAATTGTCACAGTTATGCTTTTTCCTAAAAGGTACAGCACTCCTCAGATCAGAAATACATGATACTGTGTTAACATTTGGCTTTGTTAACTGCATTTGAAGACAACTTTGTGATTACAGAAACTATCTTGGAATAATACTGGCTTATACATTTAACAGTACCTCAGTCCTCCACTTTTAAACTGACTTTCTCTTGCCCTGTTAGTGTGCTTGGCTTCTGTGCATTAGTACAACTGTCTGGCTGTTCAGACCCAAATCACCTGAAATGAGGCTTTTTCTGCCTGTAGCATATTAATTACAATCCTAAAATGGTTTGGATTGGAAGAGTCTTGTTCCAATTCTCCTGCAATGGGCAAGAACACCTTCCACTACCCCAGGCTGCTCAGAGCCCCATCCAACCTGGCCTGGGAAACTTCCAGGGATGGGGCAGCCACAGCTTCTCCAGGCAACCTGGTCCAGAGCCTCATCATCCTCTGAGGAAAGAATTTCTTCCTAATATCAAATCTACATCTACCACCTTTCATTTTAAAGCCATTTTCACTGGTTCTGTCACTATCTGCTCTTGTAAAAAGTCTGTGGGAAAAATTAGACTGTCAAGAATGGAACAAAGTGGGAACCTGCAACTCAGAAGTCCATTGCAGAGGTACGGTTCCCCTAAAATGGAAAATGTCAGAGCAGAATTCCTAAATCTTCTAAATGAATCTGTCTTTTGCTAAGGTAATTCCACCTCAGCAATCCTGCACTTCAAGTCTTCCTACAGATATCAGATATAAAATACGCTGACAGCATGGATGTCAAAGACAACATACCCTCCTTTCACTCTGACAATTTATCTTTTTAGCAATTACGAGTTCTTTTCATGGATTTTTGTGCCTAGTTCATGACAACATCTAGAAAACAGAGTGAAATAAGCACAGAGGCAAGCCACAAGAAATGCTGTGGGCTGGCAGCATCCCAACAATTTGGGGAGCAGAATGAAGGGCTGCCTGTTTGTAGCTTCCTCCTGCTTGTTCTATCAAGTAAACAAGAACCCAAAGAACATTTTTAAAATGTTTTTCCATTAAGTTGGGTTTACAGAGTTTGCCACCATTGAACTCTTTCAGGAAGTGACAAAATCAACATTCACATACACAGTTCACAGATGTACACAAGGTGTAGCAGGGGATGTCACAGGGCATCAGTTAACCTTAAAATGCTAAATGGTGTCAGAGTCTCCTGCCCTCTGATCCTGGATGTGCATGCCAAAGATTAGGCAACCAAATCCATAGCATTGTTTTAATTCTTAGGGCTAAGGGGCATCCAACACAAGTGGTGACAAGACGAGGATTTACAGCTTAAAACCAGGATGAACAATTGTCTTCGTTTAGAGACAAGTTTGGAGAAAAACATTCTGAAATGAGTGAATAAATACTAGATATTGAACTGTCAGACCTTACCCCTCACATAAACTCACACCCACACTGGGGAAAATAAAAAAAACCAAAATGCCGAGTAAAGAGGCAACATGTGGGGAGAAAAAAAAATGGTGCCAGCTCCTGTCTCAATGGAAAGAAACCCCAAAACAAAAGGTTGATTCTGCAGCTTGGGCAAACAGATGGGAACCTGTTTAATTGCTGGTGTTGGTCCCCTCTTCACAGCTGTCTAAGTTTCAAGACAAATTTCAGGAGAAAATGCCCTGGAATGAGCATTTGGTCCAAAGAGAAAGAGTTTCAACAACTCTCTCTTCTTCTGCCAATGACAGGAAAGGATACCAGTGAGTGAAAGTGCAAAAAAAAAAAAAAAAAAAAACTGCTTATTAACTAAAAAAAAACCCAAAAACCAACCCCAAAAACCCCCAAACAAACAAACAACTAAAAAACTCCCCCAAAACAACAAAAGAAGAGAGGGGTGCCCACAAGGCACAGAAAAGGATTGGAATTTCAAAACCTTAACTCCCACCCTCCACAGTTTGCATGGCCATGAGGCAAGGATGGTGGCTGCACCTCTTTGTCTGAGGGAAGGGGAGCAAAGAGCTCACACAGCAGCTGGGAACCTGCTGGATTTCTGGCCTGGCAACCTGCTGGATTTCTGGCCTGGGTCTCCTCCTCACAGCAGGCCAAGTTGGTGGAGTTCAGTGTCCTTTTTCGTGTTGGTTCTCTTTTCAAGGCCTCAGGTTTGGGGGAAAAAAAAACCAAAAAAAACCCCCAAAAAGCTGCCAATAGGATTTGCTGGTGAAAAGCCTCCAGACCAGTGGAAGGAAAAATCAGAAGTTCCTTGCCTAAAGCAGTAAAAACGAACCCAGCCAAGGCAAGGCAGTGACAATCCGTGCTGCAGCAGATCCCACCTGGGCAAGGAGAGCTTGAACAAAACCTGTGCTGGGGCTCCCAGGCTCCAGCCCTCCCCTGGTTCATATCACAGCCACAGCAGCCCAGGATTAGGGAACAGAGCACCATCAGAAAACCACCCCAGGGCAACAGCAGAGGAAGCAGGTGGATTTGGCATCCTTTCCTCTCACTTGGCTTTCCTGAGGTCTGGAGCTGCCCCATGCTGCCCCGCTGATTCTTCTCCTGTTGATTCTTCTCTCTGGATCCAAAACCAAACCATCCAACTCAACACTACAGCCACTCGAATATTGCTGTCACAGTCTCCAAGGCCAGGGAAAGGAAAAATCCCACCCTTCTTGCCTAAGCTAGCAAAAAACCCTAGCTAGCTAAGCAAAAAACCCTAAAACCCCTAAACCTCAGTCCATGAAGCATGACAGACACTCCGGGAGTGAGGCTTTGAAAGAGCCCCTGGAAGTGCCCCGAGGCTCCCTCCTCCCCCAGACCCACCCTAATGCAACAGCAACCATTTCTGGGCATAGGGCAGATGGGCAGGGAACAGAAAACCACCCCAAGACAACAAGTAATGCCTGCATTAACGTGTTTGACTTTTAAAAAAAGAAACTGAGCCTGAATGTTTGTAGTCTAATGACACATGTAAAAATTTAGACATGGAATCTCACATTCCATCTTCACCACACAGACTTAACACATAGAATATAATTTCTTGTATTTCACGTGTACATTGATATAGAAAATACAGCCAGATCCTTTGCCAGACATTGAGCTGCTCTCCTCAGCTACTTTCAATTTTTGGAACCTCTTTAAATGAGCAGATTAGCTCTTTTGTAAATATTTTAGCCAGTCATAAATATTCAGCAATATAAAGATCAGTAAGGTTAAATTCTTCCTTTCCATAGGAGTTTAGTCTTTCCACAACACTTTATGAAATATTTTGTGAAAATCAAGCCTCTAACAATGTGATTAATAATTTATAAACACTCTTTCTGCTTTTCTTAGATTAAAACACACAGATTAAGATTTAAGCAACTGGTGAAAGGAACCCTCTGCAGTGTTTAAAGCCTGCCTCCTTAATCTGAAGAAACTCGGAAAAGTGTTTTAAAGCACATACACCAACACAAAACTTTATAGGTAATATCTACAGGAAGCATACTACTTCCCTGAAATAGGAATCAAATGAAGCCCACAGCAGTATTGGTTATATATGTAGTTAAGGCCATGCCAAACTGGATGGTATCTCAGAATTGACTGCACATTAATTGTTGCACCCGTCCCTTATACTGGTTAGTGAGACAAGGAGGAAAGTCCTTTTACTCCCTTACCTTCCTGTAACCTGCCTGTGCTATCAAGACTTATCTGGAAGAGGAGAAATAGGAGATAAACAAAATATTATTAGAGGGTTAAGAAGTCACCTCCAGGAGGGAAGGCCTGGAAGGTTTGAGGTGTGCTGTGTCCCAAAGATGAAACATTTGTGTTCCAAAGCACTTGAGGGGAATGAGCTTCCAGCCATAACAAGAGAACCTAGAGATGTCCAGAATTCAACTAAATGAAAGAAAAACCCCATTCATTGCTATCATAATTTTTCATCTAAGCAGAATAGATTGAAAATGTCTTTAGAGCCAAACTCCTTGCCCAATGCACTGATTAAGTGATGTTTTCTTTTAATTATTTGTTTCACAATCTTTTTATTATTTAAATCAAATTGAACAATTCCCTGTTGTAAAAAAACTAAGGCTAATGGGAACAGTAAAATTATTTTCTACTGAGTCAATAACTGGACAAACATCACAGACCTTTAATTGATGCTGGGATTGTTCTGTTTGACAGAATTTTTTTCAGATTCAAAAGTGTCCATCCTTTCTTAAAAAGCAAAATTAGTGCTATAGGGTATAATTATATCCTCATCACAGAAGGCAACAAGGAGTGTACATTTTAGATACCTAAATCCAGAGAAGTTTCTCAAATGCAGGGTGGGGGAATGGGAGGTTGCCAATTATGATTTCAAAAATATTGAAGAATCCAGTTCTTTTCCAAGACTTAGTTTACCAAGAATCATACCACATCCAGAATATTACAGAGCAGTAAGACATCTAGTGAGTGAAAAATATATTGCAAGTAGAATTACTGTATGTTATGTAAACTAAGCAGTGCTGGGTTTAGTTATGAGATGTAAGCTTCAAATACATCAGAACTGCTTCTTGGGCTCATAAAACAAAGAACATTAGTTCAGAGCAGATCCCTTCATGTTCTGCCAGGAAAACGTGTGGAAAATTACATAGGAAAAATGTAACACACCAACACATAAATAACCTTCAAGAAACAGAAATGTACTCCTTCAAACTGAAGTTGAAATTATCAAATGATCACAGCAAAAAATTGCGGGGTAAAAAGAAATTGATCAATGTATATGTAACAGGTTCACTATAAGTTGCAAGGTTTGGAAATTATAAAAAATGTTCAAATTCCTTGAAATTGAAAATTTAGGTCAGATGCCCCAAATTTATGTAATTTTCTTTACCAATTTCTCTTTTTTCAAACTAAAAGAAATAGTACCCAATTTTGTACACAACAAATAGCACATACTGTATATACATCACATCTATATTTCTTTTCCTATCTTTCAGTAAGAAAAATATATTCTTTAAAATAGGAGCAATAGTACAAGGATTTATGTTTTCCTTCAAGAACTTCAGGGGAAAAATATGTATTTTCCCTGTCTGCTGACATGTAGGTAGACCTTGCATTACCCATTGGCCGGTTGTTTTACTGGCCAGAGGTTCTTGGTTTAGGACTCTGCTTAGGTTTTAATTTGCTTATGCTTGACCCGGTATTTTCCGATTTCTTGGTATGCAAACTTTGCTTTTTGTGATGTTTTGAGAAAATTTTGGATTGAAAAGCATGGGAATCCCATAAATCTTGAGTTCAGACTGACTTAAGTTATCTAAGAGAGTTTTCTGCCTCACATTGATTAGGATTCCATCATTATTTATTTTTACGTGTCAAATTACGTTTTTTACAAAACTCTTGTATTACAATCCAGCCAGAAACTCCTCAACCAGAATTTCTCAGAAATTCCTAAACATTTCACAAGTTGCAACATGTCCGTATTTTAAAAGGTGTTTGCACAGCTTCTGGAAAGCAGGATAAAACAGAGTTAGGTAAGCTAACTTACCTAAGTTAGTGAGTTAGTGAGTCATCGGCCTAGTGACAGTGAACACAAAATCAAAGGTTATATACTGGATATGTCACTGGAATGAAAGAATGTATTTTTAAAGTACATTAATCAGATTTAATTTAGAAGATTCTGGTTTTTTCACATACCATAATCTTCAATACTGCAATATCATTACTACACTGTACTCTGAAAATTTACGCGTAACATCAACTACCTACCTCATCATTGTCTCAACTGCACAAGCTTCAGGTTTCTTCACAAAAATCATCTTCCAGACAATTTGCAGGGAGTTTAATTTAACAGAGTAAAATTTTAGGAGTAGTATTTTTTGCTTTTCTTTGTTTTGTTGCAACAGGCAATGATGCTAGGGACCAGATGCACAACCCATACTGTCCATTGATCTGTGATCCATTTTGGTCCTGCTTAAGGGATACTGGAAACTCCTCAAGGACTAAGGATATTATTCATGCTCCTAGTGACTCTTCTGCCTCACCCAAAACCTACACAACCATATAGACAAAAATTGTCTTTTTAACTTTTAAGACCTGCTTCTCAGTTTTCTCCATCTGACTGTGAATTAAGTTAACTATGAGACCCTGTCACTCTCATTTTTTAACTTTCTGATGTTTTCATCCTTGTGATGGAGTTTCTCACACTGCTTTTGTAAACATGCACATGTTTTTCTAACTGTCTTCTTGTTTTTCATTCTTTCTCCTGAGAGGGAAAAGGTTTGATGGACTTTATCATTGACCAGTGTGGTTAGAGAGGATGTAACTTCACCTTCCAATCAATGGTCGTTTCCAGAACTCTATATAATGTGAAAACCAAAATAAAGTTTCTTCTTCCTTGCCTTCTCTCGGGTGTGACTGCGCTCTGTCTCTGCGTTTCGTGTTGCGCAATAGTGTGACAAGACCCTAACAACTAAAATCTGACAGACAGGGGCAACTTATGTCTGGGAGGAACTGGAACCCAAACAAATCTAAGTTTAGTTTTGATTGGCCAGTAGTGTTGCTTACCAAAAAGCACAACATGCATTAGTTGATTCTCAGTAAATTGCTGGAACATTAGTTTACAAATCACAACAATAAACTTTCTTGATCTTCACAGCATCTTGAGATTTTGTTGTTTGTTTTTAATGGAAGTGGGATACAATCCTGGATTGTAAGGAAAAAATACCAAAGGTAAGACTCTGAATGAAATGGTAACAGTGACTAATGATAGACACAGCTTATCTCAAGACACAGCTGATGCTACAAAAGCTGTGGGCTGAAAGGGCACAGGTCTGGTGAGGCAGCGGATCCCTCAAAGCAGATGCCCTCCAAAAGAGTAGCTGCACACCATGGAAAAAACCACGCACACTTCTGTAGTCCCATCTGCCTTTCTCACAGAGCACTGCTGCACCCTCAGCCTGCCAATATCTGTCCACAGGTACAAAAGAACACAGTGGGAGTCTTTTACAAGGCAGGGGTCTGAAGTCAGGTGAGATGAAAGCCAATCCAAGTAACTTTCATTTTCCCTTTCCCTCCAATTACTTGAGAGAAATTTTAGGAAAGGCTTATCAGATTCACACTGCTGAGCAATTTCTCAAAAACCCACCCACTTTGACACATATCATAAACTTACTACCTGAGGAAAAAAAAACAGCCTTTAAAAGCACTCTTGAAAGTACAGAGCACTGCAACAAGTGCTTGATGTTACAAATCAAGCTACATTTGAAATCTATGACACAGCCTCTCATCCCTACCCTCCCTTCTCCAGCAACAGGGAGAACTCGTTCATCCAGAAAGCTGGATTACAAACCATGCCTCTAGCTGCTGTTAGTCAAGGTTTCATACTAGACTGGTTGAGCTGCTGTTGTTTTTTGTCTTATGGTTTTTGCTTTTGATTCCCCCAAAAAACTGCTGAGGGAATCTGGGGTGGACTTAAAGTGCAGAAAGTAATCTGAAAGTTATCTTTTGTAACTGGGAATAGAGAGGAAAACTTTAACTAAGTACTAACCTCTTTGTACATAGTATTTGTTTGTGTCGTATTGCACACACATAATTAGTTATAATTTACTTTACTGCCAAGGTTTTTCTAGGGTTTTGTTTTTGAAAGGGCAATCACTTCTGGCTTTTAATGTCAGTTCCAGAAATTGTTTGAACTTGGTTTATGCTCTACCAGTAAGTTCTTAGTGTATTATTTTTAAAAGTTCACATTTCCAAAGTGGACTTAGTTGCCTAGCAGAGCACGCCTTTAATCATAACGAACAACAAGGCAGCAAAGTAAGAAACAAAATTACAAGAAAGTAATGGAAAACATGTCATGGTTCCTAAATAATATTTAATTGCATTTGCTCGACACAGTGCCTTTTACAGTGATGTATCACTGGTGTAGTCAAGCTCTCCTTTACATACCAGCCATGACCAAAAAGCCAGACAATTGAAATCCTCCTTATCACTCAGCCATGCAGTGTAACCCAGTTTCCTACACCCTGGGTCCTACCTGTGCTTTTCACCTGGCAATCAAAAGTGCTCATTTATGAAAGCTAGCACCTTCCAGACATGCTATAACTCTGGCAGAGAGAAGTTACTTAACATGTCCTTGATCTAGCAAAGATTCAGATATATAACTTGTGAATTTTAAATTAAGTTCTTTGATTGTATTACAAGGCAGCATTTTTTACCCATTAGATATTGTCTCAATGTTAATTAAAGAGCATACTGTGTAATTCTATGAACTATACAGAGCTAGACAAGAATTCTTTTTTGAGAACATGCTTCAAAAGCATGATTATTCAATTTACTTCCCTTTTGTGTTCAGAAACTGAAGGAATACTAAAACTTAGCCAAATGTTTTTCATACATTTAAAAACACAGACATATATTAAGACTATGAGAGAAGTATATATGCAATCTTTATGCAAATAAAAACATAATTTCATATATGTTTCTACTCATGAAAAAGTCCCTAGATAAAACAGAATGAAAGTGCTTCACAATATTAGCAGAAAGGAGAAAACAAACCAATCCCCAGACAGACTTTGTAGATCCTATCATTAGCTCATGAGGTGTGTCTTTTACTTACCAGTGATTTGGTCTAGAAAGTCTAGATTGCAAATCCTTCTTGTATAGGACTTACACAAAATTTACAATTGACTACATGCAAAATTAAAAGGAAAGAGTAGCACAGTATTGCAATACTTGTGAAGTCAAAAAGCCAATTAAATGTTTCTCTTCCTAGCTAGCCTCTCTGTTGAGCACACAGGAAAACACAAGTTGCAGTGCACAAATATGAGTTACCATCCACACATTGATATCCTGCCACCCAGCTGTGTGCAGCAAAAGCTTAACTCAGATACTAAGGGACACAGCTGTAAAAATAATTGGGGTTTTAGCATCAGTAGAGGAGGTCCATTTTCCCACCTCAGTCCTTTCCCTGAAATACCATTCAAACTGCCTCCAAACCCAATCTAAAACTTCCCACAGAGAGCAAAAGACTAAAATATTGTTCACCTAGCATTTAACATACTTATTTTTTTAATCATGAATATGATTAAAAGATTTTTCACAGACCTTCTGGAAAAAAAAGTCAGAACACTATCTCTCAATAGTCACCTAGTTATTTTCATTCATTTCATCCATGGGTACTCAGGTGAGAGAATATATTACCTCGAGCTGTTTAATCCTTCTGCTGAAAGTATTGTATTTTGCATATATAAGTAAAAGTTCATGGATCAGAGACTGAAACTCAAATATCTTATTTTCTAGGCTACTGGCTCTGGAATTATTATTACCTGTAAGCTATTTTAGAAAAACCACAACCATTTCAAGAGCAGTGTGAAATATTTCAAGAGGAGAGAGGTCAAAGTCTATAAATGTATTGACAAAGACAGTAAATTAACAACAAATCACTGGTCTAAATTAACTAGGCACAAAGTAGATTAACATTTTAAGTGACTGTACCAACCGTTTGAACTGCTTTACAAGATGATTATGCTTTAAAAGTCTCAAAGGCTTAAAGGTAAGTGGCAATAACACTTTTCAATAGTTTTGTAAGGCACAAGGTTGAAGCTTATTGTTCTTACTCCTGTTTAAGCATTTTAATCCTGAAATCTTACATCTCTGAAGCAGTCTTAGATGAACCCTAACGATTTTATGTATGAGCAACACACCCAGACCACCTGAAATAACAAAAAAGCATGTAGATTTTTTTTTTCAAAGATGTGTTTGTGTTGGAATCTCATGAAACATGACCAGCACATCCACTACATTCAGGAAATTACATAAAATATTTTCAATTTTTAAAGCTGTTCAACTTAACATGGAAGCAAAAATAGTTCCCTGGTCAGCATTTAAGCATGGACTGTACAAATAAATCAGTAATAACATCAGCCTAAAAATCTGATGTTTTGTTAACATCAGTTAACAAAAAAAAAAAAAGAAAAAAGAGGAAAAAATCAGCAGCAGCACCTAAATCCCAGAGTTTCTTCAAATTACATTTTCTGTAACATTTTGTATTAGTAGCTGATTAAACCAGTATGAAAATACATTCCTTGCTAAATTCATTGGGGTTGTATTACCTACCTTCCCTACACCAAGAATGCTGGTAGCTTTACCCTCCCATTTTCCTTCCTGAGAAGTAGAAGAATTTGGATATTAAACAAAACAAGGTCTGAAAGCCACTTGAGTTTGAAGTACATACAAGGAAGTTTCATTCAGGTTATGCCAGCTGCAATGGGCTGGAACATTACAGCCAGAAACTTTAATGTCCAACCCTGTATCAGTGCAGCAGCCTTGGCACTTGGCTTAATAAATATCACTGTTCAGATTCTGCTGATAAGGGCATTTCAAGCTGTTGTCATGCACATTTGGCTCGGGACACCTCTGCCAAATTGTGTGTACATAGAGTGGCAGAGGAGAAAGCACTGGATGGGCACAGTAACTAACGTGTGCCAGTTCAAGACTGCATAAATTTTGATATCATGTGAAATAAATAATGCAGCAGAGGCATCATATTGTGCCCAGTCACAGCTGCAGCCTCACCTGCCCTCCATCCACCTTTCATCTTTGTTTCCTGCATCCTGGCAGTTACATCTGGTATGGAAATTATTTTTGCAATTTCATTATCAACACCTTTCTAGCCAGCAATGCAAAGCACAGCACTGTGAGCACTGCTGTGGGGAAATGAGCTCCAGCTCAGCCAAACCCAACACACACATCCTACAGATCTGCCATGGCCTAACTCAGTGTACTGAGAGCTGTGCTCAGCCTAGCACAGATATCCTAACAGAGAGAAATCACTTCTGATCAGTGGACACCAAACCACTAAAGGGTATTAGCCCTTTGAACTAGCGCATTAGCAAGAACAACACAGGAATTCCTTGGACCCATCCTCTACAACTTGATCCCAATTTTGTTAGGGAATGCTGATGTGTATTTATAGCAGTATCTTTGAAGGGCTCCTCAAACTCAGACATACCTCAGTCATCTTGCTTTCCTCCTGGGTACTGATACTCTACATATCTTTCAGGAACTAACATGTGAAGATGGATCTGCTAATGTAGAGAGGAAATTGAAGAGTTTTCCCTGAGCAACATTTACCAAAAAAGATCTACACATTATACATTTCATATTTGTACAACCGCATATGGCAGTGTTGTATAATAAAACCTGTATGGGTTTTTGTTGCTTTAGTCAGACTCAAGTAATAGAGAAAACATTCTAGAACCTATTAACATCTTGGCATTGCTGGGTGACTTCTTAACAACTTGTTGTCTTAATCCCAAAACACAAAACCTGACACTGTTGAAACAAATGACCCACCAATGACTGATCTTCCACAGAACCTATACACAAAAGCAATCATTTTCTCATTTATCAAGCTGGGTTAAGGTACTTTCTGTTGTTTAGTGCTAGTAATACTGAAATAATTTCAGCAGTAAGTCCTGTGAAAGAAACCCAAGTCTGAGTCCTTTGTAATGATATCATTAGCATCAACATAACTGAAAATAATTGAATCTATCCACAGCATAGTTCAATAGAGCTTCAAGCATGTAACTTTCCAAATTGCCCTGACAATTTTCTGTAAATCTGTATTTGTCTGTGAATTAAATACTTGCAATTCCTGTTCCACTCAGTAAGCTGGACCAACCAAATATTTAAGTCCATATAATTAAGAAAAAACCTTCACATTTTCAAAATATTTGCCTCACCTAACTACAGTTTTAGAGAATTGTCTAATACACCATTGTAAAATGAGTTACCCATAAAAAACAGGGACATCACCTTACATAGGAAATGGAGGCTTTGGTAACTGAACAAGCTTTAGGCCAGAGGCCTCAAATCCCAGAGGGCATGACTGCTTTAGCCCTTCTTTATCAATGATCTCCTTAACACATTACACGTTAACCAAGTATTCATATGCTTTACTAGATCAGGGTGATCAGATTTCCTTTTTGGTATTGAATTTAAACATAGCTCCTGATGTTGCCCAGGTAACAGCACTATGGAGCCCTCACCTTTGACCACAGCAATAAAGGCTGAAGTCTTCCATATTTACTCACATAAATACCCCAGTCAAAGTCATATCAGAATTTATGACTGTTCTTTAATTTGATTTTTTAAAGGGTAGATTAAGGAATTAATTTTACAACTTAACATTTCACTGGCAAGGGCATGATTTTAATCTGATGTAATTGGTTATTTAGTTCAGGTGAAGCCTTGCAAGGGTCTCTACAATCATAGTGACCTCTTACTCATGAAATGCTCTTTAGGACTTTTGATCCACTATACTGCATGTAGACTTTCAACCCTGAAACAACTGCATGAAGATCTGCTATCGGTTACTGGAAAGTCATGCTTCCTCATGGAACACCTACAGAGTAATTTTCAAACCCATAAGCTCACAGGAGATGTAATCCTTCACAGTGAGGTTGAGCATAGCATTCTATTTACGACCAACACATAGAGAAGTGGAAACGCTGTGAATCCTAGAAGGATGCAACAGTCGTTATTTTGAAGTCGTCTGTGAATTCTTACTGAAACAGGGTTAGAAGTTTGACTTAGGGTAGAAAGCAATTTTAGATTTAGCTGAAATGTGCTGTTTAAAACTTGTATAGTCTGCTAACTTGCTGTGCACAAAAGCCTGCAAAAAGGACAAAGAAGATTTAAAGCTACTTAAGAAAAGAAATGCAAACTTCCAAGCTAAACGAGAGATATGAGGCCCCCCTCCTTGAACCTTAGAATGAGACAGAGCCAAAGTTGAAGCTGCAAGAGACAGTCAGGATGACCAGAGACCCCTCTGTACAAGGACTGATAAAAACTAATTGTAACTAGTAAAATGAATATGCATGAACCTATTGTGAAACTATGCATATGCACAAGTAAGGGGGATAAAAGAGACTCGGGAATTTTCGGGGGTGCGCGTGTCTTTTGGGAGAATACTCCACATGCGCCCAGCACTGAATAAAGATACATACCTACTTCCCAACTTTTACGACTTGTAAAGTCGTGGAGTTTTTCCCACAAATCATCACAACCAGAAGTTCTGCAAAAGCACAGGGATGAAAAAAAACCTGAGGTTAAGCCTCACATTATTTTAGCAGCATAGGTGTCAAGACCCAAGATCTTGTATTGGTTCCAGTGAGTAACTTGAGACTCCATAGCCTCATCTATTGTGAAATTTTATGAGATGAGAAATCCAGGAGAGACCTTAATAACAGAATACAGAATCCTCTTTGAGCAGAAATTAAGTGTCAGGATTTTATCATCTAACATCTGAGAAAGAATGGTGTAAATTATTTGCCACAACAGCATAAAATTATATAGCCTTCTGTAGCACACAATCTGAAATTATGCTGCAAGGCCAGCCCATTTTATGGTGTAGTTGATATCTTGTTGGAAAAAATCCAAACGTTATCTCTCTTCTTTAGCAGAATCATTATGTGGATTGAATTTGGGCCAGTATGTGAATTCGGCAGCTATCTTGCCTTAACCTTTTGCTGTAATTTTAGTTAGTACAGAAGTGTCTTTACAATGCTATGGATAAGCTACAGCAAGGGCCTCACCTTAAAGCTTCTATTTTAGGGGTTGTAAGTCCACTAGTTCATTTTATTTCACTACAACCAAATAAATCTGAAAAGAAATACAAAGCCATCAATATATACACTCAGATAATTATGTCAACACACCTAACCACATTCAGAGAACCTGTTAGAGAAAACACTAAAATACTATACGACTTCAACTAAATCAGAGTCCCAAGAAATCTCTGTAAGCTAACCCAAAAGTAATCATTTGCATTACAGCAAAATACTGCCCCTTCATCTGAAACACAAGCGTCACACAGCTCACATAACATCGGAGCTACAGCAGAGCCACAACCAACACCAAAGAAAGCTTCAGGCATCTGCCCTTCTTGTTCTTTAGCCCAGCCTTTATACCCCCCATGTCCATGCACTGCACCTGTGTGCCCTCTGCTCCCTTTGGTGACTGGTCAGTGCACCTCAGCACTCCATGTCTCATTGCTGTCAATGCTGCTCACCTGCTTTTCACAGCTGCAGCCCATCAGGGAGGAGGCTCAGCCCCAGCCCCACTCCCCAGCACCACACACTGTCTGCCTACAACCACATAATCCTGAAACTTCTGAGTCTGATTAGACATTTCCACATGGCAAGATGAGATGGTGAGATTAACAACTAATGTATTAACACACTAGTTTCATACCCATCTATTGCAGACGTCCTTATAGAAAAAGATGGACATAGAGCTCTACATCCTGAAGATAATGTGCAGAATCCTGTGTGCTTCTACTTAACAGAAACACAGCCTGATGTTCCATGTAGTTTAGACTCCAGATTTCTCCTAAATGCATACGGTAAAATTAAGACTTTGTGAAAGTCTAAATGCAAACACAAACCAAATAATCTATTGGTGCAACTGTAAGGTGTTGCAGTCTTGTTAGCATTTGCCACTATCTAGAAAGAACAGACACAGGCATATTGTATAAACTGATTCACTCAAAGTAATGTATTAAGAATAAACTTGACATTAGATAGTTTATTATTTTTTACAACTTGGTCTGAAAAATTAAAATATACTATTAAGCCTAGAACTAGAATAAATAGAACACTTACATTCCAGAATGTGACTTAGTGTGTTTTCTTACCACATAAATTTTATAATATGCAATATACTTTTTAATACTGTAACTTTTAAAGGATAACAAGGTATTTCTCGAAGTGATACAACTACAACAGGAAAAATAAGTCTTTTTTAGTTCTGCTTTTTCCTTTTCACCTTTAATAACAGAATTGTTGAGATTGGAATGGACATCTAGAAATTGTCCAGTCCAACTTTGCTGTCCAAAAGAGGGCCAACTGGAGAAGGTTTCTCAGGGCTATGTCCAGTCAAGTTTTGAGTATATCCAAGAACGGAAACTCCTTAGTATCACTGGGCAATTTCTTCCAGCATTCAATGACTTTCCCTGTAAAAATTTTTGCCTCCTGTTTAAATGGAATTTCCTGTGTTTTGATTTCCACTCACCGCCTCTTCTCGTCTCACTGGGCACTACTGAGAAGGGTCTGCTCTCTCTCCAGCCATCAGGTGTTTACAGACATTGCTCAGACATTACTGAACTGTCTCTCCTTCATGCTGAACAGTCACAGCTCTCTCAGCTTCTGTCTGTCAAATGCTGGAATCCTTTATTCATCTTTGTGGCCCTTCACTGAGCTTGCTCCAGAACATCAGTGTCAGCCTTTACTGGCATGCCCAGGAATGGGCACAGCACTCCAAACGTGGTCTCACATAGTTATGGTACAAGGGACAGACTGCTTCCCCTTTGCTGGGCAATGCCCTTCCTCTGCAGCCCAGGAGGCTGCTGGCTGCACTTGCCACACCCATCACCTGTCCAGGTGACTGAAGTGAGGCTGACCACTGGCCTGCAGTCCTGCAGACACACCCTTCGTGAATACTGGGTTGACATTCACTCCCTCCTGGTTCTCAGGAACCTCCCCTTACCACCAGACCTGTCAAAGATAATTGAGAGTATCCTTAGAATGACATCTGCCACCTCCTCAGTATTCTCAGGGGCACCCTACCAAATCCCACAGACTCGTGTATGTCATCACTGGCCCCAAACTTCACATCCCTGACCAGCTCTCCCTGGTGTGTACAGATCAGGGCCAGCAAAGAGCCTGTGCTTCCCTAAAGAGCCTGCATCCATTCACTGCAGTACTCCAGCAATGTAAGCTATCCCACTCTGTGATCCCAATGACATGATAACCCTGGAACTGATGCAGGCCTTGAATTCCTTCTGCATTAAGCCAAGAATTGTTTTAAAATTTGTTACAAACAGCATCTTTAAAATAACCTAAATAATGCTGTTGCCCAAAAGAATAATTACATATACAAAAGAACTCCAACAACAAGAGAGGAAAGGAACAATCCTGTGCATTTTATTGGCATTGAGGTACAGTCCCATTACAATTTATCTTTTCCTTTTTTTAAACTAAAATGCAATATAGAAAAAACATAAAAAGCCTGATTGGTCAACTAGCAGTAAATACAAAACCTACTCACAAAAATTAAAAAAAAAAAAAAAAAAAAAAAAAGGCAAAAAGAAATCTGAATGGGACAAAAAANCTACCCACAAAAAATAAAAAAAAAAAAAAAAAAAAAGAAAGGCACAAAGCAATCTGCATTGGACATAAAACTACATAGAACTTCACATTTATGGCCCGATTTGCTCAAGATTGTAAGAACATTTTTTCTGGATTATAACTTCTTTCTGCACAAGGATCCAATACAGGGGTTACTCCTGGGCTTAGAAATCACCATTGGTAAAGATGCACATGGCTGACAAGATACAGGTTTCTTACTATTCTTCGTGGTAAGAACACTCTCTTCCTTTGGGGGAGGCACATGTACCGGTTTCCAAGGAATGGGGTTACAATATGCTGGAGCTGGATACAAATTTC
Organism: Leptocoma aspasia; assembly: GCA_013399835.1. Lineage (NCBI taxonomy): Eukaryota > Metazoa > Chordata > Aves > Passeriformes > Nectariniidae > Leptocoma > Leptocoma aspasia. Next base: position 276,566 of record VXAX01007439.1, on the reverse strand, counting down.
TATCAGCACTCCCTAAAACATTTAGAAAATACACATAAATAAGAAGGAATATTTACACTACAAGCTTGCCAATGCAAGCAGTTATAATTATCTGGACTAAATACAACACAACAATGTCTTCAGAGAAAGACAGCACAGGCACATCACATAATTTAAGTGATCCAAAATTATAAATATCCCACCTATTTGTTTTTTAAACAGTAACTGGTATATTCTTCACTTCTACTTAAATAATAAGCAGGTTAAAAGTTCAGTCCTTTGTGTTCTTAAAAACTGTAAATGTCTACAAATTGGCTTGTTTTACCCAACCACATGATGGATACACTTCAAAGTTTGTAATACATTATACTGAATGACACAAGTGAGTAGACAAATATTTTTCAAAAATCATTTAAAGAAATGATTGCAGCTGTCAGTATGTAATGCAGGTCCAACCAAAACATGAAGGCAAGGTATATCACTATTTACAAATGAATATAAGTGGAAGAGTAAAAGTTGTTCACCTGCCTTATACATGTCTCTTAAACATTCAGAGACCAGAATTTTCGTCTCAAAACTATTTCTGTTGCTAAGTCAAATAGAAGCAATTATTTTAGTTGCACAGAAAAATAAGATGTTTTCAAACAAAAAAAGGAACAGGATTACAGAAGTCAAGGAGGTGCAAGGCAGGTGGAAAGCGAAACAGAAAAGAACTTTTAGCTCAGAATACAGATTGATGCCCCTGCCTCCTTTTTCAAACAGGACTTCTGTCAGCTTCTAATTGTTCTTGTGTCTCAAAACCCCACCTCTTTTCTAAGGGGGATTCAGGTGTGCTGACACACCTTCTGTAACATGAAAACTAACTTTACAAGGATGCTGACATATCTAATCTGCTTCAAAGGACCCAGGAATTTGCTCTAGTGATTCCTATGCCTGGTAAGAAAAATCAGATAAAATCATAATTTGGTACGCCACATAATTATCTCAAATAATGTAATTTTCCTCCAAATAAAAAGAAAGGCGAGGAAAAACATAGAAAAGGTCTCAATCTGTTTCCCTGACTTATACCATAGTATAAGTAATCATTCCTATGTGCCAAAATTAGATATCACATGAGTATCTTAAACAGCCTTCATTTTACATTAAAATATTAGAAGGAAGGAACCACAAATGCAAGTCACTACGTATTTGTGTACTATATGTACAAACCTGTAGACTTCCCATGTGGGAAACCATAGCCATTTAAAGCAAGTTGTGGTTTATTTCTAGAATTTTGCAGCCATTCCTTAAAGATTTTTTCTGATCTTGTTCTCTTCTCCTGTAGCTCAGCCGCCCGTTCTTTTTCTTTTTCCTAAAAATAAAAAAAAAATTAAGGTACTCCTAGACAAAGCCCTGTACAATACACACAAAATAGCAACTAATTTTTTGCTGATTTCCAGACTGCTGAATACATTTCAAATATTTCTTCAAATACAAGCACCTTTTTCTAGCAATGGAAAAGATGCAATTTTTAGTTTAAGACTTTAAAAAAAAACCCCACCAACCCCCAACCTCCATGTTACTCCAGTGTATCCCTGAGAAAAAATCAAAGGCCATTAACAAAAATACATTAATATGCATCTTACTTTGCTGACCACACCACAGTGTCTTTAAGGCACTAACATGGTAACTCTTGAAAGATTTTTATTCATGTACAACACTGCCATTTGATGTCAATATATTCAATGTAAGATTTGAATATATGAAATCTGAATCTGTAATAAGTATTAAGTTTTAATACTTAATTAACTCCATCCAAATAAATGATCAGTTCATTAACACCTTCTCTTTTTTCTTCTTTTCTGCCTCTTCAGCTCTCTTCTTCTGTAACCATTCTTTATACTTTTCATCAGCCTTTTCTTTTAACTGCATTTTTTCTAGTTCCTTTGAGGCTTTTTCTGCCATTTCTTTGCTCAGCTTTCGCTTCCTTTCTCTTCTTTCCTATGGGTAACATATCAAAGAAACAGAACAGAATTTTTTTAGTATAATTCTATGAGCAATTCTTTTGAGAAATACAGTAAATTTTACTACACAATTACAAAGAAAATTATCATAAACATGAAAAAATATGTGATATTTTAAGCTCTTTAAAGTCAGAACCTGTTCATTGCTAGATTCCAGGTATGACAGACATATAAACTTGTCAAAAAAGATGATGAAAATTTTACTTCAGGTCTCCTCAGGTTTACTGCTCTGTTTTATTTATTCAGAGACTTTTTCTAAACACCTCAGACACATCTCAATATTTCTGGGAATGAAACATATGCTGCAATGCTCAACAATGGTGTGTTAGCTTTACTTGTCAGTGAATCTAGAGCAAATTACAGGTCCAAATGGAAGGCAGGTAAGCTTCCCCCTTCTAAGAGTAATTGAGATATGCAGATTGTTCAGCACACTTAGGCGTAAATTAAATGGTAAAAAAAAAAGTTCACATAAAAATACAGTTCATATTTTGTGGTATTCTCTTAAGTATCTTATACTCTTTAGTTTATTCACATAGGGACTACTTCAATAAATCAATCCACACATTTCTCCTGTTCAAATCATGAAAGGGAAAATGAGAAAACACATTCTAGGGTAGGCAAAATTGTAACTTGAGTGTAAAGTGAAATTGGTGCCTGTATGATTGGAAGACAAAATACACCAGAGGTGTCATTCACTTCTACATCTTTTCAGTGTGTGTGTAACCAACAACAATGTTCTGAGGATCGTTCTCTAAGCCAACAACCACGTATCCACTGCCCTTTTCTTGATCTGGAGAGGGAGGCATTTTCATTTGAAGAGTAAAAATAGCTCTCATTTCTGTTCCTTGTAACCTTTATGAAGTGTCTGTAACCTACTGATTTGATTCTATTTCTGCTTAACTCACTTAAGTTACTGCATACATGTGTAGAAGCAAAAATCTACCAGACAAGCTGTGCACATGACTTGGAAGAGAAGCACAAAACTTAAGACCAGTTTCCTCTTGACGGAAAAGAGCTGTTGAAAAAATAGGTTGTTTTCCTTTTAAGAAATCTATTTATACACTTCCCTGCACACTCCTCTTGAACAAAGGGGATATATAACCTAGCAGAAACTTATACTGACTCAGAATTATTACAGTTGGCAGTATGGATATCAAATGCCTAGCACTATAGCTGCAAAGTATAATCAATAAATGAAATATAGGAAAAATTCTCAAGAAAACCAGAAATATATTCCCATTCCTATTTTATCATTATATATTACCACTTTCCCCTTTAAAAGAACAAAAAGGCAGAAATCCAGAGCCCTCTCCGTGTGTCCCTTCCCCACATTTTTCCCAGATTTACTGCACTTATGGAAAATCCAATTATGCATAATGAAGCAGAAGCCATAATACTCCAGCTGGGGACCACTACAATTCCTTCTGTCTGGTTGAAACAGGATACCTGCTGGCCCCCCGCTTGTCCCCCCATACCAAAACTACCAGCATTCCAATAAAGTAGCACACAGAGAATAAAAACTTCAGCTTATATTGCTCTGCAGCACACTTACCTCATTTCTGCCAGGAAAGAAGCCAGCTTACAGAACTGCTTGAGTTAGTGTGTCCTGTTCTGTTTGCCAACACCAGGAGCATTACTACAATTTTAACATCAGCAGCTATACTGTGCACTGTGGAATTTCCCCCCACCCACCTCCTGTTACGAGCTATGCTTTATTAATTCTGTCTACCATAATCTCCAAGGTGGACATTTCCTCACCAAAAATCATAAGGATATTTCAATAGTACTGCTCTGGTATACTCTTGTCAAATACTCTTATTTGACAACAAAGACTTCTTTGTGTACACAATATCACAAGACAATTGCAACTAGCTTTTTACCTCTATTTTCTCCTTGATTTTTTGTTGTTTGGTGTGGTTTTTTCCATTTAACTTCTATTATATTCTAGCAAATATCAGCTTAATCTGTTTTGTTGTGTAGGGAAAATGGTCAAATATGAACACACTCCAATTTCAATGCATATTCTGGAATGTAAAACTACACAGAATTATAAAACAATTGGTCTTATTAAAATGACTTCACAACAGTGAGGCCTGTACATGTGATAAGACTATTTACAACCAAGACTAATGAAAAAATGCATTTCATTCTGGGAACTAAAAAAGCTGAGATTCTGAAATGTTTTTATGCTAATGAGGCATGGAAACAAGATCTTACTTAACATGAAACAAACACTTCCATATTTTAAAATGTTGAAAAGAAAGATGTATTTTTGGCAAATTATTCAAACATCACCTTCCCGAAAAAAAACCCCAAATAATCAATTGTCTAAGCTTTCCCTCCTTCTTCATCTACAATTCATCTCCATCTCTTTTATTCAGAGCTGCTTCTCTGTCTCCTCATTACTAAATACTCCCCAAATGTGCCAACAACTCCTGTTTTGAGACAATGGTTGTCTGGGACACATAAAAAGCATTAATGTTTTTAATTCACATATATCACATATATCAGAGAGATATATGTGAAATCAGTGAGTTAAACTATGGGAGAAAGTGACTTACAAAGATTTTGCACATTTTGGTATTTGCTGACTTACCTCTGACGTGCATGAAAGTAAGTTACAAAACTAAGGATCATCCAAAATTACAGTCTTTAGCTAAGGGTCTTATTGTATAGAAGACATGAAAATAAATATAGGAGAAAACCAATAAAAAAAATGGGCTACCTCTGTACCTAGGGGAATGGTTCCAAAATGGAAAACCATTATAAGCAGAAAGTAGACTAAAAATCTTTCTAAATACTATAAAAAAAAGGCAGGAAAGTTTCTTAATTTATGTATCTTAAATCACAATACTTACGTGAGTTTAGCTACTATCTAGGCTGACTCAAAGTTAAATTAGGTCATGTGTAAACAATAACTTGCCATACACACTACCATGAAAGCCACAACTATTGCTAAAGTTTTACTTCCAGTGAGACATCCTAAAGACAGGGAGACTCCCTGCAGAATTGCAGACTTTACACTGCCTAGAAAATTTTCTGCAGACAAATCAGAAATGCTTCCTCTTTCTCTCACAAGCAGAACTGATCTGCCTTCATGAAGTTAGTGTACATCACATTCCTAGCTGCTTTAGTAACCTGTTTTATGTCAAGCTTCTGTCACCCTGACCATCCAAGCTTTTTTCCATCCTCATTATAAAGGTCTATCAAAAATGCTATGAATGTGCATATTAATATACATGTTCTTCACTCCTTCTTTTACTTTCCTTCCATGCATATGTGAGGGAAGAAATTATTTGTTTATGCTTGGTGTTGTTCAGACTGGGTTTTAAAAAGTCTCTTTGATCTTGTGTTCAAGATAGATTAGTAGGAGTTATTGGTAGAAAAGTAAAAACAAGATACGCATTAGAAAGTAATTGGACTGATTAGCTTTAAAAGTCCTTGGTTTTGGGTGTTTGTGGGTCATTTTGCTCCATTTTGTACCTTGTTTCTCATATGCTATGTCTGGTGTGTAGACGGCGTACTGAACTTAAGATAAAAGAAAAATAAACAACAGCCTGAAGGCCAAGAAACAGAGAGTCCTGCTCGTTTTTCATCCTTGGCATAGAACTCGCAAGGGAACCTCCTCCAAGGGCCCAGGTGGCAGGTTCCCAGCCGTGTGGGGACCAACCAAAAAACCTCACATTTGGTGCCCTGTGTGAGGAGCCAGAGGAAAAAAACCGCACAATTGGTGCCCCTGTGTGAGGAGCCAGGAAGCAAAAAACAAGACAAATGATGCTTCGTGTGACGCAGCAAAGCAGAACAACAAAGATCCACCTAGAACATCAGCAGACCCACTGAGAAGAACCAGAAGCAAGGCACAAGAAGCAGCCAAAAAAGAAGAAAAAAACTCCTCAGGAGGTGAAAATCTCAGAACCCAGGCTCGTTGACCTGCTAGCCAGAGGACGGGATGGGAAAACCGAGGGGAACAGCCACAGCTGCGGTAAGCAGAAAAACCCAGGGAAAAGGGTGGATGTTAGCAGTTTAGAATATAAGCCTAAAAAACACTCAGCTCAAGTCTCTAAGAAAAGAGCTGGAGTCTTGTACAGATGAAAAACTTTAATATCTCAGAGATGGCCAAAAATCCTAGATATCAGGCAGAGGGTGTTTGGAAATGTTTCAAGGACAGCGGGCATTGCAGCCAGACTGGCTGCCCCTCCCTGCAAAGCTGTGGAGGCTCAGACAGGCAGGGCAGAGACGAAGGGTGAGAGGCGGGAGGAGCACCACACCCCAGGGAGGAGGGGCGGGCTCAGAGAGAAGGCGGCACAGCCTGACATGTCACCAAAGCTATCCCACCCCTCTCCCCGCCCAGAAGGATGTTTCGACACTAAGGCCTGCCCACGAGACTGTGATAACACCCACGGCACGCCCCGAAACCTGCCGCCCTTGCAGTAGAGGCGGGCTCAGAGGCGTGCACAGGGGCAGCACACCCCCCCCGCCCCCCAAACAGCAATTGCTCCAAGATTGGTCAACTCTGCATTCCAAGTGGTGGTGATAGCTGCAATAAAAGAAGGAAAAAAAAAAAGAGAAAAAAAGTGGAAGGAACAAATCAGATGCCCAGTACAGAGCACTGATGTGCTGTGATGTGGGAAATAAAATGTTTGTATTTTGTATCACTCTAGCGCGCAACACCAAACGCAGAGACATAGCTGAGCGAAGGCAAAGAAGAAGAGTGAAGTTTATTTTGGTTTTCACATATATAGAGTTTAGGGAATGACCATCGATTGGAAGGTGAAGTTACATCCTCTCCAACCACACTGGTCAATGACAAAGTCCATCAAATCTTTCTCCTCCCAGGAGAAAGAATGAAAAACAAGAAGACAGTTAGAAAAACATGTGCATGTTTACAAAAACAGTGTGAGAAACTCCATCACAAGAATGAAAATATCAGAAGGCTGAAAAATGAGAGTGACATTTGTAGTTTTTCTGTTGCGAAATTTCTGTATAAAAATAAGATGATGGTACGGATCTTTGTTGTAAACTTTAAAAAGTGACCTTTTGAGATTTTATAATTATATTTGTCACATCGATTGAATTGAGAGGTTCTTGAAGTGATTCAAGTGTTCTGACTATTGACGTTAATTTTGCAGTTTAAGGTGTATTTTACAATTTCAAAGCTGGATTTTTACTTTTGAAAGGTTGTATTTCCTCATGTTATTGCTGATTTATGTAGGGTTTTTTTAGAATTGTTAAGGAACAATATTATATTTAACAGTGCTTTACTGGTTATGGGTTTTTCTTGAAAATTTAGTTTGTGGTAATTTGAGGTTTGAGAAATGGATTGAATAGACATATGAAAGATTTGACAATGTAATTCGTAAGTTTTTTGATGTTTGTAAGGTTTAATCGGGAAATTTTTTCTTTAAGTATATATGGATTCTTGCAAGAATTTTATTTGCTATGGTTAACAGTTTTGTTTAGGCTTTATTTGATGCAGTTGTGTTTTTTCTCTTAACACTGTAAGAAAGAATGGTTTTCTTACGCAGGAGTGACTTCACTTGACTTCATTTGGTTTCACAGGACATGACTTGACATGACAGAACTAGACTGGACTGGACATGACAGGACAAGACTTGACCTTGACTACACTTGAGTTCAAATTTGTATTTTTTGAGGTCTTGTTGTTTATCTTGTAGTGTTCTATTTTGAAAAATTTTATGGTGGGATTTCTTGTATTTTTGAGGTGAAAACTTCTAAAGTTTTGAACAGTTGCAGTTATGTCTTTATAAATTTTGTATCTCTTCATGAGTGAGAGGTTGAAAAAAGAGCTTTTGAAATTAATGATCGCAAATGTTTGAGTATCTTGGAATATATAGAGGTTTTCTATTTGTGTTTATTTCGGAGTAACAATGATGTATGATGTTTTCTCTTTTTACATTTTGGGTACAAGTTTGATGTATGTGTTTTGTGTGGTTCTATGTGTGTCTATATTTTTCATAATTAGAGTACAGCTCTAATGAGTTTTGTTGTTATCACGTCTAAGGTTTTTGACTACATTATGGTTTAGGGAGTTTTCATCTAGGGTATTGAATTTTTTGTGCACCTTACTAGTGGTATAGTGTCTTTTAAGTAATTTATGTTTTTTGGAGTTTTTTTATGGAGTTACATTTAGGCTTGTAATTTTTGGACGGATGGTTTGTAAAGATGTACTTTCTTTTGATCTAAAGAGTGTATGCAGAGGTGTTCTGTGGCAGACGCATGCACAAAATACTCATCCTTCGGGAGATGTAGAAATATTCATGTATCAATGGATGCATTTTCAGGTGCAGTCTTTGCTTCCCCACACACAGGTGAAACATTGAAACATGCATGTCAGCATTTTTTGCAGGCAATCATTGAGAGAACACACCACACTCTGAAAATCCTTTCGGATAAACAAAAAGGGAGGAGGCAGAGGCTACGCCTCAGATGCAGCTGAATAAAGAATTTTATGCTTTGAAAAAATTTTGAATAGCTCTTTTGCAGAACCTATTTCATCAATTATCAGGTATTTTTCAAATAGTACTCAGGGAAAACTGAGGGAGAATCTGACCAGAAATCTGAAAGGAAAAAAAAAAAAAATCTGTTTCAACCAATAACTTGGGGAGAAGGGTTTGTTTTTGTCTCTACAGGTGCAG
>VXAX01007439.1:253074-267237 GCA_013399835.1 Leptocoma aspasia | reverse complement strand
GGCTCCGGCCCGCGGCAGAATGCTGGAATGTGCCGAGGGGGGGAAGGGGGAAAAAAGGAAAGGGAAGCCCCCACAGGCCTCCCCCGGCCTGAGGCCGGGAGACGGAGTCCGCCCTACCTGACCTGCTGACCACTGGAAAAGAAAACACTGCCCCCCCTCTGTGCCCAGCTTTACAGGGGTGTTTTTAGCAGGGGCGTGTTCAAAAAACCTCACTTCCTATTCCAACACTTTTCAAACCACAACAACATGTCAGAACTGTGGGCTGGGTTTTCTTTGCAAAGTGCAGGAAAAGTTAACATCATGAAATTTTTGAGGTAGAGAGTGTGGTACAGGTCGTGTTGTGATTCAGAGATTTCTACGAGAGATAAGGTCATCGAGCATGAAGCTTGACCAGATGTCGTATTTATGCCTTATCTTTTCACTGATTGCTTTAAGCAATGTGATTTTATCCATGAATCAACCTAGAGGAAATGTATGGGTAATGTTTGGCTGATGTATCAGGCCTGGACATTATTTGTCTGACTCATTCAAAGCCGAAAAAGCCATTTGCAACATGTTTAGTCGGTTTACTGGTAGACGAATGGCCAATCAAAAAAAAAAAAATTCCTCCAAAACTTTTACAGTCAATTTTGAATCCAGTGGATGATTGGGATGTTTGGATCAAATTTCTTGCTAAACAAGAATGGGAAATTCTTGATTCAGTGAAGATGGAATTTTGTATAATATTTGGTCTTCCTGAGTCAAAACAAATTAAGAAAAAAAAAAGAGTCTTGGCTGAATGATGTGTTCAATTGGTTTTATCTTACATCAATTTGGAGAAAAATTATAGAGATAGGTATATATATTCTGATTGGCATTGTGGTAGTTTTAATATTTGTGCCATGTCTACTTCAGTGTATCTGATGAGCCATGGACAATGCAGTTAAAAGGGTGTTCTTGGTTCAAAGAAAGAGGGGGAGATGTTGGAATCCAGGGCACAGGGAAGGTTTTTCTGACAGTTTTAGAAAGCCCTGGTCCTCAGCAGAACACTGCTTTTAACCTCTGTCCCAGGGAAAAAATTGCCAAGGCTTTAGGATGAGTTGGAGCATACAGGTGTGAACTAGGTAGTAGTATGTAGCAGTAGTAGAAGGAGCTTATCACAGGGTGAAGAATAGAGGGGTTTCAGATTTTAATATCAGAGTGAATAGGAGACAAGATGGAGGACTTTGGGTGTTGTCTCATCTCCTTCTTGTTCTTCTGCTCCATTTTCTGTAGTGTTAGTGACACAAGGTCATTGGTTAGAGATAGCAGCAGCATAGGTGTTACATGGATAGATTAGTAGGAGTTATTGGTAGAAAAGTAAAAACAAGATACATGTTAGAAAGTAATTGGACTGATTAGCTTTAAAAGTCCTTGGTTTTGGGTGTTTGTGGGCCATTTTGCTCCATTTTGTACCTTGTTTCTCATATGCTAAGTCTGGTGTGTAGACGGCGTACCGAACTTAAGATAAGAGAAAAATAAACAACAGCCTGAAGGCCAAGAAACAGAGAGTCCTGCTCGTTTTTCATCCTTGGCATAGAACTCACGATGGAACTGCCTCCAAAGGGCCCAGGTGGCAGGTTCCCAGCCGTGTGGGGACCAACCTAAAAACCCCACAAAAACAGTCACGATCTATTCACGAAGCCCCTAGTAAATTTACATACACTACAATATGGTTGTGGGTATTACCTAAATTAAGATATTGACAGCAAAACATCCAATCACTCATTGCAAGAAAGCCTTGTTCTCCTGCCACCCTAGCAAAGCACATGATTAAGGAGAAAGGATACAAATCTACCCTGAAGGTTCAGTGCTCTGTGCTGTGTGATTCTATCCGGTCTCAGAACCCAATGAAGTCGGTACTTGGAAATCACCCACCCCACACAAATCCATCTGTCCCACAGTGCAGTGGTGGCGACTCTGTTTGCAGCATATGTCTTACTGAGTCAGTCCTAACTACTAACTTTTCCAGAAAAATCAGACCTACACGTATGTGGTGAATGGTCAAAGGATCTTACAATTTGAAGAAGCGTCCCACTTCCTTTCTGACAGAAGGCAGAAATATTAAATAATTTTCCATGCAGGGAAAAAAATCCCTAATTGCTTTTGAAACAGAGGCATTGTATCCAGCTAGAAGAAAACTACTAAAATATGTATTTCTGTATTTTCACATCAATGACTAAATGAGAGGCTGGAATGTATAAAGTGCTTTCTGTTCTGCATTTTCTATGTAGACTGTCACAGAGTAGGAATATTTCCAGAAACTAATGATGTGATTGATAGTTTTAAGATATTTCTCAAACATCTTATGGTCTGCAGAATGTGACATTTTTCTTTTCACAGGTAAGTATTCTACTTCACAGCTGTTTGCTGACATCTTAGCTAGCATATTCTAGCATCAGTTAATGCTGACTGATGGCAAAATACAGGAAAAGCCCACATTGCCAACATCAGAACACACATCCTAATTTACTTGTTTATCCTCACAATAATTGTGGACATCAACCACTTCTAGCAGTCTTGGAAATCGTGGTTATTCAAACAACTGTAATTATTTTTTCAACTTTGCCCTATGACACAACTCCGTGACCAAGCCTAGCTCACATGAATACTTCTTCAATCTCTAGAATTTCCACGCGAAAACAACAAGAGGCTAGAAGGGAGGTCAGCACAGGTCTGAGCTGCAGACGTCTCTTGACAAGCTGGTTTATATCAATTTACTCCTGAACTTCGCAAAGTCAGTGCAGACCCCACTGCAGTCTGGGAACTGGAGAATTACTGGATCTTTCTCCCAAACTGTGTTCATTTCATGTGGCGACTCAATGTATGTGACAAGCATAAAGTTTTAGTGTACTTGGTTCCTGGAACACTCTTGGGATCTTCAGAAGAATGTGGACTCCATGAATGCTGCTGAAATACATGAGCACTCATATTCACCTGTCACGCTGAATTCCTCTTCCAAAACTCTGTCTACATCTCATTGTAACACCTACCATGAGAAATGAGTTCATTCTATTTACAGAAATCTAAAGGTAATTAAGATTCAGGTACAACCTAAAATTATAACCATGGCATCGGTCATGCATGACATCACAGAAAAATTTTGTGTAAAGGCTTTTCAGGTTCAGTGAGTAAAAGACCCACAATATACAAAAAAAAAAAAAAAAACCCTTAAGAAATTAAGCCCAGACTCATAAAAAAATTTAGGTATGTAAAGACAGACTTAGGTATGTAAACAGAAAATTTTAGTTCTTAAATGCAGTTGGTTCTCATGATTGGAAAGCATTTCTACTAGAAGCTTCCCTCACAAACACACTTCTTGAAAGGGTTCAGTCTTAAAAAAGTGGACATCTTAGCATCTCTTCCAAGTCTAAACTGTCAGCAAAAACCATAATACATCAGGCTCTACATTAGCAACCAGAGCTTTGACTCCACAACTGTTCAGCTGTAAGAACATTAACCTAACACAGGGAAGATCTGGACTTCTTACATTTCTGCCAGAGGAGATCCTAGCTAACATGTCCCCAAGCTGCAGGCTGGGATGACAGAATTCTCCACTTCTTCTGTGGTAATGTTACCATTCCTCGCAAAATAATTAACAACTCATTGGATGAAAGAAAGAGAGCATGAGCAAGCACAGCTTTTGAACTTGAAAGTCATGCTCAAGCTGTCGAACAACCTGTGCTCTGTATTAACCATGCTGAGATAACACACACATTAAACAAAAAGCCTTTGGTGTAGGAGTTGGCATCTCGGTGTCTCTTCTGGGAGGAATCAGCACACCAAAAAGGGAAATCTGCTCCAAGAGCACTATCATTCTTTACTACATGGTATGTTGGTTCTAGGCTTTCATATACTCCTTAATATTTTTTGCTTTTCATAAAGACTATCAGCCAACAGCATAGTAAACGGTAAGAACAAAATTTTCAATGAGAAAGCATTCAAACAGAACTTTTTTCATCCTGTACCTAGTTTCCATTAAAAATTATATTTTTCAATAAGTAAAGGGGACTTACTGAAAAGAAAAGAATAAAATCTGTTGAACATCCAAATTCTTTTTATTTTTAATGCCTGCTTGGTAATATTTACTTCTAAGGAAAAAAAAACCAAGTGCTGCCTTATTCTCTGTTCAACAGTGCAGAAAGTATTAGAAATGCTACACTCAATTTTAGATTGGTATTAGAATAATTGGTCTTTCCAATGGAAAATTTTAACTTCACTACTTGTGCTCTTACAACTTTGCTAGGTATCACATTATTACAGCATAAAGAATTACATGCAAAGACTAAATACAAGGATGTTAACAAAATGAGTTTCAGAATTACAGTTATTTTGGAATGGAATTATTCCTCTTTGGGGATTTACTATTGCAAACATATGCATAACACATGTAGTGGGTTTTGGTTTGGATGGAGTTAATTTTCTTCACAGCAGCTCCTGTTGCGCTATGTTTGGATTTGTGAACAAAATAGTGTTTGTTGGTAACACAGCGAGTTATCACTAAGCAGTGCTTATAAAGCTTCAAGATCTTTTCTGTCTCTCACCCCATCCCAGCAGTGCAGTCTGGTAGTGCACGAGGAGCTGGGAGGGGGCACAGCCAGAACAACAGACACCAATCAACCCTAGGGACATCCCAGACCACACTGCTCAGCAATAAAAGATGGGGGGAGCAAGGGGGGGTCTCAGCTGCCTCCTGGGGCTAACCCACAACCATAGAGAATAGAAATATATGTACACACACGTATATGTATGAATTGGATACTCTAGATATTTCTGAGTTCATGTTCTATTGACATTGTAGAAATGAAGCAGCTTTGTAGAGCCAGTAAAGGTCAATTAAATTTGATTTGAAGATACCATATTAGATTGTAGAAGGTAGAGTGCACTGCATCAGAGTTGATTTTTTTACTATGCAGTCAAAAAGCTGTTGTCATCAGGCCTGACCTTTAATCCTAGTATTTTATTCAGCAACAATTCCTAAGAGGTTCTGTGATGACAATGTTAAAGAATTAAACTATCATGGCAGTTTACGGGCTCTTCACAGTTTATGCATTCACAATGCATTTCTCAAAAGCTTTTCATACTTTGATTTGAATCCAGTACTTTGATTTTATCAGCAATTCCACAATTACAAGTACCTTACTAAAGTGTTCAATCCTACAGCTGATGATAGGAATGAAAGACTTCACATCAGAAGTTCACATAAAACAGGAACTGAACACCAAACTTACTTGCTCAGCATTTATAACCATAGTCACTTCATTTTTATCAATAAATCCAACAGTAACTCAGAAATAAACATTTTAGTTACATAAAAAATCATGTTGTGTATCGTCGTGGTCCATACATAGAAGAAAGGACTCTTGACAATAAATTCAGAAGGCTAATATGATTTATTAAAATGACTCCATAATTCTAATATTTTTCTATATCTGCTCAGCAGAGAGCATTCTCCATGCTCCTGCTGCTGCTTTGTCCAGGGAATGTGTCCGAACCCTTTACAATATCAGAAAGATAAAGTAATTTCAGTTCAGTCTCCTCATAGGTAGGAGGAGGCCAACCAATTCCATGTCCTTGAAGAACAGACACAGATATTTTGTTTACAGAAAGCTTATACAGAGTAAAAGACAGCAAAAGGATGTTCTCCCATGGGAAAATTATCAGAAGGCTTACACACAGAGAAACTTATAATATGTTCATAGCAACAGTTGTGTTCATTTTTTTTTCTGGAATCAAAAGCATGCTTAGAGTTATTTTAGAATTAAAATATTTCAATTGATACTTGCTAGAAAGTCAACAGACAATGTACTGTTTGCCCACAAATGGCTCAACTTTAAGAGGGAGAGAAAGTAAGACTTTTTTGTCCAGGAGGGCTCCAGTATCTTACTGAAAATTGTAAAGGCATTATTAGGTCCAAGATAGTGCCTAAAAATTGATTTTATTAAGCTTTAATTCCTAGTGAGCTGAAATTTTTTTTTTGCCATGAACAGATGTTTGTGTAAACATATTTTATAGCTTAGAATGTTCTTTGATGGCTCATATTTCAAACTATTACTTCTAGTTAATTTACAGCCTTTAAGAACCACAAAAGCTATTTACATAGAAGAGTACTAAATAGCTAGGATGCCTTTACTCTCAAAAATAGTTTCTTTAAAATTATTAGAAGCATAAGGAAACCCTAACAGCACATAATTTTTAATCTATATTAAATAATAAAATCCATAGTGGACAAAAACAGTGTTCAAGCTTTGCTTGCTAACCTCACCCTAAAGGACTATATTTAACAGTCAGAGAGAGCATCACAACTGAAATTGCCATGCAAGAACACTGGCTTGACATACAGAAAACCAGAATCCTTTTATGCATGTATAAACATTTTACTTCTGACATATGAATGCCAATAATGGCAATAAAGCCAATGAATCATCTGATTTAAATGAAAATCAGCTATTCAGAATTTTCTAAACACTTGGGACATGCTCTAAGGATGATCCTATGCTTCCAAAACAGAATATGATAAAGTCCAGACACAAGCATATTTTTTCTCCTGTCCTCTGGGCTGGTGTGATTACCATAAAAAAGACCTCCTAATCCCACTGACAACAGAATATAAATTGTTAACCAGTAAATCCACAAAGTGCCAAGGAAAACCCAAATAAGCAGAAATTCATGGAAGCTGAAGGAGGTGGTAGGGGTAGTGAGGAGGAGACAGAAGGAAAACTGGTTTTGAACTGGAAGTATTTTAAGAGGCAGACCAACTCCTTCAAGCCAGTGAATAGTTACAGACACACAGAATTTAATTTTCATTTAAATTTCATTTTGGAAGAGGAAAATGGAATTGTATGTGCTGAATAATAAATCCACCTTTTCCTGTGTATTTGAATTAGTTATACAAATCATAAGAAATTAATAGAGTATATGCTGACTTGGTGTAACACAGCTGTCACACAGCCCCACTAAGATGATCATTCCGTCTGTTTCAGACCCTGGACTCAGGCACTCCCTCAAGAGGACTTAAAAGAACTTCTGATCCCACCCAGAAATTAATTACTGACTGAAGAAATTCCCAATTACTAACTGTGGTCTACTGAGAATTCCCTCCACCTGGCCCCACACCTCAATTATCCCTCCTAAACCATATCATATAGTAAATACTCTTTGCATGTCTGTGATGATATTTAACTAAATCCTTCCTCTGGCTCTACTTGGTGTACAAAACACTGCACACAGTCAAGATGTACACTAAACCAAAAATGTTTGGGCACTGAACCCAGTACCCAAACATTTTTTGGGCAGGAAGTCTGGGTAGAAGGACCAAAAAATACCATTTAAAGACCAAAACCCCAGCTATAATCGGCAGAAGGCTACTGCACAAGATGTACACTAATAATCAGTTATCTGACTGCTCAGAAAACAAATCCCTTTGTACCTTACAGAAAAAAAAAATCAGTCTTGAAAAAATGTTTAGCTGCTTTGGCATGTTTCTATAATTTTCAATTAAAGCAGCCATTTACTCAGCAAACTGAAAACATGGATGTCCAAACCAACTGAGTAAATTTTACACAGGCTTACTCAAGCATGGCGTGTACTAGAATATTTCCAGCCAAAGCAGTACTTACCTCTTCTGTCTTTTTTTGGACCCATTCCTTGTGTTTCTCTTCAGCTATCCTTTTTCTTCTTTCCCATTCTTGATTTTGCTTCATTTCCTCAAGCTGTTTATTCATTTCCTAGTTACAGAAAAAGTATTCATTTCAAATCTGTGGTGACCATTTACAGCAATACTGGCAATAGTGCTGCAGCCAAAACAATGTAAGCATTAGATTTTGGTATTTTTCCTTCATGAAGATTTTGGCGAAGAAGAATGGCAGTCAACACAGGAAACACTATGAAATACAATCAATGAAAATATATAATTTTTAGGATATTAACTGGAAATACATATTTTAATTAGGCTTTGGAAGCAATTAAATGCATCAAATCATTCCACAGTTTACTGAAATGCCTTTTTAGTCAGCAGACTCTTAATCTGCAGCAGTACTTTCCTACAATATTTAAAATTTACACTCTGTACTGCTCTTCACCGTGGAAGGTATCAAAAGCCAAGTGAAGTACTATACACCTGTGATTTTTAGTACCAGAAGTACCAGAACTTTAGGGCTTAACCCAAGGCTTACTAAAGCCAAAATTACGGCATATTCTAGCAAATTTTGAAACAGGAGTTTTAATTTGAAGATGAGAGAAGAAATTTCAAAGTATATTTATATGACATAGAGTATATATGCAACCATTTGTATCTCTCCAGTGACGTTAATAAAGAAAAAACACAAGTAAGGAGACAATTTGAGAAGTCTAGCTTCTCCAACAGTAGCATTAACACAAAGTGCCACTTTTCAATGACAATTCATACCTTCAAACACAGACACATGGAATTATTTCCATGACACTGATTTTATGGTCCCTATACAGCAGTCAATTTCAGAGAGAATCCCCTTTTCTTACAACACTGAATTTCAGTTTAGTAGGACATCAATAGAAGCTTACAGAAAGCTCAAACACCCACCATACAGACATAGTTTGAAAACACAGTTGTTGCTGTATTGAGGTAAAAATACAGCAAATAACATCTCTTTTGAGTTCCAAGACACGTGTACTGCAGGGATCCTGGTTTCTGTAAAAGCTGGTGGCACTGTAAGCATCTTACAAGACCCAACCTAATTCCACTCCAAATATTTATTCACATTTTTGACATTCAGGGCAGACTTGGTACTAATGTCAGCAAAACATCTGGAACTTCACAGCTGTTTCTCAGGATATCAGTTTACAATACTTTTATTATGCAAACATAGCAATAATTTTGTATAAATATCACTCATTCTCTTCTGGCATCTTACAAAAATATTGATTATATTTGTCCCCCAAATATATGCTTTTCACACTGTCTTGCTGCAGTTTAAAATCTAATATTTTCAAAATCTTACCAACTATATTTTCTACATGGCTTCAAGTAATGCTTGTTCTATGGCTGTTCTTAATACTTAGTTGAGAGACATCTGCTAGCTTACATTTACATCACAAATCCAGAATATAAATGGGATGTCATGGAACGTTTGGTGGATGTGGATTAACGGATCAAAGCATATTCCCCAAGTTTAACAAACTACTTTGGCGTACTGCTGACCTGTAAGATTCTGCTCCTGAACCTTCCACTGGTAGGTGTTTTATAAACAACATGAGGTAGCCCACATAAAACAGCTGCATGCTGTATTCACTTTACAGATAACCACAGAACGGCTAGGAAAACATTCAAGGTCAAATAGTTAATATGTTACTAAAGTGAGAAATTTTCACTCTCACTTTTCAGCCTTCTGATGTTTTCATTCTTGTGATGGAGTTTCTCACACTGTTTTTTGTAAACATGCACATGTTTTTCTAGCTGTCTTTTTGTTTTTTCATTCCTTCTCCTGGGAGGAGAAAGGTTTAATGAACTTTGTCATTGACCAGTGTGGTTGGAGAGGTGGTAACTTCACCTTCCAATCGATGGTCGTTTCCAGAACTCTATATAATGTGAAAACCAAAATAAAGTTTCTCTCTTCTTTGCCTTCTCTCGGGTGTAGCTGCGTTTGTCTCTGCATTTCGTGTTGCTCGATAGAGTGACAAGAAATTATCTAATTTTGATGTGATTGTTCTAATCACTACCCAATACTTCCCAGTTGATTTTCAACAACAGTGTAATTTAACCAACTGCAACTACAAACAGAGTAACCAGGAAAAGATAGAGTGCTCTCACTTAATTGTGTCCCAGCTCTGGTTCTCAAGAGCTGTTCATCTGCAAGGGGGAAAAAGACAGAATGATGGGAAAAAATGCTGTAACAGGAACCCCTATCCTGGAAAAGGACACCAAACAGTTGTAAAATTATGTGCTAAGTGGGTAACAACATTGTGCCTCAAAACTAACCAAAGCAGCTTGGCATACTTACAATCAGCACACAACCCCATTTTCTTCTACAACCTACATACCCATGATGAAAATCAAGGCAGCAATTATATAAATGTTTTCATCTTCTAACATTTAACCATTACCTGACAGTTGGATAAACAAAATATTATACAGCACCAGTTCAATGAAGCGTAACATTCAATGAAAGAAAATGCACATAACATAAATCAGACCAGCACTGACAAACACAAACGCTATAGAGGCCTAAGACACTAAAAAAATGGAAAAAGCAACTATTCATGTTTCTACAACCAAGGAAAAGAAAATCCTGTGTCTGCTATCTTCTATTAGACGTAGAATCAAAAGAGCTGGATGCAATCACCTCTGCAGCTCTAGCCTGTAAGCGGGCACGCAGCTCCCTCTCTTTGCCAACGAACCACTCTTCCCATGGTGAAAGGTTATCTTTCAAAGGTGACATGTTTCTCCCCCCTGCTATTTCAGAGTGTTCAGCCCTCCTGAATTAAAAACAAAAAACAGAAGAGAGTATTATCTATAATGTATTTGATTGAAAAATTAAAGTGTTACTGTCTTGAAAAAGTACTTTTATGCCATAACGTGACAACAATGACGTAATTTTTCTACTTGCTTAGTAATCTCCCTAATGGATAAATGGCATTTATAATGCACCTCTGACCATCCCCCTGATATTCTACATTTTACTTACTAAAATCTAGCTTGTCAGTGATTCTAAACCATGGAACAGATTCCAACATTATCTTTTAGGAACTAATAAAAAAGAATACCCGTAACATCAAAGTATCCCTTTCCTTCTCACATATGGAAGCCAAGGAAAAACAGATTTAACGCTAACATCCTGTCCTTGGTCACAAGAAGCTCCATGTATCAAGTGGTCTTTAGCAAAAACAAAGCAAAAGTGAGAATGTTATTTTCTTTGTTCAAGTCTTATACAAGTGGATTCATGGTATCAAGCAACCTCAGCATTAAGAATCCATTCATTACGAATCCATCCAGTTCAATCCAGTAAGTTTTCCACCTTAAAACACCTTCACAGGAAATGTGCTTAAAAAATACAGCTAGCATACAGTACTTGATGGCATTATACAAGGTTCTGTTAGACATATAATAGGATATCTTATGTAAGGCACTCATAACTTCTTTACTCATGAATAACGCAGCAATCCTAGCCTCAGGTCAGAAGTATCTTTTATAATATTCTATACACGTACTATTGCATAAGTAACACAGTATATTAGGGTCCAAGTCAGCAAAAATTTGAAAACAGGCCAAGAGATTTCTTTAAAAGATTTCTTCTGTCTGCCACAGAATTTTGTCTTGAGAACAAAGCAATGAAACTAGACTTCACTTTACTATTTCCTATGGAGGTACAGGCTCTGGAAATACCTGCCTACAAACATACTTCACTGCAGTGAGGAATTCTGTTTGCTGAATCTAAGCTACAGAAGAAGCATCCAACAAACATATTATGCTAATGCTCCAGAAATCAATTTTTTAAATGTAAGCTATCTGGATTTTATCAGTATAAAAGTACAACATATTCACAGGACACAGCAGTACTCCAACACTCAACTGCAGAACATTTTCTGTCCCAATGCACTTCTGTGGCAAAAAGCATCTGGGGACAACGTCAGTGTTGTGGAGTTTTGTCCTACTCTTTGCTGTTTTACCCACGTGTGTTTGTGCTAACAGGACTTTGCTGGTCAAGTCAGGGTAACTGATTTGCATTGAAACCTACCTGGAACAGGTTTATTTCTCCAGACAAACCCACTTTTATGGTGTGAAATGCAGAAGACCAGAGCTCACAGGGGCACCCTGACACACAGACAATGCAAGGACAGAAGCAGCACAGACCAAATATTCACAAACCCAGCACAGTCCAACATATTCTGCTGCACTCTGGGGCTTTTATGCTACAGTATTAATAAAGACCAAAAATTTGACAGAGACAGCTTTTGAACACATACATATAATAAGAGATGCCACTTAAGAATACCTAATAACATATTTTGTAAGAAAACAAGTCTCCGAAAGTTTATTAAAGGATAAAAGTATTATACATTCACACTCAGGAAAAACACCCATAACTTTGTACAGACTTGACATTTTGGGCAGGGATACTTCCTCAGTACATTCTTTTGCTTTGCATGATTTGCATTATGGCACCTAGTGGAACATGACTGATAAATTAAACCAACCTTAGAAAAAGTACTAGGAGAATGAATAAATTTAGAAAAACAGTATTTTTTAGGTTTTTTCTTCTATCAATATTTACGAAAATCAAGCTTGTCAACTTCTCAAAAAAGTTATTCACAGTAATAGAATAAAAACTTACTGTAGATGAGTAAGAAATAACACAAAACCTCAGTGTTAAGACCTGTTAGGAGAAACACTTCTCCAATACTGTGTCTACAGCTCTCCTACTGCACCAGAACCCAGTATTCCTTGGTGCGCATGCAGCCACCAGTCACACTCTCCCTGGCACACCAACCATGCATTTTAAACCACACAGACCTTGAATTTCACAGGACCACTTTCTGAAATTCTAGCAGTTATGAATTTCTACAAAATGACTAAAGTAACAGACTTCTTAAAATGCCCCATTCTCAAGTGCACATTTATTTCTAAAGAAGTATCTTAAATCAAACTAGACACATCTGGCATTAGACCTAAGTCTGATTAACAGCGAACAGTGGTTATCATTTGCCACATATTCACTAAGGTGATACCATCAAACATAACACTGGATCCACAATAAAAGTATGAGAATGCCTAACAGCATTAACACGGCCTTGTTTTTACCCTTTCTCTTTTGCAAATATTGCATTTCCCACACTGAGCATCTGCCTCCAGCTAATTTTGGTGTAGTTTTAAGAGGACAACAACAGCAAAAAAAAGATTCAGAGTGCATGAGTACATGGGGGGGGGCTACATAAAAATGGTTTTTATTATACATCTGACATCTTAGCAGCTATACAGCTATACACAGACGCTGCAGCAGTGTCTGCATCAGCAGAGCATGTATTTAGCCCACAATTTAGTAAGACTGCCAACTCAGGCCCTGAAAGAGGCTGTCTTGAGCTGCACATTACTGCTGCCAGAGGATACTGCAGCAACAGGCCCAGGAGTCAGGAGCTGGTTCAAATAGCCTCTGAAGCTGCACAGACGTGTTGTAGCTTGAACAAATTGCAACAGAACTCCAAGGTGCGTGAACAAAAATTGCTTATTGGGAAGTAGTTTATAGAAAGGTAACAGAAAACTGAAAGGGAAGGGACCATAAACTGGTTGATTTCTTCACTCTGAAGCTTCTGACTAACTTGAACACTCCTTCCCTGGACTTTTAGCACCTTTTTCAAGAAATGCTTTCAAGTAAAGTTCAGTGTGCTCCATATTCCTTCACTGCTGTCCACGGAAATTTGAGAACCATGCTGGAAAACTGCACCCCTGTGAAGCTGAAGGACCTACTGTCCTTCCTTTATTTCACTGGCACTTTAGCTCAGTTCAGCCTTGCTAGTTACATTCACCACCAGTTAATGCTCAAGTCTGTGAAGTTTCTATCAAGTTTCATTCCAGAATAGGATAAGGTCTCTCTGCTCTTCCCCCTTCCGTTTTAAAGGGAAGAATAAGAATTATTTATTCTCCTGTCAAGCCAGCAAGATCCCAAGTAAAAAGAATGTATATTATGTTTGCATATAATTAAATTGGAGTAAGATTAAGCCACCTGAGCAGGAGCTGCGCAATGCACACACACAAAACTGACTCTGGACCCAGCTATATACACTATACAAAACAACCCTTGAGCCTGCAAGCACTTTTAAATTAAGGCAGGAAAAACTGTGACTTTTTATCAGGCTCTGGTCAACTGCTATGAGCCCATAAAAATACTCAGGCATCCAATGAACTAAAAAAAAAAAAACCAACCGAACAAAAAAAAAAAAAAACACCAAAACAAAAAAAAAAACCAAAACCAAAACCAAACAAAACAACCACCAAAGTGCTTAAAGCGCTTATCTATGCAGACAAGCCTATATTTATGTAACATAACCTGCCTCCAGTGGAGGGAAGCGAGTGCAAGAGCAGCCCCGAGCCCTGCTCAGGCCCGGTCCCTGCCACAGGGGTTACCTATGGCCCGGCGGGCTCCGGGAGGCCGCCAGCCGCTCCTCCTCCTCCTC
>VXAX01007439.1:111050-253063 GCA_013399835.1 Leptocoma aspasia | reverse complement strand
CTCCTGACAGCCCGGGGAGCTGCGCCGGGCCGCGAGGGAGAGCGGCGAGCCTTCCGAGGGGCTCAGGAGGCGCTCGCCCTCAGCGGGCGGCGGGCTCAGGCGGCTGGCCCTGCCGGCCCCGCGGGGCCGAGCGCCGCCGCTCATGGCGGGGCAACCACGGGAGGCAGGGGCGGTCACCGGCGGCAGGAGCGGAAATACCGGCAGCTGGGGCGGATGCAGAGACGGTCACCGGCGGCTGGGGCGGGCACACCGGCGGCTGGGGTGGGGCACACCGGCGGCTGGGGGGGGGCACACCGGCGGGTGGGGGGGGCACACCGGCGGCTGGGGCGGTCCGGCTGCGCTCCCGGCGGCCCCCGCGGGCCCGGCTCTGCCATGGCTGCCCCTCCGCAATTCCGCCCCGCCGGCTGCGCGGCCGGGCCTGCTGAGCCAGGACCGAGGCAGGACCTGGGGAGAGACCGGGAAAAGGCGGGGTCAGAAGCGGCGGCCCCTGGCCCGCTGGTGAGCAGCGAATCGAGCCCACCCAGCGCACGGGCTCCGACGGAGGCACCCGGGCCGGGACCGCCCCCCCGGCCCACGGCACCGCCAGGGCGAGCACTGACACGCGTGTGCCGAGCCATAGGAACTCCTCGCAGTTCTTCTTTCTTAAGGTTTTTGCACATGTACTAGTCCACTAAACAGGAACCAGTAACCTCATCTGCAAGTGACAATCCCAACACATCGTAACGTTTTCCGACAGCCCAGTCAAAATTTGTAATCTATACTTGCATGAAACTGCAAAATCCCTTTTCAGTCCTCACAATTACTATCTTGTTTCTGATTCAAAGTTCTAAAGCTTGGTTTTCATACACCTCTGCTAGGAAAACGGTGTCCTTTGCCTTCTCTATCAGTTAATTTTCCACTGAGTCTACAACTATCTGTAATATAAATAGGTCAGATTATATATCTATATATATATTCCTATCCTTGTTTGCTACTACATTCTTCATCAGCCTTCTTGTTTGGGTTTCAAATCCCAGGAACACAGCCTCCCTTCATTGCTTATGCTGGGCCACCCTTACCCCCCTCTTTTAGCCACATCTTAAGCAGGATCAGCAACAAACATTTGCATAACCAAAGCTTTTCATTACCTTCAAACTTCATCAACCAAGGAGGTAACTGCTGATCAGCAGTTGATAAATTTTTATAAAACTTTGAGTAATTTTGCTGTCGCCGACTAAGCAGAAGCATTACTGATACTAAGGTGATACAGAAGTTTGAAAATTATTGTAAATTTGGCTGCTATATTAATTGCTCTTGCAAAGATTCTTCAGGTGAGTTTAACAAGAAATGTATTTTTAATTGGATAAGCAAGTAGAAAAATAAGAAACAGTATTAAAAATGCTTTGTCTTAATCAGGAAAATAGATTGTGACATCTGATGCAATTGACTTGCCATAAAAATTCAATTTCAGTAGCTGAATGATACAAAAAAGTTGTCAAATCTATACAACCATTATGTACACCTACACACCACTGAAAATGAGTGCTGTAAGGCAGGAGACCTCTACATGCCATCATTAGCAGTCCTAACAGATGCCTAAAATGATCATATTTGAAAATTTTAAGATGGGATGTTTGGTGCTTGGGCTGCAGACTGACAGGCAGTGTCAAATCTGTAATTTCTCTGACAAACAGGCTGCATCTCTCCTGTCTCTCAGGAGCACTTACTTCTCCCTCCCTCCTGCTCATTGGACCCTTCACTGACCCACAAAACCTTACTAAAGTGGTAGAAAAATATTGGGCCAAACAACTTCTTGTCTGAGGAAGCTGAAGCTCAGGGATGTATCCCACAACTGCTGAGGCCAAAACCAGGCACACGACAGGAATGCACAGCCACAAACTAAGGCAGAGGTGAGGTGTAGGGATTTGGGATTTCCCCCTTTCAGTGGTGGAGCTTCTGCATTTCGATTACCACAAGGAACAGCAGTTTTGACAGATTGGAGAAATAACATTATGGTTCCTGTAAGAAAAAAACCACATGTTGTTGCACCGCTGATCACCAGATAATCATACAGAACTGTTTTCCAGCAAGCTGAAAACAAAAAAGAAGGCTTGAATACATCTCTGATCTAAGCACCCCCAGAATACTGAATATATCACTATGCACCAAATTGATGCTCATGATGCTTAAATAGCTCCATCCAGTTGTGGTAGATTGTTGAGCTGATTATCATAAAACAAAGAATCAAGTATGATTAGCCACAGTATCTAACAAACAAATTACACATGTTGAAATAATTTAAGCTGATGTTTCAAGTATTGGAGACAACAGAATTATCACTAGAATCTAAATTTCATGCCAAGTAAAGTTCCAACAAGAGGAAAATTTCAAATTGGTCTGAGCTCTTAGGATACAAGTTACACAAGTCCAATGCCTCAGTTTTGTTGAACACAAACCACCTATGGTTTTACAGGAACTTTTGTCTATGTGCTGCATTAAGCTAAGAAATAAAAGCAGCACTGTGAGCAAAGCTCCGTGTCATGGCAAGCAGGAAAACTTCAGGTATTTCAACAGGCTGCAGATCAGTTTCAAAAATATCTCAGGAAGGCTTGAAAACCTTCCCCGACCTTAAAGCCCATCTCATAGTGAAGACTGACAACAATCATAAGTGAATGGAAAAAATGAAAAGCCCCATGTTGTCTCAGTAAATTGAGGAATTCTGGAACTCACTGCACTGGGCATCTCTCACTTCTAATGGAGGCCTACATCACCTGGAACGGCCAGAAGCTGTGAAATGAATGTCTCAAGGCGAGGCAGCAGCAATTTTGCCAAACAGAAACCTTTGAGCTTGTCTATTCCCTTCCTATCCTATTATACAGAATAATCCTATCTCTATTATATAGAAGATGAGAATTTCTCAGGATGCAGGACCAGATACTGGGCAAATAGTATTTTATTACGTTACATTAAATGTAATGTAATTACATTTAATGTACATTAAATTAACAAACCTTAGCACTGGGACAAGCTAGCAGAGTTTATGCATTGAGACTGCCCATAGAGAGGGTGGCAAAAGCCAGTTCACCCTTTGGGAAATTAAAGCATTGTTGCTGGAATGGCAGAAGCATTCCAACTTTGAAGAGATGTGAAAACATAAAATAATACTGTTACTATCCCTCTTACCACTGTGCCCAACTTATCAAGCCAGCTCCACAGCCACTGTGCCCTAGTTGACACAGGAAAGGTATGAGCCCAAATAACATAATATTGTTGAAATGAATTGAAACACAGGCACACAACTTCTATGGCCACAGAAGGACTGACAAGATAAATGGCATGTTGCAAGGATGGCAAGACCTTAATTCTGTGAACTGAATGCCAGAAGCAGCTGCCCTGGCAAGAATTACATGCCAGCACTGCTAAAACCCATAGGCAAAATCAAACTGCCACAATGAAGCACACAGAAGTTGCCAAAAACAAGTGAATGGAGTGAATAAATATATACACACACCCCTATACCAGTGTGAAAAATCATCCTAATTTCTCACTAAAGAAACTACAAAAACTACATTCACTCTTTCAGTGCTAGCTGTCACAGACTACAGAATAAGCGCTTCGAGCTGTCTAGCAACAGTGAGTAAAAACCAGAGTAAAAATAGCATGATGTATTCACAGACCTATACTTTGTCTGCATAGTCGTGCCAATCAGCATGTCTGAACAACCAAATGCTCGTGACAAATTTCTCAGAAGTATTCCCTAATAACCATACACGGTATTTAGAAAAAACATTTTACACATAAAATATCAATAAAGCAATTCCTTAGGTAACAGATATAGAAAATATTTATATTCTAGACAGAAATCAACTATTCTGAATCACCAGGCATCTTGATTTGCTAACCCTTGTTTATGAAATCTTTCAGTTTTAGAAATTCAACCGTAATCTGATGAACTCAGTCTCTGAAAACACAAGAGCCAGCAGAAGGAAACTTCCCAGTTCAACTTGATGAATACTAGCCAGGTTTAATGAAAAGAATGAGATCAGATTGCTTGCAGATGTCATGTCTAATTCCCCACTAGACATAAAAGAACACAGAAGCATAAAAATAATCATATGGGAAAAAAATTACTAAATTTAGGGAGAAACAGAGGCTTAGACATCAAGCTTTAAGCTTGAAGAAAAGACTATTTTACTTGCAACCTTGAAAAAATTAGAAAATTTGAACCAAATATAGTTGAATTCAAGTTTTCTTAAGTCTTCAGATTTTCCAGCATAAAGAAAAATAGTGTGGCAGGCACGGGAGCAAGGGAGAAAGCTACTTGGCTCACACTCCGTGTCAGAGCTCAAGGAACACTGCCTATACTTGTCTGCTGGCTATTTTTGTGCCTGAATGTGTAGTTCTGCTTGATTAGAGGCTGTGAAACCTGAGACGCCCTGGACTGCTTCCCTTTCCTTCATGGTATGATGCACTCTCATCCTTGCAGCATACTGTATACACTGCCAGTCCCAGCCCAGATTCTGCTGACTGCAGATGTGGAACCATCTGCTTTAAAGGGATAGAGCCTTGAGACAAAAACTTCTCTCGTCTGGGGAAATGTGCAAGAGCTCTGTGTAACACATTCAGTTTAAAATCACATCTGTGTCAATCACTAGCAGGATTTCCACTCAACCCAGCTGTTTTATGTAAGTTGGAGATCACAGCTCTCCTGCTTTTGAACAGCCTTCACTTCTTTAGCTAGTTTATAGCTCTGCCTAAAGTCCTTCTCTCTTTTAAAAAGCAGCAGTTAGTAACAGATTTACTTGCTCATTTTTGGGCTGGAATTTTCAGAACACAGATTATGCTTTTGTTACTGGAAACCAGTGAGGCATTTCGTATTTTGTTACCCCCAAATCAAAATTATTTCCCTACAGCAAACACCACAGTGACCACTAACTAGTATTTCTTATGGAAAACCTACAATGTTATATTGGAGTAGTGCCAGAAGCGCAACATATGAAATATGTCCATTCACCTTCCAAGTTCTTACAGTATACAAAGGTACAGAAAACAGCCATCTGTGATATCCCATTTCAGATTTCATTTCTGAATTTCCTTATTTATTGAATCATCTTCAACTGAAGCCTAGTGTTAAATCAGACTCTACAGTACAATATGTGAAAGGTAATATTGAAAAAACCTCCTGCTAAAAAAAGAAACTTATGCTAACAGTAAAAGTTCAAAAGCATTTACGTAATTAAAAATTATTGAGAGTACATATAAAGCAAACTGTGCATTGTGCTTTTAATTAAAAATATTACCCTGTAAATTGAAACTGAAGGCTTAAAAATAGTAATCAACGTGAAAAGAATTACTGAAGTATCTTTCTGTAACTTTGAAATTTCTGAGTAAATTCACAAATAAAGACGAAGTTCTACTGGAGAAAAGTGAAAAAAGGCAAAACGCATCTAGATCAAAAAGTTGCAAAGCAGATGCATTATTTTTATAAGAGAATGAAAAAGCTCAATTTCAAATGAAGAGCTCTCACCAGCATATTGCCACAGAGCAGGCTAACAGCCATCTGTAAGAAATTATTCTTAACGAGTAATACCTTTGGCAATTTTATTTGTGACCATCTCCCTGCAAAAAGCTGCTTCCTCCCAACAGCAGAAGATAAGGAAAAAAAACAACAAAATGCTCTCTTGCCCCACATTTTTCATTTAAAGTCAACAGCAAAGCCTTTTTGACTGCTAAACCCAGCACTGGAGCTCAGTATGGCAGTTGTGGAGAGGTCTAGCGGCAAAATATGTGACACTGCAAGTGTAAGAACAGCTTTAGCTAGCTTTAGACTCTAGAAAACTGGAGGATTTATTTTCTGTGGGCACCCCAGAAGGGTGTAAGTTGTGGTTTCACTTGTTTCAGTCTGAAAACTGAAATCAGGAAGCTCTACCTAGCTGAAGAGACTGCTGAGGTGACAGCTCAGAAAGCCACTGGTACACAGGTAACAAAAATCCCACACATTGATAAGATAAAACAGCTTTACGGCAAGCTGTCCCCACGTATTTGACCTTGCTTTGGGAGCAGCAGCAAGTCCTCAGTGGATGAGAACACCTGAACACTGCACTGTGCCCTGGCCTGAGATCACCAAAGACACAAAGTAAGTGCGCAGTTAAGTACCTGGTGGCTGGATCTGTCTGGATTCTCCTGAGGTGCTCGTCCATGGGTGTCACGCACGTGGTTGTGCAGAGAGGCAGGTTTGCAGCAGTGCTCCTCAACAGGCTGGTTCCAGGGGCTGCTGCCCACATTGCTTTCCCTCTAGCAGCGTGTGCTGGAAGACACTGGGCTGACTGCATTAATTGCTAGTATACCAAAAACATCCTGAGATACAGTGAAATACTTGAGCTTCCAATGGATCACACCTGACCTTTGTAAACAGCACGGCAGCGAAGGCTCACTTGTAGAACCGAAAAAATAAATCCGTATGTAAGAACATTGAAAATACAACAGGCTTTCTGTAAGCTTCATGGTTGGATTTCCTTCCCTACTGATTATAAATGCAGCTGACATTTACAGTCCTTTTTGAGAAGCATTCTTATTACCTTTGACAGGCTGGCCAACAGAGGGAATGTGCGACAAGCTGTGACTCTTACACGATGATGGCTTAAAAAAACCCCACTGTTTTCAACATAAAAAAGTATTAATATGAAAATTATAATCTGTATGATTATTCAAAACATACTAAAAACATTTCCACTCAAACACAATACATAACACTGTTAATCATGAGATTGCTTCATAAGAGGGCTAACACTTCACTTAAGGTCTTTAACCTTTTGCATGCCAAGAGTCAGCATTATTCTGAAATCATAGATCCACCTATAAACTGGCAACTTTCTTGTTTTTCTGGCAGTTCCTTCCTGAAACTTTCACTACATGCAGCCAAGAGCAGATGAGATGTAATTTATGTTCAATAATTCTACATGGACACCGTTTTCAGCTTTAACTTTCGAAAAACAGAGATAAATAGCCATAGGTATTCATGTACCCTTTATTTGCTTTCAATGTAACATTCCATGCTAATTGCAGATGTAATATTCATGAGTGTAACTATAAGAATTAACAACTCTTGGATGGTTTTCCTTCCCTTTTTACACTTGAATATTTTGGCTTACAAAATTAACAGTGTACAGTAAATATTCCTCCCATACTTTGTACAAACTACATGATTTTGATATACAAGGATCCTGTTTTTATTATAGTGATAATATACAACCACGTCTATTTACAATGAAAAAAGTACATAAACCACATTTTAAACATTCTGCTACTGGCAGCCACTATTGTTTAGGAGGTAGCTTTAATTAACAAAATGAACTGAAGCCACATTTCCCATCATGGGTTCTATCAAATAACTTACAATACAAAGATAAAAATTCATTGTATGAACAGTATATACATTTTAATTCTCGAAACAGCAATCTAGCTTTAGATCTTAACAAGAATTTCTCCAGAGTAACTGGGATGGCAGTGGATTTACTCTTGATCTAGTGTATTGTCCAAAAACCTTAAGTAATTACTTAATCGTGCATTATTAACCTCGTATTGATCGTATTTCAAACTAAATATAAAAAATTGATCACTGGTTGTACTTAAATCATTTGGGTCTCAGAACTTTAACGCTTTAAAAAGATTGCACTGATTTAGGTGAAAAATTAGTGACTTTGCACAGTGTACTTCACTGTCAGTAAAGTAATTGGAAAAATGCTTTCTTTTTTACTGACAAATTGCCTTGCATTTTCCCTCCATTTCCTGAAGTCTCAGTCTATCCATAGGTATTTCTGGAGTGCTGTAACACCCAACAGGCTGCAGAGCATGAGCCAGTCTCACTGCACAGACATGAGCTGCGCAGAGTGGCAGCTCTGCTGACACCCCACACATGGACATTCCTTCCCATGCCAGGACTCAGCTGCGTAGTACTGAGCAAACTTGCTGTGGTTCACCTGGAGTAATGCGTCAGCACTGGAAAAAGGTGTTTAACCCTGTTATTCCTGACAGCTGTTAATATTCTTATTCCAATAGACCTACAGAATATTGCAGATTACAAGTACTTTACTGCAACAAACTTTTTTTTAAAAATTGAACATTAGCTAAAATACAAAACAAACACAGTATTCTGATATTGCTGTCACAGTTACGTATGGGAGAATTAATCCCTTTTTTGGCCCTGCAATAAAATGCATCCTGAGATTCAATGCTGAATATACTATACAAAGCTAGCAATAGAGTTTTTGCTTAATTATAGAAAAGTCACATTTAAAAATAATTTCTATAATATTAAACAGCTGTCCTTTATATTGTGCTTTCGCAGGGGGGAAATAAAAAGTCAACAGAACTTACCTCACCACCAGAAGAAGCAAATACAACTGCAATATGATGTGGAAACACACCACTAGCATGTAAAAACTGTACAAAAGAAACCACTATTGTGTGAAAAGAGTAAAAATATTGGGCAACAATTTTGGTTTACCAATTATTTACAGTCAGGGCAATTGACTTATTTTTTTAAAAATGTATGGCTCAAGAAGTTACTGCCCACTTCCCTTCTTTACAAATGACACAAAATAACAATTACAAAAGTGCTTCCTGCTCGAAAGGTCAAAACAGGCAGCAGTCTGCGAAACATGATACCTCTTTATTGGAACAGCTGAGGGCAGAAAGTCTTTTCAGTCTTTAATTCTTGGTATGTTGTAGGCATAGCGAACCAAAGGGAACCCTCTGCTTTGGTAGAAACAGGCACGGCCACAGGCCTGCACTTGGTCCGAGCTGTCTGACACGAAAGAGTCGTCCTCATCCACGTAGTCAGAGTGGGCTGACTGTGTGCCACAGTCTGACCAGTAGCCATCTGGCCTTTGGCAAGGCACCACTGCCAGCGTAGGACAGCTGTGGGATTTTATTAAATGTTTACAGGGCACGGGCTTGGCTAACAGGAGCGATTCACAGCACTCACACAGAGCAATGTTACCACCCTGCAGGTGGGAGTAAATGCCACAGTCGTAGTAAAAATCCTGTGCCACGCAGCCCCCTTGAGCGCTGACAGCCATCGCCACCGCCCCGCTCCTCCTGCTCAGGTGGCGCCGCAGCAGCTTCCAGTCCTCCTTGAACTTGGGGTTGAAGAACACGTACAGGACTGGGTTCAGGCAAGCAGGCAGTGGGAAAAATATCAAAGTAACAGACTTCATGATTTCAGGGCTGATAGAAATTGCAGTGATCAATGGTGCAAATGAGAAAAACGCAACAGGACAGAAGAAGATGCAGTTGGTGAAGATTAGCCAAGCGACATGCTTAATCGTGCTGGACCGCGAGTTTTCCGAGAGATCCTCCTTTTCCAAGTTGCAATAGAGCTTAGTGTAGATAACAGCCATCAGCAAAAATGCTAATGAATTCAGCAGCACTAAAGTTACTGTGAAACCTAACAAAGGTGTTTCTCCAGTGGGGAAGGGCAAGCAAAGGGGTGATGCTGAGTACTCTGCTTTATAAAAAAGCGGTAAGCATCCTGCTACCAGAGCGCACAGGAAAGCAAAAAATGCTGCAATTTGAAATTGTTTTTGGTGATTGCTTTTCCCCTTTTTAATAAACTCCTTTGCAGAGAAGCTCCGTTCAACAGCTGCCAACATCAGAAAAAAAATGGCACTTTCTGATGAAAAAACTGCAAGAAACCCAGCAATTCTGCAACCACTGCCAGTCTCCCACCATATGCCAAATTCAGCAAATCTTCCCCAAGACACAGCATCCAAGAAAGTTAAAATGCCAGTATAGACTCCCATAAATAAGTTAGAGACGGAAATCAGGCTTATAAACAGTTTAGAAGACGGCAAAGTAGTACAGGATGCAAATATTGTTAACATGACAAGCAGGTTGAAGAACAAAGCAACCAAAAAAATAAACCAGACAGTAAGGCGAATCATCCAGCTGCCCAATAAATATTCACAAGGCTTAAAAGCACCTAGAAGAAAACAAAAAACAAACAGGACAACCAATTTAAGAAAAAATTCTGCCTTAATAAGCAAGATTTTGAAAAGGTTGTAAAAGTGTACTCCTCATTAATTCATGAATAGAATACATAGCTGAACTGCTAAACAGGTCAGCTGAAAGTAAACTATTCTGCTGAAGTTACTTACTAATTAACTATGCCTGAAATAATAATTGCTGCTGTGAATGGTCACACTTTATACAGAATATTCTCAAGTATACTGACATTGTGAATGGTCAATATACTTGAGAATATTCTGTATAAACAAGCTAGGAAACATAATTACCTTTTAGCTATTCAAAATAGCTTTTATTGGTGCCACCTAAATCCTTTTTTTATTTTACATAGATTTCATACTTCATAAACAAGGTTGGTAAAAAATATAAAAGTGAATGTTCACAATCCCTTTGTAAGGGAAAAGAATTTTTTAGAAGGAACATGTTCTCTCAAAAAATTATTCACAAACATGCCTTCTGGAGTAACTTTTGGTCACAAGGAAACATCTGTAGAATGACAGACAAATTCAATTTAATCAGCTTTAATAGGGACAGGAATTTACCACAAGCCCTGTCCCCCAGCCTTGCCACTGAAAGGCACTGTGAGCTTGGAAAGTTGTATGAGAAAATTTTTTTCTTCTTCTTCTTTTGCCACTTAAAACAGCTTACATAATAAAAAAGGCCAACAAACAAAATAACAGGAGACAAGACAACGAAAAGAGGTCACTACAACTGTATACTCTTCTAATCCCCCTAAGTGCTATGTATTCCATAGGGAAATCCTACTGATTCTAAGTAACAATTAGAAGAATTTAACCTCTCCTCTATCCCCATGCTAATTGTCCTAAGCACAGGGGCTCTGGATCCCTCCCTGTAGTTGAGGACCACTCAGGGAGCTGAAGAAAAATGCCAAACTGCAAAGGCTGGAGCTTCTGAGCTGGATTCAGCCTGTGACCCTGGCTCTGTGCAGCACATGCCTTTCCTTTAGGCAGGGGAAAGGTTAAGGACAGCCCATCTCTAATGCTGTCCTTCACCTTAAAATGCGGGCAGGAACAAACTGCCAAGAATGATTAAATGTCAGTGCAAAAATCTCCCAAGACCTAAAGCAACTTCCAAAAATTAATGAACTGACAAGCAAAAAAAAACCCCAAAACCCAAAACTTTTTATTTGTTTAAATGATCAAGCTTCATTTCTGGGCACAAAATAATGGAACCCACTGGATTATCAAAAAACCAGGAGTAAAACCCCTTTTCAGCAGGTATCCCCAAGCAAAACATCAATGACAGAATAATTAACTTTACAATACATTATTGTGACACAACAATACCTGCTATACTGATCTACTTAAAAATAAAAACAACTTCCTACTTATGAAATTTTAAAATGTCAATTCTATGCTTCCAAAAATCAATTTGAAGCCATTTTTCTAGTAGCTGTGCTTCAGACAAATAAAAGCCCCTACCCTTTCCTGTCTTTCTCCCAAATCCTTTGAGTTGAAAGTTACTCTCCTCTCACACTGATATTCCCAGACCATGCTGGGAGGGGGCAAAAATTTGTGCTTGGAACGATGTTTCATCAAACTTGAGCTACTTGAGCACCACTGTTCAGCAAACCATCCTTTAGGCAAAGGGGAAAGTGGATCTACAGGCTGAGCAGTGATTCAGAACTGACGTGGTGGGTGGAGGATCTTATGACTAGATGGCAGGATGACATAGAAACCTGTTAGTATGAGAGGGACTGGTGAAAAACAAGGCAAATCGTGAACTCATAGAACAAGCTCTTTCTTTTAGACCTACTACAGCATTTCTGGCATGGACAAAAGAAAGAGCTAAAGACTTAAAAAATTTAACCCATGTAACACACCATCTCAATTCTCATTCTGTAAACAGGAGATCAAAAGCAAATAAGCACCTTTAACAAAGTAACTTTCAGATTATGTACAATTACGTTAATATATTTGACTTTCTGACTACAGGTTTTTTTTGGCTGTGATCAAGAAATCCTTGTGATATTATGGATACTAAAGCCAGTGCTAGCTCAAAAGATAAAACAGATTTTCATAACATAAAATAGTAGTTAGGAGAAGAGGAAGAAGTAAGACTTGGAAAACTCCTGCTCATCCAGAAATAACTTTATTGGAAGCATACTGCATCTGCCTGTTCCTGTTTATGCAGACAGAAGGGTACAGGATTTATGGAAGGAATCCTCTGGAAAGGCAAAGGCAAGAAAGCAAGAGGCACCACAGCAAGTGCTTCAGGAGCTGAGTGGAATGGTGTACAGTTTGAGTAAGACAAATGGAAAGGCAGAAGCAAAGCTGCCTAGAATGAAAATATTCATTGCAAGATCAAAGACTTTCAACATGCCTGGACTGTTCAAGCCTGAATTGGAGTAAATCTGGTATGCCAGTAAGACTATTCACTGCACAAGTGTCTTTAGCAGTTTAAGATGCTACTGCCTACTCCAGCTACTTGTAACAGCCCTCTGCTCACAGTTAATGCCGCTAGAGCAGGGCTGGGGAACAGATCACATGAATGTTCCTTATCCTCTATCCTGGAAAGACTTCAAGCTTTGTTAAAACCACCAATGATAGACAGCAGTTTGAGTTAAGCTTTTAAAGCACAGGCTGAACTTTCACTGACACAGATGAGCATTCATAGAGTCTGCTCTACAGGCATCTCCTTGACAAAAATAAGGCAGAATTAGGAGGCAGTGCATTAGCAGACTCCAAATATAAGCATTACAGTCTTGATTATTCTGCCTATGGAAAGAAATTTCAGTATTTCTACTATATTCCTAGTATAGTTCTCCAATGAAGGGCTATGTGTCTAAAGCTGAGTCAAATCTTTGTGATTGCTCATCCAGAACAACACTGACATCAAATCAAGTTTCACCAAAAGCACTGGAGGATTTAATCTTCTGTGTACAGAATGACTACCAGGAATGAAAGAGGTAATTCTGCACTCAACCCTTTGCATAACACCATGCCTGAAGTTCAGCATGGCTAAAGCACATTATAAGACTTACCTGTTGCTGGTGTACAGTGAATAATAGTCTGTCCCAATTCCTCATTTTTTGCATTTCTTAGAACATCTGCATTAGCTGCAAAAGTGAAAAACATGTTAGTTGTAGAAAGAAAAATAAGTGAAATGGTAGTGAAGCTGCCTAGGATGGAAGTAGTTCACTGACACCTGAACCTTCTGACAAGTGAAGTTGTTCTGGTTTGCCACATAAGGTCAGATGGTCAGTGCAGAAATTTCTGCTCACAAGGCTTTGTAACAAAGCAACATCTTTGATCACTGAGGGAAGATCTGTGGAACCTGAAGCAGTCAGTGGAAGGACAAGTCCTGTCTGAAGAGAAAGGTTGGAACACTGAGAACAATAAAACTGTGGGAGAAGTGATACTTGCAATTTAAATTACTTTCAATTACTATATTTTTTTCAGACAGGCAAGTTTTACAGTGTCCAACATATGTCTCACATGTTTAGAAGGAACATGGAACTGCTGATTCATAAGCAATTGCTAAGCACTTTCAGAGACTGCTTTGTAACCCTATAAAGACTTACATTTTTCATATTGCCTTATTCAAAGGCAACATACACTGTTATTCTAGCCTGGTACAAAACAATACTGCTGGTTAAGTACGATGAAACATTTACCCTTCTCATGATCCATCAAGGCACCTTGATCTTGGTGACTGGAATCTTCAGCATTAGAGTTTAGATAAGAATCACAACCCCAAAATGCACAGCACTGATAAGCATATGGTACAGAGAGTGACCTGAAATACAGGCAGAACAAGGAAGACCATTAAACTTTGTAACCAAAGTTAAGATTATCACCTATTAAACATATTTAAGTAGCACACTTCAGTGCTAAACTCAAATCTTCTTTTTCTCACAGTGGCTGATAAAAACTATTTCAAATTGGATCAGGTATAACCATTTCTAATGAACTCTTGCACTGAGATAAAGGACAGGTGATATACACAAGTGAGAAGTTCAAAGATGATGTTATGATATTTAGCTCTCTACTATTCTCTCTACTTCATATACAAACCAAGTTCTGATCAGGGTTAGTGTGTGGCATTGCTGTAGAAATTAAACTGAAAACTAATTAAGTAAGCTAATTAAAGAGTAACTGGTTTTGTAAGAAAGTTAATTCCCAGATGATCACAACGCTGTGTTACATCTTTCCTTCTCACTCTTCATTCTGTGAGACCAAAATAAGATTTCTATTTTTTGTGTGTTTGGCAGAAATGGTACATACTGTTATTCTGGCAGAGAAGAAGTACATCTTCACACAGAGTTCTAAAAAAACCACATAAACAATGAGGGAATAGCAGACCAGAATCTGGTTTTTTTCACTCAGGACTACAGTAGCAACTATCCTGAATTCTCTTCTTGAAAATATTTAGGAGGAACATCAGACTGCTTCTTCTTAATGTGCAGAAAAATCTTTGTAAAATGGAAAGCAGTTCATCACTGTCTGATCCGTCTCTCACAAAAATAAATTACAGGTTTCCATTTGAATGATTATATTTATTCCTATCATTTGCCTCCAAAAAAAATATATATATAAAAAAGCATGGTGATTACGTAATCAGACACTTGCCTGTCTGCTCCTGTTTTCCACACTCTGAAAGACAGACGTGCTCAGTTCAGTAACAAATGGAAATCTACCCAAAGCACCACACTCAAGTCAGAAGATATCTTGCCAAAAAGTGGTGGAGGAAAAATATAAAAAAATCCCAAGAAAATTATCTGCAACTGGCTTCTATAGAACAGTCAGATGGCCTTTCTATAGGCCAACACTGAGATACTACAGGACTCAGCAAAGATCATTTGTCATGAGTACTGTATACACTAGCTGCATTTATCATCACATTGCTTGGTTCTACCACACTCTGTGCTGTTATTTACCAACATACCGGAGTTTTGCGAAGTTCTTTGCTACCAAAGCTTCTTTCAACTCAGAATTGCCTGTGAGTTTCAGCTGGTTCAGTCCACTCAGTCCTTCAATTGGAACTGACTGGAGCTCATTGAAACTCAGGTCCCTGGAATGTGAATATTAACACCGTGTTACAAAATAAGTTTGAAGATCCTCCTGCATACATTTCATTAAAGTACAGAAAGACTTTATCATGTGAGGCTGTGGTCTAGAAATGCCTGTCAGTGCAGCAGGCACTTTAAAGAAGTGTGCCCTGCATATATTCAGCTGGCAGGAGCCTTCCTGATTCATTGATATTAAACAAACGATGAACACATCACTTCTAAGCTGAAAATATTTATTATCTCAGCAGTTTAATGATAGAGAGAGGAGGTGACTGCACACAACAGCCTACTTACAGGTTAAGAAGAGCTCCAACAGTGACAAAAGCTCCCTTGTGGATCTGATGGATCCGATTTCTACTGAGGTCCCTGCAATGAATGCCAAAGGAGATTATTTTGGCAGTTTCACCAAATGTAACAGCCACTGTACTGAGAAAAAAAGCTAAGGTGACAAATGTATCACGCCTTTATCAGGAAAGCAGAACATATGCCTTCTCTTCCCATTCAGGCAAGTGCAATAGCAGCCAAATTCCTTGGTAATGCAGCTGTATCCTGCCTCACCTCACCGCCGAAGTAGAATCCACCTCCCATTCCTGCTCCCTTTCCCTTTCTTTCTGACACTTCCAGCACAACCTGTGCTCCCACAGCAGAGGCTGGCTCTGGCATCACCTATTCCTAGCATAAAGGTGCCAGGATGAGCACTTTGGTGACAACTGCATCTGCAGCAGGACATGTTGCAGGAGATGAGGGAAGACAACAAAAGAACAAGCAGAACAGCATCTGCTTTGCTGGACTTCAAATCCAGCTCCAGCTTTTGCTGGACCTCCATGACTTACAACATTCTTCTTAAAATGCCTATTTCTGGATTGTTTTTCCTGCTAACTTAATACAGCTTGAGTTTGAAGGGGAGAGGACAATTTTTCTTAATTGTCTGCTTGTCTGCTTCTCCTGA
This sequence comes from Leptocoma aspasia, assembly GCA_013399835.1. Classification (NCBI taxonomy): domain Eukaryota; kingdom Metazoa; phylum Chordata; class Aves; order Passeriformes; family Nectariniidae; genus Leptocoma; species Leptocoma aspasia. The sequence continues at coordinate 237,077 of VXAX01007439.1, read as the reverse complement.
GGAAAACAGATAGGATCTCTCCAACAAATACTATATAAGGAAATTATATAGTTACAATGTAAAATACTGGACCACTGAAAAAAACTCGGTTTTTAGACTTCATATTTATAAAAATTTTTTATAGCCTAGAAAAATAAAATGGAGAATAGAAGGACTGAAACTGGCTCCTGGCCTTTTGACAGTCAAATTTGTAACACCAAACCCTGACATCAGTTTACATAGGAATCAAAAGCAGGATCCTGTTTTACTCAGCATGCAGCTATATATGCACTCACAGGACACGAAGGGAGGATAGTCCTTGAAAGGTGTCCTCTGCAATTTCATGGATTTGATTATGCTGTAAGGAACTGCAAAGGGAAGAAGCAGAAACAGAACTTTATTAGCTGATTTCAGACGAAGGGATAGCTTGGTGTCTGCTAATGGATGGCTTTAGCCTTCTCAGAGACAAGATTTTACTCATTCCCCCTTGCAGACAGACTGTAAAGTATTTTGCATCAGCTATGTTAATACAACCATGAAGCACTTTTGTGGCCCCTCTGCTCAATCCCAATTCACAACTCATTTAATTTAGAAGAGACTACTAAGTGTGGACTGAATTACTTTAAAGCTAGAAGTAACACTTAGTGAATGCTGAGGAGTCTGAAATTTATACATACTGAAATTTAGAACAACTCTCCATCCTGCATGGAGTCTTTAGGCATATTCTAACCATTCCATTTATGTGCATAGCAATACTACTGTGAAATGCAGGATTAAGCTGTGTCTTTCATTACTTTTGTGCCACAGGAATAATTAAGCATTAGCTAATTAAGGAAAGCACAAGTGGTAAAATTCTCTGTCCAACACACTTCTCATATGAGATCACCATACTCTCTCTCTCTGACCTTAATTTTTGAAAATTAGGATCAAACATGAAGCAAAAAACATCTCTTAGAGATGTGGACTCAGAATACTATGGAGTTTATAAAAATAAACAACACTTATTTCTACTTACATTTCTTCCAAGGTGTGGCAGCCCTTAAAACTTGGGAGGTCCTTTATATTGTTATAAGACAAGTCCCTTCAAAACAGAAAATGGGAAAAGGGTGCTTAGTTCAGCTCCTTTCTACTTGAAACATCTCATCACTTGTAGCTATTAAATAGATTGACAGAAAAACCACCCTATTAGTACCATTCTGCTGAAAAACTAAGGGTAGTTAAGAGAAAATCATAGAGGGAATCACAAGTGTGAACTCTACATCTCGGTATACACATACCCTGAAAACATTTAGGACGTGCTCCCTGAATTCTGAGAGTTATAATCTAAAAAATTTATTCATAATCTGCTTTTTTAGAATAAGCTAGGTAAATTGTATGTAAAGCACAAATTTGGTGCCGATTTTGTTTAGTGTGCTGGTGATTGCTTAAGCAAAGCTAGGAAAGCTCAGAATGTTCTGTGAAACAATGCAGCAAAAACAAGACTAGAAACAAGCAAACAATCTTAAAATTTCTATTTGAAAGGCAAACGGCTGTTTGAAAACAAATCCCACCTCATCATTTTTTCTCCCCTGTTTTTCTTCTATCAAACAGAACATATTTTTTCTCCTCCCTTCTTCAGGATTTGCTTTTGTTCCACATTTTCCTGCATGTATCCTTTGCAAACATGGTTTGTCCCCATCCTCCTAATGGCTTCAGTTACCAGTTTGGGGTTTTTTGCATTAATTTTAACACATCCTCACTGCTTTTTATGTCTAGCCTTTGCATTGCTATCTTCTTCCTAATTCTCATCTCCATTTCTTTTGGTTCCTGATGCCCTCTCCTGTGTTCCTGTTTTTTGAACACAGAAAGTCAAAGCACTATAACCAAGCTCTTCTTTAACCTCTGAAGGTAGATGACTACTGTTGTGGTAAGAATGAATGGTGGCAGAACAAATTTGAAGATTGGTCTCTGCAGCACCACCTTACATATCTCTCGTAACATATGAAGGAAATGGAACATATCCCTGTAAAGGGGACTCTGTTCAAGGAATGCAAGGCATTACCTCAAATCAAAAACCAATCAAGAAACCAGATTTTCGACTTTGGTAGAACTATTAGGATGAAAAATTCAAAGCAACACTTTTACTTTAAATTAGATTTAATCTTCCTTCAAAACATTCTGATGCATGAAGAGAGGCACAATATGTATACTTACAAAGTTCGAAGCAGCTTTTGCTCTTGGCATAAATTAACAGGAATACTGTTTATCTTGGTTCCTGTAAGAGTTCTGTGGGGAAAAAAACCCAACAAACTCACACATATAAATGCTTATTTTGTTTATGACAGATGGCATAACAAGGATATATAAGAATAGAATGCTATCAGGGTGCTAGGTGCACCCACCAGAATTTTTGTTTTGTTTTTTTGTGTTTTTTCTGGGGTTTTTTTTGAAGAGGACAATTTTTCTGTTTTTCAGTTCTGGGAGAGGGGGTTAGTATGAATGGTCTTTTTCATAGGCTTTTCTCAGCTTCCCCTACTAAAAAAAAAAAAAAAAACAAACCCATTAAGTGGCACCCAGGTTTCACAGTGAGGAAAACTGTATCATTACATTTATTGACAGGAAGAGAACATAGATGCAGTTGCTCTCCAGATCCACTAATCATATTTCAATTATTCACAAGAGGCAAACACAAGAATTTATTTCTGCAGAAGACACTTACAAGCTCTCCAGATTTATGGTTCCTGTCAAATTAGGAAACCACTGCACCATGCTGGCACCCCGAATGACCCTAAAAAAAATCCCCATGAAAATTAGCTGTGAACTATAATGAAACTGAATTGTGACATTCAGTCTTATTATCATGCAGATATTTACACCAAGGAGACATTCTAGCATTCTTACTGCTTTTAAATTTTATACTTGAATAATGTGTGAAAGATTGTCTTTTCACTGCTTCTTATGCTACTCATTTGCTTAATTAACTACTCCTCCATGAAAACAATTAGAATTCATCAAACTGGAAAGAGTGCTATCAATACACATAAGAAAAGTGTAATTTGTAGTTCCAAGTCTCACTCCATTTTGCTTATTCATCACCCCCAGAAGTGATATCTTTTAAGAGCATACATCCAGTAACCCGCAAAACATTCTCACAATGTACATCCTGCTCAAAAAACCACCAAGGACACTTTGCAGATTGTTTAACTAAGAATCTGAGCACTTGGCCTTGGGTTATGTATCTTATGAAAGGCAATTCAAAACAAAGTTGTAGAGCATATTTAATAGAGCTCCCTAAGAAATTAGATATTCCCAACAACAACAATATTTATTAAAACTTATTGAAACAAAACCTTTAATGTAGGCAGGAGTCAGGAAATGCATTTATTTTGAGTTTTCAGCCACAACATTTCATACCCACTTACTGTACGGTATTGTCAAGAAGGTACTCACAGGGAATGCAGATCTGACAGATTCTGAAATGCTGAGTTCCCCACAAAAGACAAAGGATTATCATACAAATGTCTGGGAAATGAAAAGCACATTTCAGTGTTTGTTCTTACAGTCCCTGTCTGCTAAAGGCTAAAAATAGATGGATGAAAATTACTTACATTGTTCTTAGAAGGGGGTTTCCTGCAAATGCACCGTCAGGAATTGTGGAAATGTAGTTACTGTGAAATCCCCTGAAGATATTAGCAAAGAAAAACCCAACATGTAAAACAATACTGCCAGCAGATTCAACCAGCAGTCATTTTCATCATATCTACTCAATTCCCAATCCTGCCATGACAAGGACTGCAACAGGACTAAGTCAATCTCTAGGAATAACTTTAAAGGCATGATTTCTGTCTACTGCACATCAGCTAAACAGAAAATATTTCATTAGAAACAAATTATTTTGACAAACATGATGCTGTACTTTCACTTTTCTTACTCATCTCTTAAGGAAGGGACAAGGAAAATGTGCATCATCAATGAGTACCTAACCTGGAGGCCAAAACCATTCTGTGATTAAGGTCTATGCTAATGGTTCTCCCGAATAAATTGCCTGCTTATGTAACTCCAAAATAATTTTCAACACATGCCCCCTCTACATTATGATTATGTTTTCTTTTAATTATAGCTTCACTTCACTTAGCATAATTTCACCTAATTTAGGCTCCTGCACAATGAGACAAGCATTCTTAAATCTATTATTTTTTTCCCTCTTTATTTATGAAAAGGAAAAAGAAAACTGGTAAAAAAGGAGAATAAGTAATACTCACAACTCCTTTAGACTTGGAAGTGCTTTTATGGCTTCAGGGAAGTCTATCATGTTATTATAATTTAAATCCCTAGAAGAAACAAGGCAAGAACATTATAAAATTTTAACAGTACCCATGAATTGTCAAAATAATTTTTAAGATAGTCCAACGAAAGAAAAAAGTTCTCAGGACACCTTTAACTAGACCATAGAATAACTTCAACTTAGATTTAGTCTTCTGATGTTTTACATCATTTATAACCAGCTAATAACTTAGGTAAGATTTACCCAGAGGATTATTCATATTAAGTCAAATAGTATTTCCTTACAGCACAGCTCAGTATTTTTCAATACCTCACAGATTTTTCTTCAACAGAGTTTACACAGAAATGAACTATTTCAAAGCTATAAAAAAAGTAGATACAAATGACTACTCTTTATTATCATCTTAGTAAGAATACCTTTTGTCAAGGTTTTATGAAACAAACAGTGAATAAGCCATTATGTAAAAGCAGATCTTGCAGCAAAACCAATTATAAACACTGATTAGAAGCACAGAGAAACCTCATGACATATATGTCATGGGGATCTGTTGAATTCTCAGTTAACTTGTCACTATTCTAGCAGCAATGTCAGGACCTCTGCAAAAGGGATTCCTTATAAATGGCAAACAACATTTTCAGAGTCTTGTATCAGCTCTATGTATTTACACAGCACGTCATTACTTGAGGTTGCAAGAGATGAAGTAAGCAGCATTTCTGGACTCATCCAAGCTCCTCATGTTAACAGAGGCTGTCACTGGCTTGCCCTTGCCCTCCTTCATTACTTTCACTTACTTAGCATTCTCCAAAGCACAAAAAAGGGCACTGCTGAGAGAGATACTGCTTATCAGACACTCATGAGTGAGCTGAAGGGAAATGGGAAATGGAACCCAAGCAGCTGAAAGCCATTCCTTGCCAGTGAGGCACTCGGGAGGTTTAGGATGAGAAACAGTGGAGCAACAGCCCTCTGAGACCCTCTCAGACCCTCCTCCTATTGTCTGGAAAACACAACAGCTTTGGCAATGTATCCTATATATGTCTAACCCCACAGGAAATCTGAGAAACAAGTATTTGTCCCTTATCATTCATGGGGCCACTCAAACACTTGTGATCCATCCACCTGACTCAGCAGAGTGCTATGCAAAGCTACACCAGCTAGACCAGGGCTAGGAACATTGGAGCCACATCATCCAGCACGACATTTCACCCAGGCTAATATTTACCTGCTTCTCAATGTAGTTCATAAGTTTTTGGTGGAGCAGTGCACCGATATCAGCCTTCAGTTCCAAAACCTGAGCTGGACCTAAGTGTCAGTGCCATGCGTTGCACAGTGCACATAAGCCTGGTTTGCAAAACTTTCATCATACCAGTATGGCCACCTTGATTAAGCTGAGATTGAGACAAACACTGACCACAAATTATTTTAAGAAGCATACTTACAAGGTTTCAAGGTTGTCTAATCCATCAAAACAGTGTTTTCCTATAGATTTTATTTTATTATTATGAAGATGTCTGAAAAACAAAACCAAAACAAGTGAATGATTTCATGTAAGTTAACAAATTAGCAGGTATTTCTATGAAATCAAGAGAGTTAAGTAGTTGAGGAAGAAAACATTGCATGGTGTGGATTACGCAGAAGAATATTTTTCACTTCCAGACAGAATATTTCATTCTCATATGGAAAAAGAATAGAGTGCTTGCAGTCAAGACAACCTATTTTAAATCTTTAATCACTATTCAAAAATGTGATAAAAAGATAACATAAACACAGAAATCAAACTAATTTTTCACATTACTCCACTGAGATTTTTAAGACTACAAAGAAACAGGTTTCAGATAAAATAGATAATTTTTTCTTCTTTTAGTATCTCTGAAAGCTTTCTCTGACAACCATTGTTTTGAAATACTTATTATATAATGAGATGTCAGAAATCAAATCTCACTACCCACAGTCCAAGTGGCTTTTTGTTTAGGAGAAAGTCTTTAGCAAACCTTCCGCAGGTTCTCTAACATACATGGTATTACCTCATGTTGGCAGTGTAGGCTGTTTATGTTTTTGCTAAAACATAGCAAAATGACCATTTTCAATGCCACCCTAGATTGACCAAAACTCTAACTGAGGAGAAAAGCAAGGCAAGCTATGAAACACCAATACTCACAGAACAACAAGGCTGGAAAGGTTTGTGAATGCATAGTCAGGAATGTGTGTTATTTTGTTGAGAGCCAGTGTTAAGGCCTGCAGAGAGGGGAGGTTGCTGAGTGGATGGATGGGAACTTCTGTCAAACTGTTGTCATCCAGCCACAGATGACGCAGCTGCACCAGACCCTCAAAGCTGTCCTCTGGTATGGCAGTGATGTGGTTAGCATCTAAACGCCTAGGTTAAATCAGAAAGAACTCATGTCACAAACTCACAGACTACACATCAGCAAAAACACCAGCTGAAGTCCTACTATTCGTCAGCGTCCTTTTTCAATACTGCAAAGCTTGAAGTTTTATTGAAAGATGCATGAAAACCCCTTTCAAGGCAAATGAAGAGCCCATAAAATAAAGCTTCATAATAAACTTCTCAAACATTTTTAATAGAAAATTTAAACAAATTGAAATGCTTATAATCAGCTAACCAAAAAGAATTAATAACTCTATAAGGCACCTCCCACAAAACCCCTAGCTTCTAACACTGCAACAAATCTTTAAAACAGTAGCTTGACAGCATATCTAAGACTGCAGAGGCATTTACTGATTTGAACAGATTATCCCTACATCTCCCTTTTTGATAGCATAGTATACTGTTGTATGCTTTGTTTTGTGGTACTGCTATACAGTAACAAAGAAACTGCTTTAGAGAACAAGATTATTAAAAGCTGTTTGTGAACAAAGTCAGAGTTATGAATTATCCCAACAAATAAAACATCTCAACTAAAACTGATTGCTCTCTTGCACCTGATCTTTTCTAACCTTCTCCACAACAAAATGCAAGACAGCATGTCAGCACTATTAACTATTTTACATCACTGGATTTGCTATCATACTTTTTCCCTAAATGAGTGTCAGCTGCAAAATTAGATATGGTAACTGTCCTGGTTCCAGCCATGACAGGGTTAATTTTTACAGTAACTAAGACGGGACAGCGGGACATATCTAGGACTCAGAGGTTATTCAGTACCCTGGGAAGAAGGAAAACATTCATAGTCCATGGACCTCAGTGATCCATGGGTCTGAGAAGGCATGGAGCAGAGAGCACTGGGCAATACTTGATGGCCCTCTGACCTAAGGGCTGCCTTCTCTAAGTGAGCATACAGCTGAACCACGGTGACTTCTCTGCAAACACTAAAGAAAGCACCTTGCACAACTGGTTTGAAATGACTGCTGTACCAGCCATGGTGCATTGTCCTGCTGTGCAGGGAGACAGAACACCCCCCCCATTAACATGGATGCTCATTAAGATACAAATCAGCACAGCTCTGGAATTACCTAGCACCCTCTGGTTTCTAAAGCCATGATCAGAAATGCTCCTCAAAGCCTAGCTGGGTTAGTTTTGAAAGTAATTTCCTCCAGCTGTTCATCCTGTCCTTCTCTGGGCAGGCAGCGTGCACCAAGTGACTTTACTGCATTTGTCCACAGGCACAGCCACAACAGATCTGGATCCCAACACTTAAAGGACATGCAGAATTCAAAGGGAGAACGCAAGCCTGACTAAGAATTAATCCAGAAGACAAGCCTGATCACAAATTTAACACACTTAATCTTTTTCCTTAAAACAGAGGTTTGTTGTTGTGATGCACATGGTTTGCATACTTCAAATTATTATGAAAAAAAGTCATCAGCTGAATTTTCATGTAATAAAAAGTCCAAAAATACATCAAATTAAGCAACAAATATGCTATTACAAGTGGGAACTTAATGAAATTGTCTGCAAAAGTCTCTCCTAAAATGAGTGACGTGTCATTAGCTCTAAAGATGTACATCAAAGAGTTAATCCCTACGGTTCATATACTGGCATTCCCTTATCATTTGCCCCATGGTCCAACAGGTGTGTATGATATTCTATTTGAATGCTCTTAGGCTGCACGGAGGCTAGAGCTTTTCAGAGAAGCTGAAATCTGATTGTAATAAAGGAGGAAAACAAAGAGGCTGGGGGGAGAGAGGAAAAAAGCCTGAGGCTCTGCTTCAGAAGGAAAAGCAACTAGAAATTACCTGTCTTTCTTCTCTCCTAAATTTACACAGCTCCCTGAAGATCAAAGAATCATTTCCCAATGGAATAAACATATCTGAGTCTTCTAATTTCTCCCTACCCCTCTCCTCCCCTTTTTTCTTGAGGTTTTTTTTTTTTTTTTGTTGGAGGAAGGGGTTGGCTTGGTTTTTTTTAAGAGAAGCAGCATATTCAAGAAAAAGGCCTCAGCCACTGTCCCTACTCATCTAAGTCCGTTTGTCCTTCCCACTGGCACCTTGCTAAATTCCATTTATAGGAGACTTTGGAAAACAAAGGCACAGGAGAAAGCTGCGTGTCCTGCTCCTCCTCTCCCATCCTAAAGAAGGAGGTGAGCAGACCAAGGATGGACACACACAGTGAGGGAGCTGAACTCAGCCAGGAGAACAAAGACATGCCAAGACCTCTGTCCCCCAGAACAGGTGGGTCAAGTACCCAAGTAACCACACTTTAAACTGATGACTATCCACAGCCATCCAATTTGTTGCGTTTATTTTCTCCAGCCCACAGCAGGAAAGATGAGGGGGGAAAGAACACCACCACCCACCACTGACATTAGCAGGGAGGTTTGGAAAGTGAAAGAGATATTTTAAGTTATTGGGCTTCATCCACAATTTTTTGTGTTCCTTCATTTCTCCTAAGAGCCTAATATGCCATGGCTAGTCTTCTTTCTCTTCCAAACAGTCAAAGCTTATCCACATGACACTGAATGCACAAAACACAGCTGAAATGCTCATATTTAGTGTGAAATGCATAAAACAAAGCACTTACTGAAACAACTGAAAAGCAAACCTAACATATTTGACACCCTTCACAAAATATTAACAATTAAGGACCACAACTTTTCTTTAAGGTAGATAAGAGAATATTCCCTAGCTCCAATAATTAACAAAGAATAAGCAATATTCTTTGCTTGGACTGGACTTTGTACAAAGACTGTCTTTCTCCATTATATTGTTCAAGATACAAGTATATTCTTCAAATTAGAGCTTGCAGCATATACCTTAATCTTTCAGAAGCTATTTCAATTCCAGCTTTCTTATACGCACTGGCTTCTGAGAGACCTTTAGACTTTAGTCTACAAATTAAGAGTTCAGTTATGGAGCCATCATCTTCACTTTTATTCCTCTCATGTTCCCTCCTCACAAAAGCACCAACTCCAGAAGAAGAAAAGAGCAGGATGATGATAGAAACCTAAACATTCAGCAGCTCTTACATCAGTATTTGATATATTGTTAAAACAGGACATAGCAAGGTCTTCAAACAACTGACTAACTCTGGTTAAGGAAACCAGAACTAGTAGGGACACCTACCTCAATTAAAATGAACAGAAGTTCCAAATCTAATACACACATATAAACGAAATTTTACACACAAATGTACAGACACTGCTTAGGGCAGCTGCCCTACAGCCTGCATCCCCCATAGGTAACACCTGAGAGGCCTCCAGGACCACCCTGCCAGCTTCACTAGCTCTCATCTGTGACCACAGGCAGTCTTCCAGGCTTCAGCCACTAGGAAATTTTAACAGCCTTGTACTAATAGCCTAATTAACAGCCTTGTAGAGCAGGAGTTTACTGCTGATGTTAATAAAAGGCAAATCACTCCCAGCTCTTGTGTTAAACCACTTCTGCTCAATGGCAATCATTAAAGAACACTGCTCTTTAAAGTGCTCCTTCAAAAACCACAAAGAAATCACTCCAACAACAGCGGAGTAGATTTTTTGGTCTTGAAGTTGAGTACCGACAAGCCCGGTCCCTCGGAAATCCTGCTGCAGTGGGAGGCACCAACCCATGTTAACAGAGGTACTTTAAAACACTCTGAGAGTTTGCTCACTGTATCAGCAGTGGCGCTCTGTGCATTGTATGTTGAGAACATCAATACAAGGATTTGCTTTATTCAAAGACTAATTTACAGCAGCCCTCAAACTAATGATACATGCTGAAGCTATTTCCATCACTAGTACTGATGTGCCAGCACATCTGGTTCTTCCATCTAAATGTTTAGATGGTACCAGTCAAAGGTCATAGCTTGCTGCAAAATACCCACAGAGGATTCAGCTTATTTTGCCTACACCATCTCATTTAAGTTTCTGATCATTCAATTTCTAAATAATTCCCTGATTTTATTTAAACTTAGAAATTCCTTAAGCAAGCCCAGACAGCTAAAAACAAGCTACAATAATCCCAGAAATTCCTTAAATTCACAAAAAAACATACCTTACTTTCAAGAAAACCAGAACACCTTCTAAACGTAAAGATGACATTAAAAAATATGTGGAGTATACAAAGCAGTATATTTAAAGATTTTTCAGCACAATCAGATATGCCCAGAAGACCTCTTATACATTCTCAACTCTAAACATTAAAGTGTATTGAACTCTAAACATATTCAGTGTATTGAAGTCTGTATTGGTTTTGCAGGTTAAAGAGAAAATCCCATTCTGATTAATCCCATATCTTAACACAGACTAAATCTAAGGGCTGATGCCCTTTAACCCCTTAAGAACAGCAAAGCAGGAAACTAGAAAACGTCTGAAGACAAATCATTAAAAGTTGTTTCACTGAAAAGACACGTGCCACAGTAAGGGGTGCATACTACATTAAAACTATTTAAAGCTTCTTCACTTCATCTAGTCATTGCTGTTGATGCACACCTTTCCACAGCCTCCCAGACACTATTGTCCCTACAGACAGGTCTTGTCCTTCCAAACTCTATAATCCAGAATCACAGAATTATCAACAGTAGCCCTGAAGCACTTGTCAAGAAGAAAATAGCAGAATTAGAACAGGACTGTGTATTTTTTGATACAAGATTATGTTTGCATTGTTCTCTCCAAATTCAGGGATCTCCCTTCTGACATATTTTGCATTTATGGTTTATGTTACTGAAATGGTCAGCAACATGAACTATGGCTTAAAATTGGGCAGTTTTATTACCAGCAGAATGTTTCTAAATTTGACTTCTTTAATAAATACAGATATTAACTTGATCTGTATAAGGAATCCTTCCTAAAATACAAAAAAGCTAGAAATGCAAGACTGTAGCTGTTATCTGCTACAGCACATATTTTAAATGTGTCCTGACTGAAATATGCCTCCATTCGCTGTCCCCATGCTTTTACCACAAATTTTTACCCTGCAAAGCATGATTCTGCTCTCATTCCTTTCAGTTCTACTTTAGGACCCTAGTCTTTCCAACCTGGGCCAAGATGATTCCCACTCCCAGAAATATTATCCCATCCCAGTTCAGCACATTCATGCCTCCTGCCTTATCCTGCCTCAAGCCTCCTCCAGCCTCCTAAGACAGGGAAGCAGACTGAAAAACTGGTTATAATCCTGCTGTGAGCAGCTCAGGCTGTTCAGGGAGCCAGAAGTGCCACCTGAACAGCAGAAATTACTGCTGACCATGAAGACACTTACCCATGCAGCTCAGGCAGACACGCACACAACAGGAAAGGCAGGAGCTATCACAGCTGAGGATCACACCGGCGTGATCCCAAATCCCACAGTTTGGGAATCTGGCAGAACAGCTAAGCTGCAGTGCTTTGAACTGTTGCTGCAGAATGCTCTAATATTCCCTGCATGGGGACAAGTGTGCACATGTGCTGGGACAGTAGAACTACAATTACAATAAATCATACCTAACACATTAGCAGACATTGACAGGCTTTTAATAGACTCCTGGATTTGATGGCAAGCGCGCAGTGGCAATTAGGTTTGTGGGTTTTTTATTCAAGTGGAATAAATTTTTCCTTTGTAAAGCATCTGAAAGTCTTTGTTTAAATAGTATCATTCCAATATTTGTCACACACTGGGGATTGTACAAAAATATTCCTACTAGTCCTAAATATAAATAGTTGTCATTTAGTATTCTGAACTAGGCTGGCTACTCACCAGCTGTAATCTAAACACTACAGATCATGAAGCTCCTATAACCATCTTCTTTATTGCCACCCAGGTATGTTTACTGAGTTTGCTAATACATACCACATTGTGGCAACTGCCTTCCTATGAAGCTAAAAATTGGAGCACATTACGACAGAAAACAGTTGTAAAGGTGTTTCAAATGAAATTATTATCAATATACTATAAATTTTATGAGGAAGTAATTTGTGCCTTCACCAAGAAAAAGATACCCCTGAACCATACTTCAGAGCCAACTGGGAAACTGCCAAAAGAGGGACAGTTCAGTAATGTTTAAACTTGCGGGTTTGGATGGAGGTTATATAAAAGATTAGAAGCTAGTTTTCTAACATATATTCTGCAAGGAGTTATGTGTTTTGAAAGAAGCTTGCAGCAACTTGGGAGTTTTGAATTCACAAAAATTCCTTAGGGAGAGTAATAAATCACTTTTTTCCTTTTTTTTTTAAATACAATAAATAAAGCAGGATGTTGACACTTTTGTTTCCATGTTCAGACGCAAAATTCAGAGGACCACTCTTACATTCCTTTGCCATAGGGTGCTATCTGCATTACTGGGGGATATGCATAATCAGTGTAATTATGCATGAGTAATGCTAACAAAGTTTTCCTGAAATTCATTAAAATCACAGAAATGTATTCTGGTGAAGTAAACAAATTACACAGCAAAAATGCTTTTCATCTCTCACTACACTTGTCTCAAAACCCAATTTATTCTCAAATTCCTGCCCATTCTAACAAATTACAAACCAAAGGCTGAGTCACATCAGTAGATGGGGGAAAAAAAAAAAAAAAGCCCATGATAAAATCTTCCTGACCTTCAGATTAGCTAAATTGGTTAGAGCATGGTGCTGCTAACACCAAGGTCATGGCTTCAGTCCCTGTGTGGACCATTCACTAGAGAGCTGCATTCAGTGATCCTACCAGCCCAGAATTGTCTGTGATTCTGATACCAGTGACCTCCAGACTGGATTTGCCCACCATATTCCCAATACTTATCTGGAAATCTCAATTTGGTTTTTCTCAGAAAAAGAAGTAACAAGCAGCTTGCTACTACTTACTAACCTATTTCCTCCCTTTTCATCATCCGAAAATTGATATAGTTTATCATTTGGCCTTGAGCAATGAAGCTCCTAGAAAGGGAAATCTCACCACATTTTAAATTGTTACTATTATATCTTAATTGTAAGATGTTTTGGTCAAGTGATTATAATGATTACATCACACAATCTTACATAATCATCCTGTTATTTTCTCAAAACTTAAACGTTTGCTTTTTTAAAAATCGCTCCAACAGTCATCTTTCCAAAAATATTAAAAAACATATGAATTTTTTAAGAAAGAGAGATGATGGCTTGATTTATACATTCATTATTTTTCTCTTAAATTTCGTTCCTTCCCTTTTGCACATAAAATTATCATCAAATTACCATCTCCAGCAACTGGAGATTTAATACTCTTAACTTTAATTAGAGAACAAACATTACTGTAAATATGTATAGAAAAAAGAATGTTCACTGAAAATGAAATGGATGATTTGTAGACAAACATTTTTACTAAAGCAGCTTTTCTTTTTGGCATCAAAGAAATGCTGGAAGCCAGGAAGAAGTTTTTGTTTTGTTTTAAATTATTACTAAAGATTTATTCTTATTATGCAGTTTGAAGGGCTTTTATTACAAGGCATAGTATTTGCACCAAGACCAAGGTATTTTCTCTTCTACACACATGCTAAAACAAGAGTGAAATGTGAACACTGAATTCACTGCTGACTGGAATACCAAGCAGCTATAAGAAGTGCGGCCAAGATCCAAACTTAGGGAATGCAGACAAGTACCTTTGCAAAAGTTGTGCAATAGTTTGCAAACCTCTTTGCAAACTAATTCTTTTTTTTTCAAAAATCTGTAATCTGAAAGAAACAGGGTCGTGGGTCAGAAACCTGAACTTTGACACAGAGAGAACAGATAATTTACACTCTCTCTTGCCCTCTCTCTCTGGAGGTAAGCGGGAAGGAGGAAAAATTTTGCAGCCCCTCCCACCTCCTCCTCCTCACTGTGATAGGCATCTACCACCTAGAGAGCTGTAATTAACTATTAAGGTCTGACTAAGATGCTTTATAAAGCATAATAAGCCATGAGATAGTATAAGCATATATGAAATACCTTATGTGCAATGATGGCTGAGGTATTCATAACTGTCTGTGAGATTTCAACGCCTTCCCGTAAAATCAATACTATGCATGTCCCAAGTAATACCTCTTCCCAGAAATCCCTTTTCCTGCTCTGGATACAAAAGACTTGGGCATCATTCAGTTTTGCACAACATTTAAGAATTGCTTACATACCTCAGGATGTGCAAGAGGGTTTAGAGTTTAACTACAGCACCACTGCATTCATATAGCAATCTTGTACCTGGTGTTTGAGTTTTGAAAGAGTTTGCATTTGGGTCACTCCACCAAAGATAACAAATAAAATTCCTCATTAATTTTAATTGTGAAACTTTGTTCCAACTGCAATTGCACTTTCAGAAACTCCAGGTACATTATTACACATACGCTATTATACTTCATGACTCTATAGAATGAAGCAAAGGTGTACAGAGCGACTGAAAATGGAACTTAGAGAACAATTCAAAACCAAAAGCAAAGTAAGGCAACTTACAAGGATTGCAAGCCGCTTAATCCTCTGATGGCCTCGTTAGGTACAGTCTTCAGCTGATTGTTCTGCAGGGTTCTGTAAAAATCTACTGCATTAATAAAGTAGAATCTGACAATCATCTTTATCAAAGGTAGAGGTAACAGGAAAGCCCATAGTCCTGTTATGGTTTCCCAGATTTGTAGTGTATATAAATACATGTAGAAATATCAAGACCAGATACCCAAAGGCAACAATGAAACAATGGTCTATTTCAGTTTTATTTACAACTCATTCATTGACAGCATTAGTTTACAGAGAACAAGCTCTGACACAATATGCTGAAATTCCCTTGGGAACTCACTGAAGAGGTTAAACAGCTTAACACTAGGACAAATTTGCTACAAGAGATGATATTTTATGGTTTTCTTGTGGAATTACCTTATACATGCTAGAAAACACACAAACCTCCATTTTTTCCTGAAGTCGCATCAATATGCAATGCATTAACAACCTAATTTACAAAGTGTGCTCATAACAAAGCACCACTGGGCCAAGCTGAATTAAGCTACACTGTTGTGAGTTTCTTCAAAATTCTCTTATAGGACAGTGTATGTCATGTCAGTTCTTTTATAAAGAGAATGTAAATAGCCTTATAAAATCTTACTCAGTTTTGGCGCATACTGGGGTAAAAATTCAAGTAGATAACTGTTAAATAAGACCTATGTCCCACATTTTTTCAAGAACTGCTAGAATTTCAGGCACCTCCAGTGTTAGTATTGCAATGAATGTGTCTTCAAGAGCTTTGACACTTTGCATTCAATTTACAAAATACTGTATTAAATAGTATTGCAAATGGGCAGCTCCCTAATCTGTACCCTGGTAACAGTGTCTGTGTTTTATTCTTTAAAACCTCAAGGTCTGCTATTTTTAATTAATTACCAACTACCCTGCTAGCATTTGGAAGTATTTACATCATCAGAAATGCTACCGTTTTCAAACAGAGTTTTTTAAAACTTTAAACAACAGAAAGCCTTTTTTATCCATAGATATAGAAAAAAAACTGCCATAAAAATTCTTAGAAAGAAAAACAAAAGATTTTTTTAATAGTAAGTAATTTTCACCTAGAGAAGCATCAAACCATAGCAATCTTCTCTATTGCCAGTAGTTCTATTGCCAGATTATTTGTCAATAATTCAAACAGTGTATTAAATCTCTAAGTAGTAGTACTACCTGATAATGTCAGGGCACCTGACAGAGTATGCTGAAGGGGTGGAGAACAACAAAAACTTGCATGTCCTTTTTAGGATTTTTCCTCTGATTTTTCTGCTACAAGATATACTTCAGAAACAAGTAAGTGTTCTAATAAAATGCAATAATTATAGTTTAGTTAAGTTCATCACTGTCATCTTAACCACATCCAGCAGGCTTTGTAAAGAAAAAAAAACAACATAGGAGAGCTATACTTTAGGAGGACAGAGGGCAAAAAAATTTCTTCTAGCCTACCAATAAACAGTCTGGCTATGCACTAAGAAAGCATACAGCTAGCTATGAAGCTCTAAAAACCAATTACTTACAGAACTTTGAGTTCTTTCAACCCGGACAAGGCCTTTGGATGGATAAAAATAAGGTCATTGCCAGCCAGTCGCCTGGAAAAAAATTGCAATAATAATTTCAGTCACAAAATACAGTGCTTCTACAACCATCTAACAAGGAAAATCACTCCAGTATCAAATCTTGCAAGCAATTATGCATTTTGCATTCAATTACACTACATTCATTACTCATTCATACATACACAATCTTCCAAGTTTGTAACAGTTATTTTACTTATAGCACATTTTAGCAATGAGGATGCATTACTCGGCCTTGTGATACTCTTTTTCAAATGTGCTAGAAAAAACACATCCTAGAACGATGAAGAACCTTCTTATAGTACTGGGTATGAGAAAGTGCATTTACCAACACAATCCTCTGGCTTTCAGCATTGCTCCACTGAAACAATTGCTCTGGGTACCCACATATTTTTAATCTATACAGCAGTTTCTAGAGAAAGTATGAAGTTAAGTAAAAACAGATGCTAGATGCTACAGCAAAGCAGCAGAAGTCTCTATGAGAATCCTAAATATGAAAACAATAAAGCAAGTGGTATGTTCACCCACTGCTGACAGTTGACAGGACATCTGCTGATATGACTAAGACATAATATTGGTAATATTTCATCTTTTTGGTCAGCTATTTGAAGGAACTTTTCAAGAAAGTAAACTCTTTTGGGGCAGGGAGAAATGGAACAGGATTCTCAGCCATACACTCTCTCTCAAAATGTGGCTGGTTTCAAATTTGGACTGCTAGACATTAACACAAAGTAAATTATGAAAATCACTGTGATATTAAAAGTAATAAAGATAGGAGATGCTGCAGAATACAAAGCAGGACAGCAGAAACAGCTGCTTCCAAACAGCTCCTTTCCCCCTTCTCTGTTGTTCAACGCTTTATCTCTCCCCTGACCAGCAGATCCTGTGCAGTCCAGCCTTGGTTGAGCTGCTAATAGCTGTATTTTATCAAGGGTGAAGACAATAATGCAAAACACCTGGTAATCCCATAACTGACAAAAGATGCCAAACTTTCAGCCAAAGTATTTGCTTTTAGACTTGGGTTTCATATCCAAGCTAAGCAAAAGCAATGCTGGACAAGGTTGTGTGATAAAATCATCCATGGAAATACTATGTACAATCCAGTAAGTGATAATAATTAAAAAAACAATCAATGTGCTTTAACAAAGGTTACAGAATATCAAAACCCACCTCTGCCATTACAGGGCACTGTGAAGCAAGCCAGACACAGTAAAGGGAAAATATTATTTCAAAGAGGGAAATAAGAGCAACACTTGAAGTACCAGCTTGCCAGAACATAGCAATGCTATTACCTTTTTATCTTCTTCTCTAACTACATAAAAGAGATTATCAAAGCTTACATATGCTTAATGCTTACATAAATCTGCTTGCAACAGAATTAGCGACTTAATAAAATGCTGCCTGATAGAGAGGATGCTAGTTACGTTTATTAAATCCGTTTCTCAAATGCAGATGGTTATATTTATAAACCAAGGGAGAAGAGGACAAGAACACCTTCATGAACAATAAGGTGGCAGCAGAAGATCCTACCTGCTCTTAGAAAACTGTGTTACTCTTGCTTGTTAAGGTAAACGTTGGTTTTTAGTCCTGGTATTTTCACACACCTCCCAATTGCAATGGTTCTGACATCACTACAAGCATACTTAAAAAAACCCCACATCTGCCGACTGCTGAGACAAGTTTGTCTGCATGGCTTGAGTATTATCAAACAGCTCTGAAACTAGAAGAAAAATAAGAAGAATCTGTGTATGCTTATTCTTGAAATCTCCTGTCTGCAAGCAACCTCAGAATTTCAGATATGGGACATGATTTTTCAAATACTTCGAATTTTTAACATTAATGGAAGTTTCCAGATGGCAACTAAACATTCCCCTAAAATTCATTCTGTTGTCAGAAGCTGTCCAAATCAATTTGATTAACTTTATCTGGGGGGACATGGAGAGAGATTTGCAATATTTCATGCCTTTCTTTCTAATATTTCTTAGGAAGTTCACTGTAAACAGAAAGAAGTAATGATGAGGCATGCTGGGTCTCTACAGCAGAACCAGTAATCTGCTAAAATGTGTTTGAAACATAGCCTTAAATCAAACAAAATTTAACTGAGGCTCTAGCACTAATCATTTTGCATACAAACATTACTATGATTACATATTGCACAATTCAAGGAGTGGCAAGCCCTGGCAAATGTGTCAGGCAGCTCTGGTTGCAGCTCAGCCAAGGCTCCCCATTAATCTGGTGTGTGTGAGGCTCGTCAGGCATCTGCTCCCTCTCCCAAAGAGACTGGGGATTATTATTTTAGCTTTAAAAAAGCTAAACTAAATACAGTTGAATAGTCTCCCTCAACCTGAATGTCACTAAAAACAACCTGGAGAGCACTGGAAACAAATTACAGCTGAGCCAGAGCAAGACTCGTGTGACTTCAAATAGTAGGACTTTCCTTTCCTCAAGGCAACTCCTGCTTCTTCAGCCTTTTTCCAACCAACCAACAGAAAAACCCAACCCTTGTGATCAATTACATTTCCATTTCTCCACTATCTGGTAGTGTTCCAGGCTTTACTCATCTGTTTGCCAAATACACATTTATCATTCACATCCTAGCCTTGGGGAGTTGCTTGTGAGGAGGTTCCAGCTGCAGCTCTCAAGCAGGCAAAGATCGGTATGGCACACACTGCTCTCAACACATTTCCCATGCAGCAGCTGGAAGGATGAAATGTTTCTCTTTGCATAAACAGGTTCATTTTAAAGAGAGAATTGAAAAATTAATAGTATACAGTATAGCACACGTACAGCATTATAAATTAGGATGTCATTGAAATCATCCAGTCAGGTTTTCCATGTTACCGTATTTCAGCAAGTCTCAAAAATATTTATTATTAAATAATTAAAAAGCATCTCCATTTGTCTCTCATGCACGTGGTAAATGGGCTAAGGGAAATCACAGTTTTACCAAGGCCAAAACTCCAGCACAACAGAAAAGACACAACTTTCATCTCCTTGCAGCAAGACTCACTATCCTCCTTGAGAGCAGCCCTGGAAATTTCTGCTCTGCAGTGGTACAACTTCACATTGTCACAAAGCAGCACCTTAAGGCAGCCCTACATTTACACTGTCAAGGGCTGAGTATCTATCCTTCCCTTCATTCCGAGTGGAAATGGTTACAGACACCCAGCCTCCAAGTCCATCTGTTGCCACTGAACCACAGTACATCACCATTAATTAGAGCTCTTTCTCCAAAAGGCAGACGGCTGCAAAACAGATGCACCCACAAAGACAGTAAAAATTTAATTGAACAGACAATTATGAAGTGTCCTGCCATGCTATAAGGCCACAAAAAACTTTATTTGCTATCTCTCACTTCTCAAGGCACAGACAGCAGCAGACATCATCTGAAGTGCGATGTAAACGTGTACCACACTGACCATGAGTTTTTCTGCTAACTCAATCCTGACTCCCCTTGTTTGGAGACTGCCAAGGACTGCAGGTATCTGGAATTAGTGCATCTGAGTTAAACCTTGGAGGTTTCTCCAGTGGAGTCACAGCTGTAACGTATGGCCATAGTAGGTATCTTTCTTGTCATTGTTTAGCACTGAATGGTGTAGTCTTCTGTTTTTACTTTAAAAATAAATATTTAGTGTTTTAACAGTAAATTTGGACAAACTGAAATTTAGCAAATCAATTTCAGCATAGCAGGATAACAGAGTAGGACACACGGAGAACAAAACCTTTCTTCTAGCCTGTCATACAGAGGTGAGCAATACCCTTCATTATTTTAAGTGACATAGCAAATATCTCCAGGTGGAGGACACCTTACTGTTATTACAGACATCAGGATACAATGGAGCTGAAGACATGGTGTCTCATTCCCAGAGTGCACAACAAACCTTGTTTCTTGCACTGAAACTGCACCTAATACTGTTTTCTCTCTTTTGGGAAATTAAACCTTTGGCAATTATGAGTCTGGCAACCCAGCTGCATGTTAACCAAGCCAAGTTAATCACTGGTGTCGCTCCAGAAGTCAGGGAGAGTGTTCCAAGGATACATTTTTACCTGTAACAATTAAAAGCATCACTCTTACTATGACAGGACGCAATAAAAGGTCTTGGAAACCTCTCTCCCTGTCTTGCATCCCAGATAGTAGTGAACCTTAGGATACTTGAGCAGAGAGTTTCATCTCCTTCTGTCCATCTAAAGGCCTTATGTTCATACAAAAAGTGTTTTTGCTGTGGATTTTGGGTTGGTTTTTCTTTTCCTCTTGGTGGTATGCTCCTAACCTTTTGTCTCTGATAAAAATAGAATGGCTACTTTCTCCACAGAACAAATTCAAATAGTGACACAGACTGCAATCCTGACACGATAAAACACCTGAATTATTATTTTTACTTCTACATTAGCTGCTTTGTGGTAAGACACAGGACTCCTATTTCAAGGTTTAGTCAAGCCTGAACCTTCCATATCTATCACTGTTCCTCTGCCTGGCCAACATCTGCTTTTAGCTCTCCAGCTTTTACCTACCTGTTTTCATCCCATTGGAAAACATTACACTGCTTCTCCACCTGTATTTTTGCAAACTCTACTTTTTGTCCTGTCTTACATTGAACTATTCTGCTATATTTACATGCTTGACTTTTTCTGAGTTTTCCAAACACAAGCTTGAATTTCACTTTAAGTTCTCCCACAACAGAAGGGATCTTTGAAGATGCCTCATAGATAACTTAATCCAGGATGCCGAGCAAGTGTTTCCTCTTAAACTTAAAAAACAGCTGTAGTTTCCATCTGTGCCAAAATAGCAGTCAGTTCGGAACAGAATTCTGTTTTTCTTAACAGATGATGCCTATTTATGTGCTACAATTTATTAGTCAACGATTAAAGCTTGACAGGAGAGGTACAGTCATTTGCAGGAAAATACACGGTTTTGCTGCATCCCTTGTGCAGGGCTGGATGCCCTGCCTGGTGGGGGCACACATCTCTGCAGACAGCTCCTCCCCAAGCTGGGCAGCTGCGGAGAGGGAGGAGCTGGTAAATGGAAGCTGGGTCTCCAGACTACACCTGGCTTTGCTTATCTGTGAGCAGCAAATGGCCCCTTTGGGACTTCTGTCAGCTGCAGCCTGCTGAATCGCTGGGAAGCCAATCTATTGCCTCCAGGTTACTCCAAATTCCTCCACACCAATTTAACAAAACTGAATGGATACCTTATTTCAGTGCTGCTAGTAGAAAATGCATTTGTCTCTTCCTTTCCTTGCAGTAGTTTTAGTATTATACAACCTCAAGCATTATTTATAAAACTGTGAGTACGTACACCAAGACACGCCATGACTGAAGAAAGAGAACTGTAACTACAACAGCACTGAAACAGCACCAACTCCACTTCTTGTCACGATCTTTCCCTCTCCAGCATTTACAGCTTTCTCAAAGTTGTACTGAGCTTTAAGATAATTGCTTGTTTTCAAAATGCATTTCTGGTCTAAAAAGCTAAAATATCTAAGTAAACTAAACTGACTGATTAAAAAGTCTAAAGCTCATTCATAAGTTCTATGGTTAAATGGTCAGCAACAGTCACCAGCATCTACCACAAGATAAAATGTGCTCTATGTTAATGCTTTTCATGGACTAGCAAAAACAGGAAAATCAATTACAATGGATTTTCAGGAAAGCAAGCATTTACAATCATGCAAAATTTGCTCTATCCTTTAATTTTCAAGCAGTATCTGTATTTGGGCAAGACCTCGAAGCAGAACCCACAGGCTGCAACACATGCACTGAAAGAAATAATATAACCTAACACAATTATTATACATTACGAGTTGCTGAAAAAAACAGTCTTTGTAATCTCAGCTAGTATTCTGCAGCAAAAAACCCCAGAAGCTTGCATAAAATTTTTAACATGGACGTATATGCCAGAAACATAAGCAACAATACCATGGTGTCTTAAAAACTGGTTAACACCTAGTCTACAGCAGAAATGCTGAGTTGTTGCAGAAAGCAATTTTGATTCCTCTCACCTCCAGAGCAAAATGCAGAATATATTTTATAAAATGCATTCTCCCTAGTTGCCTTTACACATCTTTTACTATGTTGTGGTAACTTTCCTTTGCTTTACCATAGGCCAGATAGACCTTTCCCTTGATAGCTATCTCAACACTCAAGTAATAATGCATTTCATTTACCTAGTCTGCACAGCAGAGACACAGAGATGAAAGCCACCAAGTCTGGTTTTGATCAACTAGGATGCAACAACTCAATTAACTACAGATTTGTGCTTTTAGCAAATAATGCTATCTGGATGCTCAGGTTTCCAAGATCATGAAATATGTTAATGGTCAGACATGAGAGGGTGAAAAAACTGCTGCTGATACAGTAAATCCTCAAAGTTGCTTTGGTCTGCTCATGCAGCCTTGTCCCTTGTCCTGGCATTTATTGGCTATCCAGGCATGGGATCTTTGAATGACCATGCATCTAGGAAGTGACACTGCAAAATGGGAAAGTGGATTAAGTCTACATATATTTGGCAATCAAACTTCTGTTACTGGTTTTCTAACCACTTCAGATGCATATTGGGTAAATGCAAGACCCAGGCTCTGCAGACATCTCCGCGATGAAGGACCTTAGAGAAATGGAGGTCATTTTCAGTATGATTCTTTGATTCAGTTTAGGTTGACTGTTAGCTTTTTCCAGTTGAAATAAAAGCAAATACTTTAACAGAATCATCTAGAATTTTTATACAAGAAGGGCAGGAAAAAATAACTTTATACTATTACTTTTATACTTTTATAACTTTATACTATTTCTGTGCCAGGACATCTGCCAAGGCTAATTAGCCAAGAGCACCTCTGCACTAACAAAAAATACAAGAATACAAACATCTGAGCAGAGGGGAGGAAAGGAGGCAAAAGAATGACATCACCATGTCATACATACAGCATCGTACTACAAAACTAGAACAACGGCATATACTCCACTACTTTCCCAGAGGATAAGGCTTTTACCTTCAACATACAGGTTTTCAGAGAGCTCATATGATGACTCTTGAGACCCCAGCCTCAAACTGGCTACCTGATCACTCACACACATACATCCTTTGTTCCACACTCCAATTTCTGAAACCGAAAGGAGAAGGAGGGAGGACTGCATGGTACAAGCACCATTTGGAGAACTGTACTTGGACAGACACAGCTTAAGAGCTTCTCAAATTACTGCCCAGCCTCCAGAAGTTTCTTATCTGGTTTATACCTTCAGACAGCCCTAACCTGGCAACTCAGGCAGCATAATAAATAAGGCTTGTAAGACTGGTCCTGAAGTGTAACACTGCAAAGTTCAGCCTTCAGGCCATTTAGCTAAGTCAGCTTGTGTGTGTGTGCATGTGAGCAAAACACTGAAACTCAAAAACACCAACAGTTAAGGAAAAAGTTTTGCTGTACCCTAAAAATACTTGCAGCAGAATAACCACTCTTGGGATCTTTGTACACAGCCATGTAAACTTTGGAAATTAACATGTAGAAACAGAAACTGGAAAGACAGAAACTTCCTCATCTTCTAAAAAACCAATGGAATTTACTCAACCTACTAGCATCTATCCCCACAAACAGCAAAAAACATGAAGCTGTCAAGCAGAGCAAGAACCTTCTAAGCTACAGAAAATATTCTTGTATCAGCATGATTGAAACTCATTCAGAATCAAATTGGTTTAGGACTCACAGAGATAAGAAAACACTAATTAAACACAGGCTGGCTAACATGTTTTGAAACATCATTTAGCATTTAATGCAGACCAAGTAAGTGATGTTTAAAAATATCTTAGCTGACTGTGGTTAATTCTACTTGGGAGTCTTTGCCTAAAGGTTTGTCTCGACTAGCATTTGAAGGCACAAGTTACAACACGCTGATGGCTTTCTAAAGCTCCAGTGCACACAAGGCAGCAAATGTTTCTGATGTGAGCTGGCTGGTCAAGTTGTTAGGCTTTTAACTTGCTACCACACAAGAAACCTACTCCTTGCATTTTTTTTCATTAAAATTTTACCTCTTGGAATTCAGGCTGGATCAACTGAGGAAATCACCTCCTCCAGCTGTTCAAATACTCAGAGCTGGTAGAATGATCAAGGGCACTCACTGGCTTCCAACCCTAGGTCATATGGCTATTTCTGAGGAACCAACAGCTGGTATCTACATTGTCTGCCTTTGTAAAAAAGCAGCTGAACAAAGATCTCTGCCTGTTCCTCAGACTCTGCTGGTGGGGCTGAATGTCTCCAATCGTGCCAGCCTGTTTTACAAGAGGATGTTTAACCAGAGTTCTAGTTATCGCATCTGAGTTAACACAAAGGTATCAGGACAACATGAACCTTTTCTACTCAAAACAAGGTCTTCATCTCCAATTTCTAACTATAAACCTTGGGGTTTCTCACACATATGAAAGAGAAAAGAATTGCACCATCTCATCAACATTTGCACACGATCTTGAACATACTGCCCTTAAAAGACCTAGCACTAAAAGAAAAGGCAAGTCTTTTCACCAAGTGTTCCACAGACAGGTGAGGAAAGACACAGCATCTTAAACTAACAGCCCAGCCTTGGCATAACTCCAAGACATGTCTTATTCAGAAAAACCAGGTAATAAAAAAGAGACAATACTCCCTCTCCCTGCCAAGGGCAACACAACTTGGTGCTGATGGAGAAATTAGGAGGAAGGGTACCATCTAAATTACACACTGAAACAGATACTACAAAAATAAGCAGCTGTGGCATTTCAGCCAGGTGGTCATCTTCAGCTGCAGTCAAAAGGGAAAATAACTCTGGACATGTCCCTTGCAGATACTTCCTGATTACAACCTTATGGCAACAACCCACCTCATTTGCACTGCTAGTATACATTTTAATTATTCATTATGTTCCTAAAATATACTTTGTCAATGAAAAGCCATGATCAGAGACTCTGGCTAGTATACATTTTAATTATTCCTTATGTTCCTAAAATATACTTTGTCAATTAAAAGCCATGGTCAGAGACTCTGGAGATACTTAAGCAAGACCTCTTAAGATCTGTAATCAACATGGATACAATTAAATAGTTAAGCAAACACTCAGTCGCACTATTTATTTTCTTGCAAAAATTAGTTACATGTGTGTGGTATCTTGCTCACTGTTTATTCACCTCTCAAAAAGCAGATTAGCATTGTGTTTCAGAAAAGAGAAAACTTCTATTGATCTAACTCTTCCTTTTGTTACTTTATTTCCCCAACCATTTTCAACCAGCCATTAAATAAGAAAGTTTTGCCCTTGCCTGATAAAATAAACAGTATCTGAAGGCAGTGTCACAGGAGACAGGCCATTTCATATAATGTATGAGCAAAAACAAAAAACATAGCAACAGATCTTGGTATCAAGTACACATCTGGAAGTTAATCGAGCACTTGTGTTTGTTGGTGCTTTCAGGAAGGATTATTTTCCTTCCAGTATCACTGGGTGTGATATGGTTTTTATACCCAACAGTCAAAGAGTGGAGAGCACCCTCGCTAACCCTTGCTGGACAAGATCAGAGCCCTGTTCCAAGGCTGAAATTACCTGTGCTCCCCCTCTGGACAATCACATCCTTCTGTCACAAGTAACCTACAGACAGACATGGAACAGACTGCAGTCCTCTGCTTCTCACATGGACCAGCAGCCACACAACTTACTATCTAAATTTTACCCATGAGTGCAGGGCAAACAAGATGACAACATTGTAAAGAGTTAAGAGTGGAAATCAAAACAAGCTTAAAAGGTCATTAAGTCAAAGATACTTCTGCTTTATTGGAGTGCTTCAAGTTTCCGAAGACAGACTGGAAAACTGGCCAAGAATAAAAATAATTTTGCTTTTGCCTTCCTCAATAAGAGACTGCCTTTTTAACTAATCTTGCAGATCATTCACAAATAAAGTGTAAAATCCTTCAAACTACTTTAGATAACTTTACATATTGAAAGGAACTGCCACCTCTTAAAAGGGTCATCAAAATATAACACAACCTGGATATTCTAGTTAAAAATTCAGACTGGAAAATGGTTTCTACTTTCTAAAAACACTGCATTATCTAGTTATATTTTCTCTTCTAGCTTTCTATAAATACTTTAGGTGTAGTTAGAAAACCATGGCCAAGTTCTTCAATAATTTTTAGTTTCCATATCACGTTTAAGGCTGCAGCATATTTACATTAGCATTTGCTGAAGAATACACATCATTAACTGCTAAGGCAAAACCCTTGGTGGTCTGCTTCTCCCTGACTCTGACCATTGCCATTTCAATAGTTTGCAAATGACTTCCAGATGGGTATCGGTTACACAGACATGGGGAATTTTTATAACATGTATAAATAGAGCCAGAATCCTGCTGACATATGGTAAGTGTGCTGCGTAGTGACACGCATGACGAGGCTGGGAATGAGGGGACACAGACCACTCAGCCCCACGGGCAGATTCTGCCCATGGACAAGTCAAAATCCCTGTGCTTGTACCTGTGAGTAATACTCCAACAGGACATTGTCTCAAAGTTACAAAATCCCACATTATTCCCGCAAATCTGATTCTTTCCTGGAGAGTCAGTTGCATAAACATGGCCATTTAGTGCCATTTCAGATGTCCTCTTCCACCTGGCCCCAAAACTGCCATTCACAGCACCCACTGGTTTCCCATCTGTGTCAGACCCGTCAATCTGGTGCAGGTGTCTTGGATAACCCAGAGCATCTAAAAACAGCCTGGGATGCATAACTGAAGCACCTGAGTTGCCTCCTCTTCAGTGATGCAGAAGGCATTTCTGAATTGAACAGCCAGCTTTTCCAAGTCTGGTGCTCTGCTTCTCCCACTAGTGTTCATTTTAGGATTTGGAAAACGATCCTCTGAAGTCTCTGCAGACTACCATATAACTAATTTCAGTGAAGGAATGACTACCTCCATTTCAAATGGCTCCTACTGCACTTTTTAATCTCAGCCTCTCCACACATGTAACTCAGTTGCCTAAGTAATACATTCTAATTGCCTCCCATCTCCAGTCAATTAAATTCTATGACACTATTTTGCAACATTAATTAGCAAAGTCTGCCAAGGACTAATCAAACACCACATTTAACAATGGCAGGGCTATGGCATAGTATGAAGATATGGTGTCTGGAGCTGTCTTCTTGATGGAGACCCACTAGATTGCATGCTGGTGTGGGTACTTACTGCATTCCCATTAGTTAATGAGATTTTCACTTTTTTTAGCGTAATTCTTGGGAGAACTTCTCAATGAAAAGTCACTTTTAGCACAGATTCCAACAGCATCTTAAGTCTTTTCTTTAAATTACTTTTCTTTGGCACGGACACTAACTCCCAGGTTTGTGCGCTGAAAAAGCAACTTTGCTAGGGCCTTGCAGTCAGAATTTGGATCTGTTCAGCTATAAATAAAGGCCAGGAAGAAACGCTGACAATCATAGAAAGGAAATATTGTGGTTGTACAGTAGGAAGTATGAGAGTTCAGTTGTTCCTGTTCATAATCACCAAAAATAAAGAATGAAATATTTTTGTACCCTGTCCCATAGAGAAAAAGGAACAGGGAGAACGAAGCAGAAATGTGTCGTAACTGGTGCTGGTCGTATCTATTAAGCAGGAAAGCTGCTTTTGTTTGAACTTACTCTATTCTATTCCCATTTAAGAATAACTTGAACTCAAACAAGGGAATCTGGAGTTGACTTGTGTTTTTGTTTTGGGGTTTTTTTTTTCCCCAGAAGTTGCTTTAACACATCAAGTAAGCATGCTAAGAGTGATTTAAAGCTACGTGGTGTTCACACAAAATTCTGACCTTAATGCTAGCCTATTTTTTTTCAAAATGAAAACCTGGAATTTAGGGGGACAATGAGGTACACGTAGCAAATTACTCTCAGGCAATAAGCACAAGAGATGATGGCGGAAGGCTCTGCCTTTCCTCTTTATCGCCTGACACACCCCAAGGTTTATGGAGTTACACAATATGCACACCCACCCATTAGGTTTTATTGCCTAATTACTTACTGGGGAAAAAAAATGAAGTCTCCCACAGTCATCTAAGTAGGAAAAACAGAATTGTTTGGACTTTTCAACTTCTGGTGTGAAATATGCCCATGAAGAATTAAACTAAAAAATGGGGGTTATAAATCTAGTCTAACAAAACATACAGACATACAGAAGCACATATTATAAAGCACATATGGAATGTTGGCTAGTATATATTCTAAAGCCAACCAAGCCTTCCTAGGCCACTTTTTTTTCCAGCTGACTACTCATGCCATAGAGCCTTCCTTAAATTCTGTCAATTACACAAATGCACCATCTGAAAGCCTATTTTTCTTCACAAAATATTCTTGACTATATCACAGATTTAAGCAATACCTAAAATCAGAGGGAATAAACCAGAACCTATTAAACATGAAATAAGTTATCACACACAATTTATCTGACTTAATCAACTCCACAGTTGTACTGACCTGAGTCAAAACTGCTTAAGAACCAGGTAAAAAATGGAGCTATTTAAGTGCATTAGTAATGGTAGTTGCTATGTAATCAGGATGTAAGAGCGATCAAAATTCTAAGGAGAGGTGGAATACCTTATTAGAGTAACCAGTGAGGCTGAGGAGCAAAGAGGCAGCTTTCAGGAACCCAAGTATTTCTTCAGAAGCAAGCAATCCATCTCTTATCAGTTTCTCAGTATCTCTGTTGCAGTGAGGTGCAGTGGCTGTACTGGTTATAATAGATAACCAGAGTCAAAGGGTTCAGGGCTTTATCTGCAGTTTTGCTACAGGGTTCATTTATTCTTTTGCCCTCTACAAATGGTTTTCATTCTTTGCTTGTTTCCTCATCGGTAAAGTGAGAAGAACACTTCCCTGCCTCACAAGGGTGGTCTCTTCGGGGAAACGAGCTGTTCTTTCCCTAAGGTGATTTACTGAAAAACCTCCCCCCAATGCAGCCATTCATTGTCCTAGTCTTGCCAAAGTCACAAACAGAGGCAGCTTTAATTTGTACTTTAAACGCTTTCTAATATAAGAAATCCTACTCTGTCGCTGAAAATATAAGAGAGAGACAAAGCAAATTGCAGGGGTTTTGTCTTATCTGTTGCTTAGTACTGAAAGTTCTCAAAGCTCTCTTGCACAGGTTGAACCATTACCCTTACCCTCTCTTCACAGATAAGGAAACTATAAGGCACACAGAAAGCACTTGTCACATAACAGTACTTAAAGCAGTAAGTGAAATGTCAAATCTGCTTCCCTGTTTACTGACTCTGAAACTCAGCCTAATTAAGGACTATGCTGTTGAAAGCACACTTCAGCTTTGTAAAGGCATCTTCAGCAAAATACTGAGCACATGAGATCGAAGAGTCAGAAATCCAAATATCAGTTAAGTAAAACATAAAAAAAGAAAGCTAAAATGAGAGTGGGACAAAAGGGAGGTGGGAAGTGTGGAAAAAGATTTCTGCCAGAGAAATTAAGAAGCCCTGTACCACAGAATTTCTGATATAGGTCAGGATGGGCTTGTGAGCATTGCATCTGCAGCCTACAAGGACAACGGAAGCCAGCTGCTCAGTAAAGTGAAGCAACATCTATTTAATGGAACTTATGCAACAGCTATACTGTAGCTCCTTCAGAAACAATGGTAATTACACAACTCTTGTGTTATCTTTGGATAACATTGTAATTAGTATGTGTCATCGCTCTAGCCATGATTAAAATAATTACTATAAAAAGTCCCTTGTAAGTAGTATTTACTGTCCTGGTTTCCAAACATGTACAAGATTGTATTTTTAAAGTATAATTGCCTTTTCTGTTCCCAGCTCAACAGTGTTTCTCCACCCACCTTCCATTTTATACAGCCATATGATGTTGTAGCAAAACTTTAATATGTGTAAAATACTTACAGCTCTTCCAAGTAGGGGAAGTTCTTGAAGGCATTTTCTGGTAGTCTCGTGATGTTATTCATGCTGATATCTCTGGAAAAGAACAAACACAGATTTATCAATAACCAGGAAAGGATTTTTACACTCTATGAGAAGGATAAAAAAAAGAAAACCTCATCAGATAGTATGGTAACAGAAAAAAACTATTCTAGTATCACACAGTAATATCTCTTTCTAGAAATTTGCATGCTAAACTTGCAAGTCACTGTAATTTGAGAACTGGGTTGAGCAAAGACCTATAAAATGGGAAGTTGACAAAATAAAGTTTTCCAACACCTCTAAACAAAAATAATTACCATGAAACCACAGGGAAGGCATGCATGGAAGAGGCTCTACAGTACTGTTATCTACAGTACTAATTTTTACCAACTTACACTTCCATACAGTTTTAACTCCGATGATTAAGACTACTCTAAAACCACAAGCATATGAAAAAAAAAAAAATTTGTGACCACCCACCATGCAAATTTTCATCCCACAGTGCCTTTAAAAAATAATACATGCATTAGGACTTAATAAATAGCTTCTGGCAAACAAGGCTTCTGGAACAACTGGCAAGAATAGCAGAAACATGTCCTAGCTCTACCAGAGTTTTCTTTTGTTTTCCTCCTACAAAACCTATAAAGTCCTCGAGGTAATAGTTTTAAGCAGATTTCATTCTCAGTCTATGAGCAGAGGGAAGCTGGCAGCAAGTGCTTACATGATAGGTATGCGGACCTGCTCAGCTTTTTTCTTTACAAAGCAGCAATAAGTGGCAAACTTGGTGCCATCACCTCAGTTCACACCTACACAATGATCACAGATAATCCAGTCCTAAAGCAAGTTATTACTCAATGTGAATAAAAGCAGCATGAAAACAATTTGGTTTGATAATTGAACTAACTGCGTAACAATTCATGACATAATCCGAGTTCTTACTTTCCACTTGGTTACTGGTTTGGGTTTTTTAGTATGTAGTTAATAAGCAATTCAGTAACACTTGTTAGCAGGGCCTTCCCTGCTTGCTGTCTTGCACATACTGTTCTCTAGAGTCTATATGCCACCTCCTTACAGAATTCAGATAAAAAGCAAACAAACAAAGCCAAACTCTCCTGTTATCTCACTAATGGCCAGCAAGTACCACTGAAGCTCCTCCATGACATTAATAAGTAACTGACAGCTGATCTGCTGTACCACCTGTGTAGCAGAGACCCTCAGGTGCTGCCAGTGTGAAAACTGTGCTCTTACACTAAAACTAGAGGCAACCGTTTCTCTTAAATAAATGTTAATTAAATAGGAGTCCAAAAACTTCATTTCTCGCTTCCCAGCGTAAACTAAGAAAGTTACTCCTCAGCAGCTGCTAATAGTATACTAACCTAACTCCAGAGCAGTGACATCAAAATAAGGTTCAGCATACACAAAACAAACCCAGCTGTGATAAGAGCCCAAAAAAATCCACTATGGTACAAAAGACTCCTTCAGTAAGCCCCAGAAGGAGCTGGACTTGAGATGCTTTATCCCCAGACTCTACAGCCTGCATGCCATAAGCTGTTGCTATGAACATATTATAAGTTTCTCTGTGTGTAGACCACGACGATAATAAGCAGTGTTTTGTGCCTTGGCAGCAGCCTGGCCACAGTAAAATGGTGCTGTTGAGGACGTTTTTCTTGTGCAGGAAAGTAAATAAATGTATCAGACACATGAATTGTCATCTGTCTGCTCCATGGGAGACTGCAACATCTATTCTCACACATTTCTCAAACTGTCATAAATACACACATTTCACACATCTAGGCTTGTCCTCTCCTTTCTAGAGGGCTGCAAATTCACTTTTATTATCAGCTGGGAAGCATTTATGAATAGGGCAGAAGAGTAAGAAGAGCGCAGAGACCCTAATCTTAAGAACCAGTAACCTGTGCAAGAAAATCACAACTCTGAAAAAACTGTCCAGGTGATATCAAACCCTACTGTCATATGCACCACAATAAATAGTGGTAGTAGAAATAAGTCAACAGTACATAGCATTAGAAAGCACTGTATGAATGCTTATGAATCACTCTGGCAAAGATTTTGGCTGCACCTACATTTGTTGCACTACATGATAGCTCTTTTTGACAGATGAGGTAAGGAAATTCCATCCAACTGAAAGCAATGGTCTTGAAATTTCCAGTGCTATAAATGCCCAATTTCAGAAGTGCCCTAAGCAATCCTAAACAAAGTCAATGGAAACCATGCAGACACACAGAACGGCTGACATCCAAATTGAAAGCAATTTTGGCTTTCTCTGGGATCTGAGACTTGAGAACCATCATCAATATTTCTCAAATTCTACTGAAATCTATTTTCAGTGAAGCTGAATTTGTAACAAAACCAGACAGAAATATAAACTGCGATTGTCTTTATCACATGAATCTTCAGGGACTGCTTATCATGATGCCTTGCTAAAAAGCTGACATTTTTACGAAGTTTCCGCATTTGCCTTCATTACATGTGATAGTAATTCCTACTAAATAAGTAAGTCACAATCTTTATAGCACTGATTTGCAAACTTTGGGGAATATCCAAGTACCTACTCTGAAAGTTTCCTAATGATCATCATACAAGTCTTAAAACAATTCTTGTTTAATTAAGAACATTACATAAAGGCAGCTTTGCTAATATATATACACACACACACATAAATATATACAATATTTTTTATTTTCATTTCATTCTACAGAATCTCCCAAAAGAATGAGTTCATAGGCACTATACACTGGTAATAAAATAATAAGTAGTTAATGAGCAAGAATTTACAAACAATATTAGGAACTCCTATGACACTAAAATAAGATGACTTAATAACTAGTCTCTATAAAGTTTACCTACTTAATTTGGGAAGATACTCTTAATAACACATAATTAATAGAAGAATTGCAACAAAAATGGCAGAGCACAATATACTATGACAAAATAATGACAAATAATCCCCAAAACCACAGTCCAAAACAAAAATAGTCCTTGCTAAGTTTCTACTGTTTGTATTTTAGAAATAGTCATTTTACTACTCCTAAACTTAAAAAAAAAAAGGGATCAGTCCATGCAGTATCAAGAAGACTGTCTACTTGATAAATATTAGTATGCCCCTTGATATGTCAAAGGAATCTCCACCAAGAGGCTGTCATACACCACCTGTTTCTCTATTAAAAAGCCATCAGGTCCATAAGCCCAGAAATCATTTAGGGTGCTAATATATAAAAATGTTCCTAAGAATGGATAAAAGAGTAGTACTATCCCAACCTCCAGTAGTGTTCATGGAATGATGCTATCACGCAACAGAAGGATCACGTCAGCAGTGGCCTAAAGCCCCTTTTCAGCAGGACTAAGCTAGAACACCTACCATGGATTGGGTTCTTACATCCAGATCTAAGTCCCCTAAAAACAGCACAACACCTGCACACTTTTGAATTGCCAAACACATGTGCACACAGAACTCCCAACAAATAAAACACCAAAACCTCCATACATTTGCCCTAAATTTTAGTGGTAAACTGAAGTTCAGCCTCAGTATCTAAAAGGCTTATAATAGTTTTTTTGTTCTTCCAGTAAGTCCCCAGTATGGTCTGTCAGCCCAGCAAACTACACATCTGACTTAAAATTAAGTTCAAACCCACATTTATACTTGGGACATTTTCCCCAGAAAGTGCAAAACAGACACAACAGCTCTAAGAGATACAAGATTATGGTAATGCCATGGGTTTACACTGCAGATTCATCAGGAAAAAGGAGAAACATGGGTAGACCAGCACATTTCAGCAGGCAGTCATTAACTGGGTTTATCTGTACTAAACAGAGGCAGGGTAACTCTTCATTCACTGACTTCATTCCCAACATTACCAAGGCAGAGGTGGCAGATGCCCCATTCCTGAAAACACTGAAGGGTGTGATGGGGCAAGAAGGTGGTATTGAAACTAAAATGATGGCCAAGAAGCTGGCATTGAAACTAAAATGTGAGCTGCCAAAGGTGGTAACCTCTTTGGCAAGAGGCTGCATCTCAGGGGATAACATGAATCACAGCCTTATCATTACAAATAGTTTCACCTGTTCAGGTAGGAGAGCTGTAACACAGAAAACAAACACAACCCCACTTCCTCCTACAGCGCCATGGCTGCAGTTTTGAGTGATAAATAAGGCTTCTTACACTCTGCCAGAAGGTTTGTCCTTCTTCCACGAAGATACCACGAAGATACTACCACGAAGAAAAGAATAAAACTAACTAAAAGTAGTAGCTTGTAGCTGTAAATGTTATTTTGCCTTCCCAGGTAATGCACAGATTAATTTTTACAGGCAGAAGGTGAAAAGTCAAGCCAAGGTACTCTGGCACTCATTTGCTGCCTCCAGCCTGCTCAAGTAGATCCTTTCAGCTTATTCTGACAACTACTTGAAAATTCATTTCCAGCTAAGTTTAGCAAAGTTTCCTGCTTTCACCTAACATAGAAACACTTTAAAGTCATTTAAAATACTTATACTAACTGGCAATGATAGTAAATGCAATGAAAACTCCCTCTGTTGAAAACAGGCATCAAATGAGATGTCTGTGTTCTTGTGAATATGAAACTGTTGGGTTGTCCCTATTTAAAGCTGTTGTGTCCATTCTCCTTGGAAGAGGAAAGCAGCTTTGCTGGACACAGTAAAAAAACACACAGCACCACATCTCATCTTGCATAATGCCGGATATTTAATCACTTTTAGATCAACCAGCAGCGGAGACTTCAAAACTGAACTAGAAAACATAATGCACTTAAACTTGTTATTATACTGCAAGAATTCCAGTTCCTGATGTGAGGTTTTAGTTATTTGGATTTTTTTTTTCAAGGATTGTTGATTTTAGCACTAACCAAAGTTAAACATCCCCAGGCTTCAGGATGAGCAGAAATACTTTGTCTCTTGGATGGCAACTTACTAATTCTCTAATATTTTAAAAATAGAAACTGTCATCTTTAAATAGTGGCTTCAATCACAGCTTTTCTAAGTGGCATCACACAGAAGAGAATTAGATGCAAGCACAGCATGTCACAGTGTCTCCTGCAGGCACAGGTAGCTTTCTCTAGCATTTTAAAGTACTGCCTCTACCATAAAGGAGCCTGACCCTTTTTAGAGTTCTCTCTTACCAATTGCCTGAGCATGATTCTGGCTAGAAAGAACAGATGACTAGAGATGATGGAAAGGGAGGAGAGGGACACTAATTCCTGCATGAGAAGAAAAACTGCAACAACAAAAAGGGATCAAAAAATGGGAAGTACAGACTTCCTGTAGGACAGAAAAGACAACAAAATGATAGATAAATTAGCCCATTATATAAGCACAGAATAAAAACAAGTGACCCAAAATAACTGATGGGTATTGAAAAGGGAAACAATGCCAGTCTCTGTGAACTGAAGGACATTTAGCTGCAACAGTCTTCTTTTTTTTTTTTAAACACAATACCTACCATTCCTAACTGCATCTCCCCCAGATGTGTGCATATTTTAGTCAAAGAAACTTTCCTCTCAGCTCTGGTGTGCTGGCATGTCTCCCAAAACCCACAGGAGATGCCAGTGTTACACTTTCTGTCCTAGCTCACAGCCTCCTCTCCCAACACTTGGAACTGCATTGAACTAGCGGCACACACACCTTCCCATCACATTCATGCACTGCATCCCAATACA
Organism: Leptocoma aspasia; assembly: GCA_013399835.1. Taxonomy (NCBI): domain Eukaryota; kingdom Metazoa; phylum Chordata; class Aves; order Passeriformes; family Nectariniidae; genus Leptocoma; species Leptocoma aspasia. Next base: position 200,853 of record VXAX01007439.1, on the reverse strand, counting down.
TCCCAATAATGACCTAAAACACACTGCTTTGTTAAAAAGGTCTTAAGCCAAATCAACCATGAAATACCTAGCTACAGTAAACCAAAATTAAATCTCAACAAAACTAAACTGAGATTGGCTGTTTCAAGCAAATAAGATGAAAATTCACCCCTGTGCTTCCCAGCACTTTATTAACAGCCATCTACTTTTTGGCTTTTTGACTCTGTCAAGTTTAGAAAAGAAGAGAGAAAGGGAAGGAGTGAGATAGAATAAGAGAGGGGAGCGTTGGCTGAAGGAAAGAAGATCACGTTTCAACAAGGCACCTTTAAATTCCTATAAAATACTGCCTCTGAGCAAGCTTAACCTGTTTGTTGATAGATAATAGCATGTAATACTATAGGCTCCATTCAGTCTTTTCCAATGTCTGGGCCGTCTGCCACTGAGTTATTTAATTATAACATGTAGAAAATTACCTAGGCAGAGCTATCTATATTTATAAATATAGCCCTCCTACCTACTTGTACAAAACCATTAGGTAATAGGTCTTAATCTTATAAAAAATTCCCCAGGTAGTAACCATGATCCAGTTCCAGCAGTACTAGGAAAAGCTGAGGCTGTTCATATTTTTAGAAATTACATTCAATAAGCCAGGATATTGCAAATGCACCTCAGTGTGATGCTGGGAAGTACTCAGCAACAATCAGCCATCCATTACCATTTGGACCACTGATAACATGGATCATATGACCTGATTACATTAACACTGGTGAGGATAAAGACAAATGGCATGTATTCTTCTTACCATTCGAGACCAACCAATTCTTCACCAATTGTCAAAAACAAACAAACAAGAAAAAAAACCAACAAGAACAAAAAACCCACAAACAAAAAGGACCATTTTACAGCTGCACGGCAATGGTCAGTACTTCAAGTTTTGTCCAGGTGTTACCTGTGTTAACCAAGAGAACTTCCTGGTGTTGTGGCAGCAGCGAGAGGCAGAGACACTGGAGCCAAGACAAGGGGGCAGGGGGAGACAAGAAATCAGAGAAACTCAAGGTTAGACTAATATGAAGTTATGCTGCAATGCTACAGTCTGGAAGAAATACATTCAGTGCCCAGCTCCTTGTAGGAACATGTTCACATGATGAAAACCAATGTGATTTTCATCCAAATCACACCTCTCAGCAGCCAGTCTCACAGGAGAGAAGGAACTGAATTACATCCCTGGTTTAGATGATCTTTCCCATTTAGCCAGTTCCTTCACAATGGTGATAAAACTACTGAAGGGACAGAATAAATGAAATTCCACTAATACTGTCCCATATCTTAATTGTATTCAGTATGTAATGAAAGCATGGAAAGCCTAGAGGATCAGCAAGAAATTTGCAATTCAATTACGAAGAAACAAATTTGATAGTGAAGCTTTGTTTTATTGCATCTTCCTGATGACAAGAAGCAAATAATTCTCTTCCAGAAGCACCACATCACAACCACTGCTTGGAATGGCAACTGTCTGCACTATGAATCCAAGGAGTGCAGCTAAAATCCAAGGATATATGTTACACAGAGACATACCAACCCCAACAGTGAGATCATGAACAGGAAAAAAAGAAATACCAGGCAAAGATGATGTTTACAGAGGAACCTACACTTGGAAAATGTTTGAGTTTGCAATGATGTTTGAGTTCAAAATAAAGTTTAAATAACATCCTGCAAAATTAATTTCTTACCTTTTATCTATTACCTACATCTATTACTGCAAGGTAGTAGTATAACAGTATAATACCTATGCTATTACCTAACATTCCTATGGTGATAGGATCCCAATGTCAAACTGGAATTGTACTTAAAGTTTGCATTCTCTCCATTTCTGACAGTCACAACTACCGGTGCCCATCTTCCAGTGGGAAAGGTCCACTGGGTATTCCAACAGCCAGAACTCTGCAGTATTAACCATCCCTTATCTCCAATCCTTACTGCTATGTACCAACACATTTTTTCCTTCTGATACTTATCTACTGATGGACAAAGCTGTTAACGACAAAACGGAAGATTTTAAACCAACTTTTGCATTCATATAGATTTTTCTTCTTGTTATTCCATCTCTCCCCAGCAATCTTAAGTATGCCTCTGACATGACCACAGAGACCTCCAAAACTTAAAAGCACAGAAACCTGCTCTGTACTCACAAGCCATTCTGAAGTAACAGAAAGCCTATGAGACATGACATTTTTTCATTTACAAGCATGCTTCATTTTCCAGTTCTTCCAGGAAAACATTCTTACAAGAAAGGAAATATCCAAATATTTAAAGCCTTAGTCAGTATCTGCTGTGACCGGCTAGGTAAGACACAGGCTGCATTCCCACCCTGCAAACCCACTTGCCATTAAGTACCCATGCTATCTCAGTAATGAGCACAAGCCCTTATCACGCTGTTTGCATCCCAAGGAGGAGCTGAGGGCCCTGCTCAACACATCAGTGGGCTGGCGCTGTACAAGTACACAGCTGGAGACACTCCTCACCTAGAGGAGTTTGCTGCCCAAATGGACTAAACAAACAGCATGGCAAGGAGAACGGTATGCAGAGGTATGTGGAGTAAGCTGTCCAAAATCACCAACACAGCCTGAAGCCCCCTCCAGCTGACCAAGGCTGATCCCATGTTCTATGCCCAGCTGCTACCTATCATGTCTTTTCCAAAATCAATTAATTACCTTTCTTCCCCTGCCCCTTCTGTTTGCTTAGCAGGAAAACAGGACAGGAGATTGTTCTGACAATTTCTTGTTTGCTAGATTGCTAAATTCTCTCCATTTGGTAGCAGCAGAAAGAAATTATGCTCTGATTTACATGCAATGTTTCCATTCACTTTTCCGTGGCTCTAACTGGAAACTATGTGACAGCACTTGACCTAATTTTTCATGGAAATAATCAAGCTTCAGATTATTATATTATTAATAGCCACCCACCCTGGCTACTAAAGAAGATTTTGATTATCGTAAGTTTTAGTAAACAGTGGTACACAGAACCCTTTTTTTTTTTAAAACAGCATATAAATCCTGTAGATTTCAGTAAGCTTTTAGCATTTTTCTGAAGCAGGACCTACAACATTTTCACTGCCAGCAACATAAAACCTGCAAAACTTCAGGCAGGCCTGTTCCTGCAAGAGAAGTATCATCTCCCTCTTTCTCCCACTGTTATCTCTAAGTTATTTCTCCTGCCTCCTCCTTCCCGTGTCACACCAACCTGTTGTTGGTTTTTTCCCTTCCAACGTGGTGTTTTAGCTTTCTTTCAGACACAGTAACTAGCTCTAATGTACCCTATTCATGTGCCAATCAAGCCATCATCAAGATCTTAGAGAGAACAATACCTGTATGCAAAGCCCTATTTTGAACTGGTATTTGAGTCACTGCAGGCCAGTCATTAAGCAATCACACATACAGCTAATGGCTTATGTTGACACATGGTAGTGAATTAACCTAGAAAAAACTTCCACTGCATTATTATGAAAGCGATTCCATCCCGGAATAGGAATATAGTGCAAATTAACATGCTCATCAGTTAATTTTTAAGAGACACACTTTGGGTGCAGATTACAGCCTAAAGGAAGGGCTTACTGTAAACTGGAGGGGGGAACAAAACGTCTTCCAGTGCAGGAATATTTCTTTTACACAGAGATGATTTATACCAGAGAGTAAAATTATGTATTATTCAGTTTCATAATTATTTACTCTATGGAATACAGTAATGACAGGGAAACGAGTACAAAAAAATCAAACCATGTGACAGGCACACTAATCAAGCAATCTGCGAGCCTGTACCAAGATACCCCTATATTTCCTGTACCTATGGGTATTCATCACAAAATGTGAATAACCAGTAAGACCACAAAGAGGTCCACGGACAAAACCAGGTGGGAACTCAGACCATCCACATCCCTGATCTGTAGCCAATTTGCATGCCCTGCTATCACCCAAACTCCTGATAGGAAAGCTTTCAGCATGGTTACATCACAGCTACCCTCTGACTTGAGATGTTTTTAAAATAATTTATACAAAGTAAGATCACCTTAGCTCAAAACATACCCATCTGAAAACCATAGATTATAACCATCATTTTTGGCAAGACTTGACATTATTTGTAAAAGCCAGTAAAGGAAAGCAGAAATATTTATATTTCTTTTAACCCCTAAGTCTCCACACATAGGGAAAAGGGGAATGCAGCAACAGGTTACACACCTAAGAGTTCAACCAACTATACCCTGGCAGTATATTCCTGTGCTTTTTCTTTTTTTTTTTTTGTAATAAGATGGTGTTAGCTGTCTTTTATGGAGCAGCAGACTCCTATGGTAGTAGGAGAGAAAAGTACTGAAGAAGAGAGTGGGAACTTCACACTAAGAAAAGAATGTCACATGTAGCTCATGCCTGTAATAAAATCAACACCAGAAAACCTAAATGAGTTTTATGTAAGGGTATTTGTTATGTTTTAAGTAAATAAAGTTTAACACTATACCTGCAATGCAACTAAGTTAAAATAGGGTAGCACTGCCAGTTGCATCAATTGTCCTTACCATAATGGAATCATATTGAATCATCAGTCACTGAGGTTAACTATGTCATTTTTAAACAACTCCAACTGATTTTTCTTTATTGAGTTGTCAGTTCCAGGTTTAATACGTATCTGTGTTTTAAGTCAAAACAAATTGCAAAACACCAGCACTTCACCCATGACCAAGCCACAGTCCTGTTCATTACTGCTGAAGTTCTCAAGCACTTTCTTTTCCCTTATCAAAACCCTTCAGGAACAGCCATTGCTGGAAGCCCAGGAACATCACCCAGGTATGTAACCCAACCAGTTCAATCAGATCTGGGTCCCGTCCGTCCCACCCCCGCCCCAGTCTCAGGTTTCTGCTGCACAACCACCAACACCTACACGGCACGTTTCATTCCATTTCACAGCTTCAAGGGCAATTCCATAAAACATAACCCGCCTTAATGGGAGCGTCGGGAGTCACACTCACCCTCTGCACTCCAAGGACACTACATCCCTCTCCACCTAGCAACACTGTATTTAAAACAACAAATGTTCCACACCATCAACTCCCAGTCCCGACACAGACTCATATATATATATGCATATATATACATATGGGTTTAGATAGGTTGCTTTCCTTCCCAAGTCTTGAGTTCAAAGGAGAATATTTCTGCATCTCTATGAGGTAGGGGGAGGCTAAAGCTACCTATGTTTCTGAGCTGTCCAGACAGAGCCTTAAATCTATTTACTGATAAGAAAGCAGTGATATCAATTCACACATATATTCATATAAAAATCTTCTGTTGCAGCTTCACTATGTGTTTTTGCTCTGCTGCAAAAAGAGAACATAAACAGCTATAAATCCAATTTCATTAAAATGTCAACTTTAGTAACTCCAAGTACTATGAATTTTATTCATTTTCTTCTGGTTTATTTTGGTCTTCTAGTGTGTCCCACCCAATGTTTAGAAAGCAACCAGAGCCTCAAAAGTCTGGGAAAGACCTACGTTTTTAGAAGGCTAAAAACAAAACAAAAACAAACCAAAAAACCAAACCAACAACCAACCAAACAAAAAAAAAAACCCAAAAAACCAAAAATTAGTGTATGAACGGAGTCACCAATACAATGAAGCCAGATGACAAAATCTAAATGTTGTGCTTAGTCTAAACCTATACACAACAGCTTTAGCATTAAAGAATTTTTTTCAATTGCATATAACGTGTAACTTGGATGTGACTAAAAACCATTTCTGGCAAAAAAACACTCAAAAGATCTATACTGTGGGAAAACTAAAAGCACATAGTACAACTTCCTAGTGCCAAAATAGACTTCATGGCAGCACCTGGGAGGGCCTTTTTAGAACCAAACATGCTTTTATGTAGAAATTTTCAAGGTATCTTAAATAAGCTGATGAAGAACAACCAATTTTGACAAGATGTAAAACTAAAGTTTTGAAAATTTCTGGTCATCAATTATTGCATAGCATTTTAACGTAAGAGTAGTTTCTACTTTATGACATTTAAAGGATTAAAGTCTGCCTAAAGTTTCCCTGTGCCTGAGTTCATGTGTGCTAACACACAACCTTTGTGTTTCTCTCAGGAAACTGTACCTTCAACAAATGGCAAAATTGCTGCCTATGGGCAAGGAGCGTAGCAGAATCCAAGAATCCAAACAGCCTCATCAGCCTTCCTAATCTGTGCAGTTCTGATGGTTTCAGCTACATTTCTTTTCTTGATTTGAGATCCATGTCCAAGTTTCTTATAGATATATGTGAAGACATGGGTTAAGCATCCACCTTAGCTTGCAGTGAACCTTAGACATGAATTGAAATGAAAGCTGCCCAAATCATCCGCCAGGACACTATCAGAGAAGAGCTACAGGTTCACCTTCTATTTCAATATTACAGGACTGAACAAGGGACAGCATGGCAGTATTCAAACCCAAGTTTATTTCTTCTCATACAGAGTGCCAGGAATTATCTTGTTATTATCTGACTTATCACACAGCCAATTATTTCATTTCAGGAAGCCAAACTCATGTATGCCTTGTGAAAAAACACCCAACCCTTCTTGGTTCCTTCCCTGAGAGCCAGGCTGCTCGCCCACTCCCTCAGACAGGCGAGCCGAGCTCCAGGCCCAGGAGAGTCACCCCCATCACTGTCAGCTGCATTGTGCAGACAACTGCACAGCCCCAACACTGCACATCTCTCCTGCTCAGGAACTCGGCAGAGGCACAACCCTACAACTGACACCAAATGACAGTGTCTCAAAGTCACATCCTCTGAGGATTCAAGAGCCTCAGACAATGCTGCCTGCACCCAGCTAAGCTCATGGGGGCACAACTGACTTCGATCAATATGGGTTAGCAATACAGTAGAATCCGGCAGGAGCAGTCTCACCTGCAGGTAATAGGCCATTCCACCAAAAAAAAACCAAAAAAAAAAACCAAAAAAACCCACATATATATAGATATATATTATATATATATGAAAGAAAAGAATCAGTCTTTATGAAGAGAAGTCAAATGAAAGCATAAAAACTCCTCTTTATTTACCAAGAGATGAAGGAGGAATGTACCCAGCATCTCCACTTCCAAAGGTCTGAGGACAAAAGGCAGACTCTCCTCTCACCTGCAGCAGAAAGCCAGGTAGGTTGAGGAACATCACCTTTCTCCTTTTGTTTAGTACTACTATTGTGAACCATGCCTAAATGCAGAGGCTACCACAAGCAGCCTGCCCCAACCACTGACAGGCCCAAAGAGCAGCTAACACTACAAGAAGTCTTCTGGTCTACCAAAGGCAAATCAACTCTGACTGAGACGTTGGCCCTTGCTCAAAATTTGCCCCTAACTGGAGGAGACTTCTCCAGAATCCCAACAGTCAGAGAACCTGGTTTAGTCAACTGAGCCTCTTTACACATTTAAACTACAACTAACAAACTAAGAAAATTTGCAGGGAAAAGAATATGTTTTTAATTATAAAAGAAAGAGTTTGGGGAAAAGATTTTTGTAATGTACTGGGCCAAGCAATAGAGATGTGGGAGAAGGGGTGACAAGTTTCAGGCACAGAGACACTTTCTGGGGTCCTTAATGGTATGCTGATGTGTTTTGCTGTTATAGGGCTTCCCACTAACCTGCAGAGGTTGTCCCTCTGTCACTATGCATACAAAGGAGCCAGCACAGCCTGAGCTGGCAAGCCGTAAGAGAGTTAACTGCACACTGTACACCAATTAGAAAAACTCTACAGTTAAAATCAACTGCAATTTCAAGGTAAAAAAGAAAGTAAGAGGAGAAAAATAAATTAAAAAAACCTCACTCGTTCACACACTCACAGAAAAACTTGAGTACACTGTTAGCATGGGGAATCCAGTCCCTAACACGTTCCCATTCCCTGCCAGCATATTCACAGTAGTTTTCAATAAACATCTACACAAGTCACTGGAAGGCAAAAAAAAGATCTGTTTTCTTTCATACAATTACACAAAAATAACTGTCATCACAACCGTCCTTGTGGTAGAAGAGTCCATATTTGCCTGCAGTGAAATCCGTCTGCAGCTGCCCTGTGGAAAAGACAGCCAATAATTGGCTTCTTTCACCTCTGTTAACCATGAACAAAAGTGTCATTCAGCTCGCAAAAGGATAGAAGGCACCAATGGATGGTCAGCTCTCTGAGCCAATGGGCTGGAATAACAATAACCCTGTAGCATTTTCTTTTTCCTTTTGTTTAGTCTTTCAAAGCCCTTAATTAAGTCCCTCACAAAGCACCCCTACAGGCTTCTTTCAATGAGGCATTACACGCCTGTTTTCTTGTATTGAAAGCAGAAAAGTAACAGGGATTTCTGAAACACATTAAGCAGTACACACAATTTCCACGTATTCACAACTGAAACACTGTTACATTTTAGCTTTTAAATATTATCATCAATAACAAGACGTTCAAGCTTACTACGCTCACTCTTTGCTGTACATCCCTTGGTAAATACAGGTAGTCATAAACCTAGCCTATCTGCAACAGCTCACTCATAGCCATCACAAGACAGCAGCTCCCGAAATGAAAGCATGTGGAACAAGGCATGTTGGTGACACATCCCTGGGCATCCTGAAGCAGACAGCTGAGAAAGGACCGGGTACCACTGACACTGCAGATGACACAGCAGCAAAGTCTGAAAATACAGCTGCTGAGGGCTAAAGTACAAACCCTGCTATGTAACTGGCCTCACACAATTAAATATCTACTTGCATTTAATATAATGAAGGTAATCTGTACTCCACTATTTAGGACCGAACTGATGTAATACTGATGATTGCATATTCAGCAGGACATTTGAGGATTACATCTGCTTTTCAGCAGTGCAGGCAGATTCCGTTTGACAGAAATGCTATAGAAACTTGTAATATTTGAGCCACAAACACGAAATAAAACAGTTTTCAGAAAACACGATTAAAATATCATCCTCATAGATGCAGGTTGGTTGGAGGAAACCTAGTCATCCGAGCCCTTCCCACTCCAAAACAGTCAAAGGAGCAGACTAACGTGGTCACTGTTTTTCGGGAGGCATCCAATGCCTGTGGCAAAGGGCTCAGGGATGGGTAGGGAGTACCAGGTACAACCAGCACTTAAAGCCATCACCTGCCCAACCATGGTCCAAGCTGCTGTCTCACTCCATTATCCTGTAAATCCCCTTGTCCTGTGAATACAAGCAGTTTCCCCACGGGAGACTGCCCAGCCAGTCCAGCCAAAAGCTACCAGAATCATTACCAGAGGATATTTTTCACATTAAAGAACCACAGGCTGAGGCTCTGGTAATCTCTAAAACACCTTCTCCCCTGAGAGAAAACTGCAACAGCCTTTTTGCAATTGACAGAAACCTCCAAAACACGAAGAAGAGACAAAAACATTTTTATTACCAACACCAATGCAATGTTTTAAAATCCTCTCTACACCACCTATGAAGCAGGCAGGCACTCTTTAACAAGCACCACATGCTATAAAGAAAACTGTGTGACTAGGCAAAACCTGGGATTGCTCAGCTTGGAAAAGAGAAGGCCTTGGGGTGATCTAATTGCAGCCTCTCAGTACCTGAAGGGAGCCTAAAAAAGAAATGGAGAAAGACTACAAGAGCATGTAGTGGCAGAACAACGGGGAATGGCCCCAAACTGAACGACAGCAGGCTTACACTAGATATTAGGAAGCCATTCATTACTGTAAGGGTAGTGAGACTCTGGAACAAGTTGCCCAGAGAAGTCATGGGTGCCCCATCCCTGGAACATCCCTTGCTCAGTGCCAGGCTGGACTGGAGTCTGAGCAACATGGCCTAGTGGAAGGTGTGCCTGCCCATGGCAGGGGCATTGGAACTAGGTGATCTTTAGTCCTTTCCAACCCAAACCATTCGATGATGTTATGAAGACATGACTGGGTACAAATCAACACAGACCTTTTTATTATTTTTTAAATAATAAAAAACCTTTTTGCATTTTTAAAAATACACCAGAGAGTCAGCTGCTGGTAATTCCGATCACATAATCAATGAAGCAACTTTCCTTTCAGCAATGGTAATCTAATGGTACTCAGTGATTTTGCTTTTCAAAGATAAGATGGCCTACTTAGGTATTATACACCAAAATCTCTTTCTAGTCTTACCTTTGACCACTGAATTAAAGCCACAACAAATAATACATGATGACCACCTGTCCTACATGGTGTTCCTGTTTCCTCCTCCTACAAGAAAATATGATGTAACTATACAAGAAGTAAGGAGGAAAAAAACACAGCAATGTCTGCATGGCTTCAATTGAAGGCCTAACACCAAGCATGTATTTTTGGAAAGTCTATTCGTAAGCCTTTATCAGAATGTCTTGTGTATCACTGACCTTAACAGAGTTCAACATTGATAAAGGAGTAATTTGCACTCAAGTTCTGTAACATTATTGACAATTTCTGTGATTATTTACCACAGCAGTTCAGGAGGCACTCTTCTCTAGCAGCAAAGAGCAAGAAAAGTCATTTACATTCTAAAACCAAGCATGAAAGCTCATCCTAAGTGCATCCAATGCATCAGCTACAAGCCAAATTTGTATCAAGCTGATAAAAATTCTGCTAGAATATCTGACAAAACTGCAATATAATGTGAGAATATGCCATTGCAATATAATATAAAAAAGCATAACAATACTCCGTCCATCCTGTGCAACCCAAGGCCCACACTTTGCATCTGACTAGTTGCATGGCTCAGTGTCTAATCTGCTGTTGTCAAAAAACAAACACCTCCCCAAACCAAACAACAACAAAAACCCTCAAACAAACAAAAGCCAAACCAAAACCAACCAAACCAAGCAAATATGGCCATAAACTAAAACACAGGAAGTTCCATTGAGGCAGCAACATGAGGAGGTAGTTCTTTACACTGAGGGTGGCAGAGCTGCCCAGGGAAGTCACTGAGTCTCTCTCTGGGGACATTCAAACCCCACCTGAACATATACCTGTGTCACCTGCTCCAGGTGACCCTGCCTTGGCCAGGGAGTTAGACTGGATCATCTCCAGAGGTCCCTCCAACCCTAACAATTCTGTGAAAAAAATGAAAGCAAACAAATGCCCCAAAACTACTCAGACATCGGAGGCACTCACAAACATGACTACTGGTTAGGAATTGCACCCCAAACTGGATAGCTGTGCTAACCAAATCTAGTAGGACAGCTCTGGACTTCTGGATTCTGCCCTAACAGGAATAAAATTAGTAATCTTTACTACTGCTGACACAGCAATATAAGGCAATAAAAACTTAGCATATTTTCTAATTTTTAAGGAAAATGTATACAAACATATGAAATGTTTCACAGAAACCCTCTAACAAAAAGAACCGATAGCTATCACCTGCAATTATAAGAGGTCAAAGAAGCACTTCTTACTAGGGATTTTCTTGAAAAGGTTATCTCTTCAGCTTAACTTTGTACTCAGTATTTAAATGACTACACCTATTTAAAACTGATCAGATTTTAATCACTAAACTGTCAAGAAAAAAACAGCTTACTTAATGCAAACAGAACATTTCAAGTATTCACATGAAAAACAAAGACCTACCACATTGACGACCTGGTCCACACTCTTTGCAACAGAGATTAAGGCTTGTCAACTTGATCATGTACATAGAATCAATTTTTATACAAACACATTTAATTCACGTGTCATCGAAAAGCAAGCAACCCACAGAAGGCAACAAGTCATCTGCATGTATTTCTAGCTTGCTTATAGGCAGAAATAGTACATACATTTTCCCAGCAATATGCATTTTACAGATGAACTCCAACAAAAAAACTTGGCTTATGAACACTTGTCTCCTTGGTTATCTCCACATGACAAACATGGGCATATTTCACATCACCACAGCTATTCCATAGGCAAGGAAATACACTCTAGCTCTTACCTAAGGAATGTAGATTCATATTAAGACAACTGTAATTGATACAAGGTGAACAAAATGTATCCTTCCCAAGCTCCATTAATAACATGATCTGGTTTGTCTTGTGTTTGCTTATTTTGAAGAAGTCTGGTTCCTCCGACCTGGAAAGACTATGAATTTTACTGGATCAGTAAACCAAGGCCAGTCAAACTTGCCACACAGGTTGAAACCTGCTTCCAACACAGACACCTTTAAGCTATTGACACCCTGCTTTCTCATTACCAATTTAATCATTTACTTCCATTAACACACCCATTTTTTCAATTTATCACCAGCAAAACTATGAAGGTAACATGAAAAACAGAAATGAACACCCTGAAAGTTCACAGCATGAAAAGGTTTCTATTGAAACTGGCAAACTATTTTTAATGCAACAAATGAAACAATGCTCTGCAATTACAGTGTCAGATTGCACAATAAATAACAATATATCTTATATTCACTACCCAATCTGAAAAGGGTAAAGCAGATGCAGTGATTTATTTTAAACTTTAGCTGAGGGACAGGTGATCAGATTAGAGGTTTAAGAGACTACCCTTAGGGGAAAAGGTGAGGAAACACACAAAACGTGATCACTTTTTGTGTGTTTTTGAACAAATACCAGGGTATAATGAACAAGGCAATTTTATTTTAAAACATACACAGCTTTGTCAAGTTAAAACAGTTTATTTTTTCCACATACACAGAGGCAACTTTACAAATATTTACTGTAATTAACAGTAGAGTTAAATAATTATTCCATCTTAATAAGAACACTCAATATTCAAAGGTTCAAGACAAATGGAACCTTTTGCTACTTTTCATTATATTTGCCACAAAATAGTTACATATAAGGACTATATAGTAAACATAGTAGATTGAAGCAATCATCTCTTACATAGACTGTATTTTGTACAGCACATAGATTAATAAATGTTGCAAATGAAACAGCTTTTAGAACTAATTCTGTACCACCCAGTTCAAGAAATTTTCTCTTCTAACTACTATTCAATTCAAATAAAAATGGCTTTAACAAAGCATGTATGCACTTTGTCCCTGCTGGTCTTTACTATCTGTATTTTCTTTTCTTTCATCCATACTATGTATTAAGAAGGTCATCATGGAAGGCAAACAGAAGGATATAATTCTGAGAAACTTCCACAAGATTAAATATGTATTTCTTTGCTACCACAGAAGCAATCTGTCTGGCAGCATTGCATCACATTCATCTTATAAATACATTTTAATACTGTATGACTAAACAGCTGCCAGTAGAAAAAAACTGTTGAATTAATGGATGTTATTAGGTAACTTGAATGTCTTTTCCTTTGTACCTGTATTGCCCCAATAGAGTATTGAAGGGCAGTGAACTGCTGCTTTCCTGCTGAACTCATAGGGCCTTTAGTTCAGGGAGAAATGTTTAGAGCTCGCTTATTCAGTACATCTAGTAGTTTACTTTCTGCAAACTGAAGCTTAACATGCTATCTAAAAGGTATGTTTCCAAGACAGCTCCAGGCACTGCCTTGTTTGGGGTTGCTTACCAAGCAACTATGTTTCTCCAAACAAACTCATGTGCAGAAGGGTAAAGGGCAGTAAAGGTAATTATTGGAAGGAAAACTCTCTCTAGGCCAGAAAAGAATAACTAAACTTGCGTGTGCTAAATCACATGGGGAAGTGAACCCTGAAATAATTGAGTGTGGTAGCAAGACCTATCTACAATCTTCTTGAAGAGAAATTAAGGCAGGGATAATATGAAGTGGGATTGTGTAGGCAAATTCATTCACAGTTCTTTGTATAAACGTTCACATTTTCCCTTACACTCAACACACACACACTCCCCACAGCAGAGAAAACCTTCAGTAACCCAGTAATTAAATGAGTGTGCTGAAACCTAAAGCAGCTAAACTGCATTCTGCAATCCTGGATTCAACACAGTTTACTTATTGCTCATTAATCTCTCCACAGATGTTATCTTTGTAACAGCTAAAAAAGCTTAAAATATGACCAAGATTTTCAATGTTTAAGATGCCTCTTGTCCTTCATTCACCACCTTGTCTAAATGCGTGCAGCATATGGCAATAAGCGAGCTGAGTTTCCAGCCTCATCCTTCCCCAAAAGCCTTGCACTACCCTGTGAAAACTTAATGAAAGCTATTTGCACTGAAAAGCTGTAACAGAACCTCCCCCTCCCGAGCTGCACACCTGGAGAAAAGAGCCTTTCCAAGCCATCAGCAGGGCACTGCTGCTGCTGACAGGATGGCAGCACAACAGGGCCCGTTTGTGGCTTTAACTGCACATGCAGTGAGTATTTGCTGAGGCTTTTTGGGTGATCTGCACATATCCTCTGAAATTATACTACGTGTTAACTGCTTTTAAAATAACAAAGCAAATATGGAGCAATGTCCTGTATTTCTAACATCCTATGCAGTTCAGGGAGACCTAAACCAAAGACTGACTATTTCATAGTGACAGGTTAAGAAGTAATCCCATTTAAGGCTATGCTTGTTATGTTTGAGCTCCCAAAGGAGTTACAAAACACCTGTAACACTGACAGACCTTAAGGCTTTTCCAACAGTTCTGCAGATATGAATTAAGATATCTGCTGTCAGCCTCAAAAGAAGCATCTGCTAGCACTGCTCTGCTGCAAGAACCTGCCTCCTCTACCAAACTTGAAAATTTTGTAAGTCACTTTTAACTCTCTTAGCAAAGCCCTTAGATTAATTTGCTAAACCAGATATCTATATGTTCCTGCAGATTTCCACTGATGTACAGCAGAGCTAAACAGAACTCGCCACTACCATACGTAAAGCTTCTACTTCAACACAAACATGAGCAGGGCTCAAACCCCAAGGCAGGGTGCTACTATTCAATGGTTTTTCTTTCTTTAAATTACAGATGCAAAAGACTTGTAAGGCTAAAAACAGTCATATGCAAAACTACCTCCACACCTTGCCTGTTGATTCACACTTAGATGCATTAAGTTCTCTTAAGAAACTACATTTCAATTTTGTTGTTGTTGAGCCAGGAACGAGAATGAGAGACTCCAAGATTCAGAAGGCGAGAGAACAAGCTTTATTATAAGAATTATAAGAAGAGCCCCCCTAGTAGAAATCCAGCAAGTCTTTTATAACCAGACTCGCTAGGCTAAGACCTGATTGGTCTTAGAGAAAGCATCCCACACACTATCGGTGAACTATGAATAACAAACTCGGGAAAACAACTATTGTAAATAACAGGTGCAAGAAGAGATAGTGATAGTATAGCTTATAGTTCTTCCCTCTGAGTTTCCCAGGCCAAGTCTGGGACAATTATCTCTGTTCTTTCTTCAGAAGAACTGAGAATATCTACACAATTTGATAGCTCAAGGAAGGCATCAACAATTAAAACTTACTTAGCACATGGGATGACATTAGGCACTACATAATTCTTGTTCTGTTTCTCAGTAACAGCACAATGCAACTAACATATCTTTTGAAAGAAGGATGTTTTAAAAATAAGTATATATATCATAAACACTGTATAATCCTCAGTTCCTCCAGTACCTCTAAAGTGTATCTCCTGATTTGCCCAGAGAAGTCAGAGATGAAACAGAATGAAACAGAATGAAACAGAAGCTGCCTATTCCCACTGAAGATGTCAAAGGACAAACTGGTGGGAAAGTCAATTTGCACAGTAAAGTGGCGAGCAAAATTAATCTTGACCTTTTTATAATAAATCAGGCTGGGCACCAAATTCACTGAGGCAAGTTCAGTGAAAAATGGCATGAGGGACAATTTTTTTTTATGTTTACATTATTATTCCGCTATTCTCCGTTCTTGATGGCACTGAACAAACCCAGACCAGGTGATGCACTTGCCTGAAGGACATAGGGAATATATCTGGTGAGGCAAATACCAAGGGTATTTGAATATTTATCTGATGTTTGCTACAGAATTTCTCCCATTCGTGCTATTAGATGAAAAAAAATTGTTTTGTGTAAGTGAAAACACAATCACAGTGCAAGCAGTCCTACTCTTACGCAGGATTTCAGATATATTATTGTTTTCATGCTAGTCTTTTTTGAATACATAGACTTGTTTTACTGGCGTGATTACTCAGGAGAGTTGAAGCGTTTTAAGGAGGAAAAACCGGTCTTGCTGCAATGCTGCAAAGTATTCTGCTGAAGAAGTAAACAACTGCCACTTATTATACCAAAACCAAATTAATTCCTTTCTTAATCCTCTTGAACATTTGAGATATTGTATGCTTTTGGTCTGAAAACTAGAGACATGCCTTTGCAGTAAGCAGGTTAAAGAAAAAGAACATGTAAACAAACTAATTGAAATTTTTGAAATAAATGTCAATCAAGAGCAAATAAATTCTAAATAAATGACTGACCTGATATTGAAGAGATATCATGCCTCCAGTAAACACTTAGCCATAGTAACACAGAGCCAGATTTGCCCTTGCAAAAGACATGGATTTTCTACACCCAGCAAGACTCACACTAGGTTCTGTAAAATATTAACAGTTTGGTCAATATTAGCCCATCCACCTCCATTGTTTTTTTTAAACCCAAATGTTAAAGCCAACAGCAGTAAAAATTTACCAAAAGGCAGAAGCCTGTGCAGGCCCAAATCATCAGTAATTCTATTCTCAGAGTAGGACTCTCTACAACGGACCATTTCCTTTTCTCTCCCCAGCTAATTCCAGGAAGGCCACCAAGACCCTAAGAGGACACCCAGCATGGTGAGCATTTCATGTCTCAGGAGAGCAGCTATTTGAGTGAAACTGTAAATAAAGGAGATGAACAAGAAATATGTAGACTGCTGCTGACAATGACTTTGCAAAATTCCCTTAAAGAACGTGTAAGTCTGGCAACCATCTTCCAAACCATGCAGGGCTCCTTTCAGTAGGTTAAAGGACTCCTAATCTGCAGGAGCAGCTCACAGAACTGCTGAGAGCACTACTACAGGCACGTCCCACAGACCAGGAAAGGTTTCCCCTAGTTAAAAAAACCAACATATTTCTAGGGCTTCCAACCATGGCACCTGAAAAAGATGACAACTTCTTCACAGCTTCTACATGCAAGAGTGGAGTGAAGGTCAGACCCACCAGTTCTGCCACATGAAAAACACCATGCATGTTTCCAGACAGAATGACCTACTGCACCAGAGAAAGGCCTGCACCCCAAAGTCACAGGTTTCACAGTCTCTTCACTTTTCCAGATGAACAAACTACATCTGCTACTAATCTGGATCAGCATTTAGAAAACAAAGAAACTTCTCAAGTAAGAGTTATTTTTAAAATAACATGAGACAGGACAGTCTCAGGGATATCAGGATATCCCACATACCAAATTCTAATAACAAAGTAAGCACTGAGGCTGTATACCACCAACTCCTTCTGACAGTCGAGGAGCCGCAAGCTCCCCCAAACATCCTTTCCTGACTGGCATCATCTCCTCCTCCAGCAACAGAAGCAAACTGTCCTGCTTTCCTGCCACAACCCTAAAGCCCTGAGTGCAGGAAAAACAAATTCTCACTTTACAAGCTAACCCACTGCCGTGTCCTTTGGACAGCAGGGAACAGTGGGTGCCATTTTGTACTCTGAAAGGGGAAGCAATGGGCACAGGAGACACCAACCCCCAGGTACATCCCAGCAGGACCCACATCTGCACTTGTGTCTTCTGCATCTACTGAACACCAAATACCAACCACCTGTGCCCAAATGGTTGAGAAAAAACGCTGGGTAGTATCACACACAAAAGAATGAAACCACAGTGAACTGTACGGCATGGTCCCTCCAATACTTTTGCAATATGCTGCATTACCGCAATGCCAAAACAGCACTGTTCTACATCTGGGGGCCTTGTGCCACCACAAACCAGTGCCAGGCAAAGCACAACAGCTTCAGCAAGAGCACTCTGATTGCTCACAGCAAACCTTATGGCTCGCTCACCCATCAGCTGGGAAGTCTGAAGCCCCCTGCCCTTCCAGCCCTGCAGACAGCTTTCAAAGACGGGGATGAAACAGCCCATATGTTCCCACTGTCAGTGACACACCACTGAAAGCACAGCCACGCTGCTCTCCCCACTGGGGCAGGCTATTCATCTGTGACTACGCACATGTCAGGAACATGCCAAAACTCCCAAATTAAAACACATTTCCAAGAGCAACCTTATAAAATATACAACATTATTAAGCTAAATTAAACAGGTTTAGGCCTTCCCTGCGTACCTCTGAAATTGCACATTCATTTATGATTCACTCCTACTCGCATAACCATTTAAAAGTCCAGACACATTTGCTTAAAAGTTTTAGGGTGAAAAGTCCTTGCAAGACCTAGCATTTCACCACAACTGGTTGGAGAGAGAAAAGGAGGAGGCACATCACTTTAAAAGGAAAAAAAAAAAAAAAGCCTGCATATTTTAGTAAGGAAATGCTCAAATGACAGCTGCAAAGACGGCTGCTTACTCTCCAAGGACCTGAGGGTGCTCTCCACTCTAAAACTCCTCTCTAAAACTTCACCCGACTTTGGATCTTCTTCATTTTGGTGGAGTTATTTTCAAGGTAAGTAATCAGCACTTGCTCTTTTGGAAAGATCTTTTTTTCTGGCCCAAAGACAGAACCTTCTGTGCGACTTCAATCCCATCTTCCAGACCATAATGATTTGAGGCTTCTCCTTCACTTTTAAGGCAAAGCGTGCAGGAATTAGTTACTACATTTGAAAAAAAAAGTGATGGTGTTCCTAGTTTTTGCAACATTTTCCTAGTCCTAAGGAAAAAGTTAACTTTCCTAATTTTAAACTTTCATTTTGATTTTGGATCAAAAACAAAACAAAAAAATTCAGACTCATGTTGCTATGAACATATTATAAGTTTCTCTGTGTGTAAGCCTTCTGATCATTTTCCCATGGGAGAACATCTTTTTGCTGTCTTTTACTCTGTATAAGCTTTCTGTAAACAAAATATCTGTGTCTGCTCTTCAAGGACATGGAATTGGTTGGCCTCCTCCTACCTATGAGGAGACTGAACTGAAATTACTTTATCTTTCTGATATTGTAAAGGATTCGGACACATTCCCTAGACAAAGCAGCAGCAGGAGCATGGAGAATGCTCCCTGCTGAGCAGATATAGAAAAATATTAGAATTATAGAGTCATTTTAATAAATCATTTTAGCCTTCTGAATTTGTCGTCAAGAGTCCTTTCTTCAATGCATGGACCACGACGACAGACTCAGAAATTACTTCAAGTATATCTTTACTGTGCAAAATCTGGAGGCTGAGTTTTCAAAAGCCACTAACCACTGTCTCAATTACCTAAAGGTGACCAAGTTATAAATGAAGATTTTTAATTGCATGTATTTATCAATACTAGATTTGAACATCAACAAAAAATCCCAATACTGATGCACATTAAACATCAAAGTTCAGCAACAATCTTAGATGTTTCAGCGTTATCTGACATTATATCAACAAACATCTGAATACATTTAAAACTGCTATGACTTGAGAAACACAAGAAGCTTTTTTCAATTGTGAAAAAGATATAATTCTTATCTTCCACACATTCATTACTTCATATGTACCCTTAACGAATTGCACTCATCAGACATAAATGCAAAAAACACAAAAAGGAAACCTAAGGAATTAGGTTTTGGAAATTATAAACCTTAATGTTTATTTCTGCCATGATATGGAGACCATTCTTCCTTTGAGAAAGCATCAAATTAAACAAAATATATTTAATAATATACCTTTTAGTAGGTTTAAAAGAAGAATAATGTTCAAAACTTAACCAAAGTTTTACTAACTCCAAAACATACTGTATGACTGAAACCGGCCAAAGGAAAAATATTACTTCCTTTTAACTCAGTAAACAGCAAAATAAAAAACAGAGGAAGAAAAAGAGGCCGATAAAAATTCCTGAAGTGATATTCTTACTTCCCAAAATCAAACATATCCCTCACAGATGTCAGACAGCAGTCCACCAGGGAATATATATCAACATCACCTGTTCAAAAATAGCTATTGTATTTTTCAAAACATGCTATCATATTGGCTGACATTATGCATAATGCCAAAAGTTAGCTATTACCCATTTAAATTCAAGAGCAGTTTTCAGACACCAACTTTAAAGTGTTATTTTTGAGATCACTACAGTCCTCTCTGTGGTTTTGTAAGAGATGTATAATATCATTGCACCTTCAAATTCATGGTGAAGCTGAAACACATTTCCCTTACTCTTTCAGCAACAGGAGTATGTTTCTGGGAAGTGGAAAGTGCTGACCTTGTCACAATCCTGTAACAGTTAAATCATTCAAGAGTAAAATAAAATGGATTCTGCTATGTCAAGTATGTATTTTAAAACAAGTGACACACGATTTGAAAATAATAGAAATTTTCAACTCCAGTGAAACTCACTGACAGGAACTTAGCACTTCAAAAAAAAAGGCAAAAAGGTCACTGTTTTGCAGGTACATCACAGGCCATTTTTTCCTGCTGCATGTTTTCAATTTCGACACACCAGCTTTATTTGGAACAAAAGTGAATGAATCTGGGCCTGATTCCGAAGAAAAGCTCTCAGACATATTTACAGTGAGGACACTATTATATATATTATATAGTAACACCAAGATCTTCTTCGTCCCTGTGTGAGCTCCTGTGACAACTATCACTGACCACAATTCCACATCAACTAAACCAGCTGCCTACCCTTCAGCAAAGGAAGTATCAATAGCTACCTCCACTTTTCAGCAGGGCTGTGCAGGGCATGCTAGAGGTGGGAGTGCACTGAGAACCAGCATCACAGGACCAGAAATCTCTTTTCAGACCCAAGTTTGAGAACATCTTACCAGAAACTGCAACAGTACCTGAAAGGCAGACAAAAAAAACCTAAAGAAGAGTATTTCTCTGTAGCAAAATGCTAGGTCACCGTTGAAGCAGATGGTGAATCTACCAGGTGGAGAGGGTGGCCAGGGCCCTCTAATCCATGACATATTACTGATATTTCTGTAAGCAAAGGGTTCCTAACATTTAAAACTCTGTTGCTTCAATTTACACGTTTCTTCAAATAGGAATGGCTGCTTCTGCTTTTACGTACCTTCTCCTACCTTTGTCTCCTATTTCTAGGATCATACAAACCTCTCTAATTCTTCCTTAAGCTATTTTTGACTTTCTGCTTCTTCCATAAAGAGACCCAAAACCACAGTTTGGCAGCACAGAGCTGCTGCCTGAAACACATTCACCCCTTAACAGAGTAACTGGTGCCATGAAGTTTCATGCAGCCTTGCTGAAGTGAACCAGTCCTGCCCACTTCACTCCCCTGCTTGTTTGTAAAACAAGGAGCAGGCAAACCTGGGCTGCTGGCAAATGCCCCAGAACATAAACAGAACACCAGCTCCTACCCCGTCCAACAAGAGGCTCATCTTTAGGAACAAGCTTTAGGAAAAGCACAAAGGTGGCTGAGAGGATGATCTCTGACATTCAGAGATACTCCCAGAGCCCTGCAGCTACCCTGTTCTCTAAAATGTGACATGGGTGCTCAGCCCTTCGGAATCTAGGCCAGTAATTTTCTCTGGGTAAATAAGAGCTTGTGTTCCACAAAAATTACTGGCTTAGATGTAGAGTACAAAACAAACAAAGATCCTTGCATAGGAGGTTTTTTTAGTTTTGTTTTGTTTTTAAGTCCTTATATTACAGCTTCCATATTTTCCCTCTCAAGTAGATAGTTACTAGCAAATTCCTCTCAAGAACTGAAACGGTAATTATTTACTAGCATAAACTTGCTTACGCTGAAGTCCAACTTTAGTCCATGCTGCAGACCTATCTTAGTACTTATTCCCCAAAAATCACACTTACAAGTGTCCCTCTGCCAATAAGCATCAAACAAGAAATCGTATATTGCTGATACAAATGAGCTCAGTGTACAAAATAAATGCCAAATACCTGAGAATTACATGCTGTGGCAGAATGTTGGGGGTTTGGGGGAGAGGGATTAAAGGTCAAGAGGAAAACACCAAATTTGATACCAACAAAAACATTTAAAAGGCAAAAATATTTAATAAAACTCTGGAATACCAACAGCTTCACTTTGTGTACACTACCTAAAAGCATCTACCTTTTTACAAGATTGACAGATAAACTGTCAAGCTTAAAATTAAGATAAAGACTCCAGTCCTTGGGTGGAATGACTGGTTATGGTGGAAAGACTGTTGCTGGAATCACTGAATGTTCACCAAACTGAAATACTCCGCCTGTCTGTGGGATTTCATGGGCCTGTACAAATATAACAACATTTCTGCTGACTTACAGGAATATTCAAACTGAAATGACTTGACCGTGTCTTTCAAGAAGAAGTATGGAATTACTATTTGGCATCAGTAGTATGTAGCACAGGCAAGTAAAAAACTAAATGGTTTACCTTTAAAACCTTCAAACCTCTAATTAGATAAGGTTTTTCTACCCCAGGAGAATTGCAATCATGCTACATTTCCCAGACTCAAGGTCACATCTGGACATCTTCACTTTTCACCATACCAACTCTACCAGACAGCACTAACAAAACTCAGCCAGATCCTTACTATACTTAGGTATCTGACCACAGCAGTATACTAAATATCTCTATCTTTGCACCAGATGTATCAGAAGAAGACCCCTTGCACCTCCCTACTACATTTTATCACCATTCTACAAAAAAAATAACAGTGATAGATAAAACACAAAAAAAAAAAAAAGGGCAAGCTCTGCGCACTCCGAACGGAACCACATTATTTCACCATTTATACATAGATGGAGCAAGGCATCTCACTTGATGGTGAGAACGTGTAGGTACTTCCAGATAGCATGTATACCAAAATACAGATCACCAACTCTCTGGGATTGCTGAAGCAACCTGTAGTAAAAAAACTAGTGAAAAAAGGATCTCAACTGCCACATCTGGACCTCATAAAGCTAGTGCATAACAGCATGCAGAAATACAGCATTATTAGGTTAAATAAGCAATAAAACCCAGAAGATCAAGATGACAATTTCATCCTGAATGCCTATCCCCTAGTCTAGGGCAGCCAGAGCTCCCAAGCCCCTCCACCTTTCACACTCAAAGGAAGTAAAATTAAAGCAATGCACTCCACCATTCCTTCTTGTGTGAAAATACACACAAGAAGCACTAGAATGAAAACTATCTGTATTGTTTTCTTATTTCAAGTGCCTAAAACATAACAGCAGGCACCGAGAAGGGGCTATATCCTCATGGCTGTCAGGCAAGACCCAAGTCAGCTAGGCCCATAGAAGATCTCTCTGAAAGTAATTATCTAGAATTCCTTGCTTTTAATCTCCTGCACAAGACTCACACAAGCATTAAACCCTCCAAACTGGAATTTGAGTTCTCAAACTGACACCCATGAGAAGCACAAGCACATGTATGCCTTACCACAATTTCCTCTCACTAGCATAAAGTTTTCTATAACATGGCACGTGAAACATCACAGCAAAAATCAGGAGTATACAGCACTGAAAAAAACCCAAACAAAAACCATTTTTATATTCTACCACAGGCACCACTTACACGTATCAGAAGGACAGTGGAGCCGTGACCAACACCAAGGAAGGCTTCAGGCATCTGCTCCTTACTGCTGTTCAGTGCAACTTTTTATATCCTTCATCTTACATGCATTGCACCTGTGTGCCCTCTTTGTGACTGGTCAGTGCACCTCAGAACTCCGTGTCTCATTGCCTTCAGTACTAGTCACCTAGTACTAGTGACACTAGTCCTGCACAGCTACAGCCCGTTAGGGATGAGGCTCGGCCGCAGCCCCACTCCTAATCACCACAAACTCTGTGCCTACAACATGCACAGACTACAGTTATTTTGCAACCACGCAAACTGAACCTTCATAAACAGAAGAACTGGCAGATGGTAATTAAGAGTTACATAAACACCTACCTAAATTATACAGAACAAACGGTTGCCTACAGTAAAAGTATCAAGCAATTATCCCTGGTCAGGTCATCCCAACTCCCTCTGAGTTCTCCCCATCCATCCCATCCCCTCAGAAAGTTCTGATCTAGTGCTGTCACCTGGCTTTTCTGAGCACTTGTACATCTCCCAGTAATCTCTTCCCTGAGTTAACTGCAGCTCTATTCAAAGAGCTTCATTCAAATAAAAAAACAGCTTTATTCAAATTCCACGTCTCCAAGTTCACCAATGACTCCAAAGTAGTGACCAGATCTTTTCAAGCTGCTTGGTCTGATAGAATTACCCTCAAGAGACCTCACCATACTTTGGTAATCATATAACCCCCACTATCACACCAGCCCCTCTCTCCCTGCTTTCTAACCACCACAGTAAGCAGGAAACAAGCAGGGGATCAGTCAAGAGCTGAATAAACAGAAATAAGGAATGTGAAGGGTATTCTGTAAGGATATGCCTTTAAGGCTCTACAGAAACCCCTGCCTGACCATTCACGGCAGCACCCGGGAAGTTAGGCTAAGTGATTAGAGTTAATACAAAGAAATTAAGACTTCAGGAAAACAGAACTAGTGAAAATTAAATACCGGATTCCTTCCATAATTCTCAACTGCCTTGGAACTCATTCACGGCCAACTTTAATTCTGAGCAACTCTTCTTCAGTTGCTCTCTCATGGCCAA
Organism: Leptocoma aspasia; assembly: GCA_013399835.1. Lineage (NCBI taxonomy): Eukaryota > Metazoa > Chordata > Aves > Passeriformes > Nectariniidae > Leptocoma > Leptocoma aspasia. The sequence continues at coordinate 176,286 of VXAX01007439.1, read as the reverse complement.
AGCAAAAATCTAGGCATACCTTTGCTTTAGTACCACAGAACATCACCTGTAACACTCTTTCAGGCATCTCTATGCTACAGGCTCTCTGCTGACATGGCTATAATAAAAAACTACCCGGGCAGCAATGCTAAGAGGCTTTCCTGACACAATTAAGGTGCCTGACATCAAGCACAGAAAAGTTTTCTTCTCTTCACGTAGCTAAGGTGCTTTGCCATGAGACAAACACATCACATAGGAGTGGATTTTATTTTAATCTCTTCTCCTAACCAACTCAGCATCTCTGGCAAAACCATACATTGTTCAGTTCAAGCAGGTGAGAAGTGAGTTTTTTATTGCCTCCAAAACGGTCTTCTACATACCCTAAATTTCTAGTGCCCTAACTACAAGAGAGGCTGGTTAAGCTCAGAGGTACCAACGAGTCATCATTTTTTTTTCCTTCTGTAAATAAGGAAGCAGGAACTACACACAAACAAGGACACACAAACAAGGATCAAGAGTATCCTCCACTGCCACAGCATCAGGTACATTCTTCTCAAGTTCAAGAAAGTTTCTTCTCAAGTTTAAAGAGCATAAAATCAAAAGCTACAAAAACTCATTCCAAAGCACACTTAAGTGTGTGCAGGCCTCCTCTCACTTCTGCCCTAGGTGTCACATTGGCTGTGTGTGTGAAATTTACCTGCACAGTAAGGAGAACATTACAAACTGAAACTCTCTGGCAGTCTTATCTCTAGTGGGTGTTGGCTATGGGAACTTGTGCCCATTAGACAACTTATGTCGTGTTGCAGACACTCAGGGATGTACTAGTCCATTTTGTAAGACAGCCAGACAATGTAGGAGCCATAAAATCTTATGCTTAAGTGCAGCTTTTACCAGAGAGACTTCAAGCACTTTATTAATTTGGGTAACTCCCCTGTTTTATCTGTGGAGGAAAGAGATGACGGTTTAGCAGTAACTCCAAGGGCTCATGATGGCAGCGTCTAACTCCCTAGCCCAAACACTGAGAAACAACCATTTCTGCCACAGGAAAAACACCACAAAGTGAGGTCCCACTTAACACCTTATGAGCACAAAAAAAAAAGGGAACAAATACTTAAGCACAGGTAACAACTGAGACCTACAACTTCTACCATTCACCAACTAGTACAGAAGAAAAAAGGCTCAGTAATCTTCCTCCACCCAGCCTGAACAATTAAAAGAAACAATCCAAATAAGAGGAAAAACTGGAAACCTCCTCAGTAAACTAAACATCCAGTAACTATGAATCAGACTCCCTTTGCATATTAAGTGTAGGCAAACAAAGAGAAAGGAAAAAAGTGCAAATTTCGAAGGCATACACCGCTATTGTATTCTGACAAAATAGCAATTCAGTAGCGATCTGAAGCTACGCACCATCATTTGCCGTAGTGTGCTGTATTGTATGCTGTAAACACAGCAAAGCTTTAGTAATACCAGACTTGACCACTGGCCCATACCAGACCTTGCTCCGACCTGTGAAATCTGCACTGAGAAGTGGGGCAAGACTGACAGGTTTTATTGTGAAACTTAACAGGTTTGTGGATTAGCAAAGCTATCGTATTGAAAGCTGCAAATCCCTCCTCGGTCAAGTCTCTACAGAACCGTGCTCATTCCTCAATTAAAATTTTATTATTAAAGTTACCAAAACTCCACACAAGACCTACCAGTTTCTGCCTGCTCTACAACGTTATCATAGAACATGGGATAAAATGTTTTAAGAGTTGATGTTTTTCTTCATTCACGAGCAAAACTCGATAAACCTTCGATGTGTGGTTATGCCGGTTTTTTCCAATGTTCCCCTGTGCTTTACCATAGTGAAGATTTTGGAAAAGCGAAGGCACCGTATTTAACAGGACTTATGCGTCCTCCGGACTGAGAATGCCTTAACTTTTGGGAGGAAACTGACTAGCAATGGCAACCGGTTTCTCGAGAAAAATGAGGAGAAAGGCGATTCAGGGCGAGGACAGCAGGCTGAGGCACAGACAGGCGAGGGCAGCAGCTCCCCCCCGCCTCAGGACAGCACCGGCATTGACTCGGGCCCCGCCGAACCCCCCGACACCTCCCCTTTCGCTGCCACAGGATCCGAGCAGCTTCCTCCCAGCTTCTGAAACTCCAAGGCCGATCGGCTCACGTCCGCCCACCGGAGCCCCGGGGAGCCGCCCCGGGCCCTGCCGAGCTCACCTGCCCCTGGGCGCGGCCCGGAGGCCGCACCGCGGGCTCGGCCGGGGGGGCGCGGCGGGCCNGGCCGGGGGAGCGCGGCGGCCCCGGCGTCGGCCGCGTCAGACCCGCACAACAGCCACATAGGCGCAATTGTCGGGGCTACCCGCCCGACAATCTGTTCCTGCCCGCCGCGGCTACCTGCCCGCCCGTCCCCGGCCCCGACTCACAGGGCGTGCGTAAAGGCGCTGAGTCCCGGAGGCACGGCCGCCAGCCCCCGCCCGGAGCAGTCCACGCCGCGGTCGCCGTCGCAGCTGCAAGGAGCCGGGCAGGGCGGGGGGGACGCTCCGCCGCTGTGTCCGGCCCAGCTCCCCAGGCCCCAGGCGACGAGGCCAAGCAGAGCGAGGCACCGCATCGCCGAGCTCGCCGGCAGCCCAGCCCCCCGGCCCGGCTCGGCCTGCGGCTCTCCGCCGGCGCCCTCCGCGCACCGAGCCTGGCCGGCTGCCGGGAAAACGTATAAAAACCCACTAAAGGCAAAAACGGCAAAAAAAATTAAAATAAAGAGGCTCCTCCGTCCGGCGCGGCTCTAGGNGGCCTCGTCCCGGGGCGCACGGAAACGTGACCGAACGGGCCGAGAGCCGCGGGGCCGGGGCGGGCTGGCCTGGGAGTGCGGGCAGCACCGGGCCCCGTGACCTCAGGACACCATTTGCAGCTAGGGCACTGCCGCGGCAGGAGCGGGCCAGCGCCTGGGCCCGCATCGCCTCGCAGGCGGCAGGCACCGGTCCCAGCCAGGCCCACGCAATGCAGTGGAAGGAGATAAATCCACCCCGGTCGGGGTCCGGGACTAGAGGGTTCCAGCTGGCATAGCCCATCCATCCCCTGGGAATGAGCACGGGGAGCCGTGCCGTCTTTCTGCCTCGGGGACACAAAAGCATTTCACAGTCCTGCTCCCAAAGCAGCGGGGACTGCAGCACAAGCTCTTCTCAAACCGGTTCGCTTTGAAAGAACTGTTTACTTCCCACACAAACACTGCCGTGGTACCTGGCTTTTGTACAACTCATACATTGCAACCAAACCTGTGCCAGCCTGGGTCCTTTTCTCCTTACTACCTTAAAAAGAGTACTAAACAAAACTGAAACCCTGTCTATCCTTGTCGTTAGTGCCCTCCATAATCTGATTTTTTTTCTAATGCTTTCTTTTGGATGCTTCTAGTCTGCAGCCACCACCAGGATAATACCTGCTGCATTATCTTAGCTCACCCATGCACACAACCACCACATCTCAGTGGGAATGTCACAGCAGTCCTTGGGTAACCAGCTGGGACCTCTCACTGTGGGCCTGCTCTGGTCCAGAGCCCGTGAGAGGCTCTGAGCCAACAGAGCTGGCTGAAGAAAGCCCGGCAAAGTCACCATATGCTGGTGACACCCACACCGCCTATTTTACATGTTTGGTTGGGTGCTCTGAGCCCAGCCTAGACCCAAAGGCCCGCAGAGCCCACTCCAGAGCTAAGCAGGTAGGCAGGGACCCTGAGGAGAGAAGACAAAGGGCTCTGCACAATTCAATGTGAATCAAGCAAAAGCCATTTATCGTGCTTCTAAACATGGCTTATATTTACTTCTTGCCGTGGCCTACACAGTCATNGGGGCAAAGGTGCGTATGCTAATGAGACAGCCGCACCCGCGCTCCCATTGGGGCAGAGCAGGCGCGGGGTGGGGAATATGCAAAACAAGAGCCGGGCCGCNGACCCTGAGGAGAGAAGACAAAGGGCTCTGCACAATTCAATGTGAATCAAGCAAAAGCCATTTATCGTGCTTCTAAACATGGCTTATATTTACTTCTTGCCGTGGCCTACACAGTCATGCACTGTTTGATCGGTAGCTCCGCTTTGTCCCTGCATCTCTTGATGGGTATCTCTACTTTGTCCACAAGGGAAGCACACACCTTATTCTAATTGGTAGAAGCTGTAAGTGGCATTTTACTCAGGTTGACACCCCTTTGTCTGTCAGCAACTTTTCTGCTTCTTCTTTCTTCTTACAGCTTCAGCTTTTTTATCCACAAAGATGACCTCGTTCTTTAGCTCCAGAAGGTTAGGCTGGTTCATTTAGTACATGTCCATTTTCCTGTAAATATGATCCTACAGTACCCTTCTGTCCATTCTGCAGCTAAATGACAATCACAGAAATGGGTCAGTGGCTGACGAGCTGCCTCTGCCACAGCAGGGAAATGGGATGGACCTCACCACTGTGTACACACAGAGCTCCACCAGCTTCCCCAGAGCCAGGAGAAGATCTGCAGTGGTAACTGAACCCTTAATCCAAAAGAAAAGCAGCTGTGCAAGGGTGTCACATGGCCTGCTGGCAGTACTTCAAGTACCTGCAAATATGTGGTAAGGCAGAGGTCAGGGATGAGGCAGGCAGCTTCCAGCAGACACCCAGTGAAGAGACTGTTCATAGCAGCCCTGGCCTGGCACTGGTGCTCTGACCCTGTGCTGCTCAGCCAGGAGCTGAGGAGCTCACACCACCTTATACTTCACCTTCCAAGGGCTGCCTGTGACAGCACCAACACCCCAGAGGACACCCCGTGTGGGGCTGGGATCTGTGCCAATCACACCTTTCTTGAGCCGACTGAAGTAGGGGAAAAAAGCATAAAAGTCTTTGCTTAAAAAGTGGTCGCTTGGTGAAAATTAAAAATCAGGCATGTAAATAGTGGAGACCTGAAGATTTAAAATCATCTGTGCCCAAGAAAGTAGAGTGCACAGTGAGGACCCTAGAAATATAGATCCTCCAGCCACCACCACCTCCATCTCCTACATTTCTCATAATTTTTCAACTTTTAATTCCCTTCTAAAAGTGTTGACATTATTTTATCTAGTTGCAAAAATTGTTATTTTCTTGCATTTAGGAATCCTGTTCCTGATGCATTGATTTTATATGAACATCATCACTTACCTGTGAAAAAGTAAGGTCATTTTAATAACAGGCTATGTGCTTGTCCTGTACCTTGTGAGAAATATGAAGTTCTCAAAGTGGAATCTACCAATGCATGCTAGAAAAATACCAATGTTTGCTGTAAAAGTACAGACATGTATGGTTATCTTTTGTCCTCCCCAGCTGATCTTGGCACAGAAATGCTTTTGTCAAAGCCATGTTGTTCTAAGAAATGTCAGGGTCAAAGACACCATGTCACTTTCCGTGCCTGTGCTCAGGGATAGCAGTGGAGGAGCAGCAACCAGAATAGAAGGGGAAAAAATATTTAAAGGAGTTCTCTCAACTTACTTCAACAAAACAGATCCAAACCAATCCCCATAAGAAAAAGTGACCTTTTTCTTCTACTGCTGGCAAAGAAAAATAACAAAGCACTTATACTCACTCTGCAAATAGTCTCACTTCACTAACCAAAAATAATGGGAGCAGAAATGGCCCTCAGTGCCTGCTTGGATTTTGGAAGACAAATGGTAGCATGGAGGGTACTCTGTACAGCAGCAGTGGTACCCTGTGATGCCCCCAGAAGTTCTCTGGACAAAAGGACCCTAGTAAAAGCAGAATAACAGAGCTTTTTTTCTTTCCTGCATGCTTTGAAACACTGGAATAGTCTACCTTTTCCTCTCAATCCTTCTTGATTTTGATCTTTCTGTTTCTTTTACCAACATCACTTTAGATGTTTTTCCTTAGTGCAGCTCTCTGAAGTCTCCATATTTGAAACTCCTGTCCTAGGAACAATCCACTTCCCCTTTTTATCCGGTCAATACTGCTTTGCCGCTTCCAGTTAGTCCGTAACTAGTCCTGGCAAATTAATACTTTCCTTAGTTTTTCAGCCTCTGCCTCTCCCTTGCTAGTACTGATGGATCACTGGTCTTTCCTCTCAATCAACAACTTCCATTTCTCTCACTTTCTGCTTAGGCAGATACCTGCTTGCAGGCATTTATTGATTTTATTTTCCTTTATAAATAAAACCCTAACATTTTCTGTGAAGCTGGCTTATTTATGTAACAAAGATCTATGCGCTAAGATGTTTTTAAGCTGAAAAAATATGGACATATTTTACTAAATTACCTATCTAACCAGAAGTTACACCATGGATTTTGAAATTACCATAGTTTAAAACTCTAGTCGGAAGCAATCCTTAATATCACAAATTCCAAGAAGCATCCCCCAAAATACAGCACAAGCAGCAATTAGCTTATTTAATAAAAAGAAAAAAAACCCAAACCTGCAAGAGAGAGAAAAATCCTGAGGTGTGCTTTAAACCAAGTGAAGAAGATAAGGGTCAAACTATCAAGTCAATAAAAAAATAGATAAAACTAGCTCATTTTGGTTGAGCTGCAGAGAAACTATTCTCTGTTCTTCTTCAGGGAAAATGGGAAGCATCATAAACTGATCTATTACTGTATGAGATCTTCAGGATTTAGTGCCTGATGTACAGGCACATGGTTTTGAAACTTTAGTCAGACACTTGGTGAAAAGGCATTAGGAAAGCTTGAGAGACACAGGGGGAAAATACAAAAGTATGGACATTGGATTTTTTCTTCTATTGCCACAAATCTGTCCAGCAACGTAACTGCTTCTGACAAAAACCCCACTTCAGAGACAGGAATTCATTTGGATTTGATGGGAATTTGATGTGGAAGAGCATGCAGATTAAGACCTGAAGCATGGACACAAAAATAAATACAAAGTGAAGGTAGACTGGAGCATCAGAACTCCGTGATGCTAGAGCTGTGCTATGAGAGGATGGCAGGTGAATGGGAATGTAAAGATCATAGTCATGATTAAAACTTTGTTTTCTTTTAAGAATTTATTAGACTTTACAGAAAAAGAAAATGGGATTTGAATGGAGGTTTTAATTTATAAACTGGGATAAAAATGCAGTCAGTGTGTTAGTCCTGCAAGGTGAGCTGTTTCAACCCTAGTTTCCATCACTACTGGTTTCACACATCCAAATTATCCTCCATCAGAAATGCTAATGTGGCAGGATGTGCCCCAAGGGCTATTCCCCTCCCTAAGCATTGCCTAGACCCAGTTATTATGCATATGTAAACACAGAAATGTATGCAGTTTAGAACAGCTTTAAATTTTATCTCTGTCTAGTGATAAAAATAAGCTTTACACGCCAATAGGCTAGAAATGGACTTGAAGGATTAATCCAAAGCTTACTGTGAAAGAGGCATCATGTGCAAAAGCTGCTGGTGCTGTTATTTAGCCCCAAACTGCTGGGAAATTCAATTAACACTTGGATTCTAGTGACACAGTGTGCTGGGTTTGGCTGGTTGCTGGCTGGGGTTAAACCACAACACAAGGAAATTAGAGTTACGGTGGAGAACATGACACAGAGCTGCTGTGTGTGGAAAAAGAACAGTCTGGAATACCTGCACTGACAAAGCTAGTTCTATTTAACATGGAAGTATACGTCCTCCCACAAAAAAGGCTGAAAACTTTTACTCATTACTCAGTTGAAGTAGAACTGAAAGTTACTTCAGGAAACAAGTGACAAAAAAAAAGGCTCAGCCAAGTTCAAAGCTTTGTTAAGAAAATGAAGGTAAAGATCTAAACCTTGGTAAAGCAGAAATACAAAAACAATTTAAAACTTCAGAAAAACTATTTTTCAGGAAAAAAAATATTTTGGTAGGGTCAAAAGTTTGCCCAGAAAATTTGTTTCCTAGTATCTACTTTATGCCTCTGTAAAACAAGAAAAACTAATGAGGACAAGCAAGACCACTAAGATCCATAGTTTAGAAACAGCCCATGGAGAGTGAAGGAAAAAAATACACAAGTTAAATATTAAATAGAAACCTGAGAGAAAATTAATTTAAAAATTGCTTATGATTAAATATTACCTTTATATGTAAACAATGCTTAACTTCCAATGGTACAGTGTCTCTACCACCTGTTCCTGTGTGTGCATTACCGAGATGATCCAGAGCCTAATGCATTTTGCAGTTTGGCCTGGTGATTATATCCTTGCTCGATTACTCCAGAAGTTGCCTCTGAAATGCAGTGAGCTGGGCTGCAAGCAGCAATGAAATGTTGTACTGTAGCTAAAAGAGAATGACTGCAGGCAGTTTATTCCAACACCTTCTGTAAATTGGATAGAGCAAAGCCAAAAGAGAGGACAGCTCACAAGTGTGTGTGGAGGGTTGTTATTTTTATTATTTTGTTCTTTCTTTATCGTTTGAGTTTTTTCAGCCTAGATGTGTCAGGTCTTCTGCTGTCTAGAGTTGACTCTGGAGTTTTTCCAGTCCTATTTGTTCCCCTTGAAAAAAGAGGGACACCATAATAGCATCATAACAAATTAATTTTATCTTGTCACTCTAACCCAGTCATCAGCTGAAATTAGAATACAGTCTATATTCTAGCTAGAAATACAGCTAGAAAGTTTTTGTAATAAAAGAGTAGGCTTTAATTTGTATTTTCCAACTTTTAGAGGCATTCCACTGTAAGTAGACAGTACAAAACATCTCTGTCTTACTGTATGAAAGCAGGCAGAAGGCAGACGGCATCAAGCCGCTGTTTCTCAGGCACCTTCCCCTGCTTCCCACCCCCACCCAGTCCAGAGCAGCAATGATCATGGAATGGTTTGGGTTGGAAGGAACCTTAAAGATCACCCAGTTCCATCCCCCTGCCTTGGACAGGGACACCTCCCATGGACAGGGACACCTTCCACATCACCCAGTTCCACGCCCCTGCCACGGGCAGGGACACCTCCCACGGGGCAGGGACACCCTCCACGAGTACATCTGGCTGCACTTCTCTTACCTGAGGGGTTCTCTCGGAGGGGCAGAGGCACCTGCAGAACTGGGCTGGGGAAGATTTTTTTTCAGGAGTGGGAAAGAAATCATTAGCATGTATCTGTGCAGACTTATTTTAAACCTTTGGTTACCAATAAAATGCCCAATTTACTCACCCTTGCCTCCAAAAATCCAAGCAGCCACACAATCAAAGCCAACAAAGGCAAGGGATACAGAGCTTGTTCTACTTTTCCTGATTTTGTCACTTGAAACCCAACGTGTCTCTAAAGCAACAGGAAACAGTAAGACATTCAAACTTCAAATTATTTCTAACTTAATTTTAAAGAGCAGTTTTATTGGTTTTTTTTTTATGATTAGAACTAGCATTTTTAAACAATTTAATCTGAGGCCCACTTCTCAATCTCAGATGTCTTTTGTTGAGTGTGCCATCTTAGACTCTCCGGACTTAGGGACAATTCCGCTGCAGCCCAGCAAATTGAACACTGCAGCCCAGACCTAGCTCTGAAATCAGCTTCTCATCAGGATTTTAGAAGACAAAGAATCACAGAAACTCAAACTGCACCTTATCAGCGATTTCCCTGGAATTCCAATGCTTACCTACCACCCTTTCCTTGTACCAATTCATTTCCAAGTTTGCTTTTTGACTTAACTTCAATGTCATAAGACAGGTCATGGTAACTATTTGATTTTTAAATAAAACTGAGAATGTGTTTTTATTTCCAGCTCAAGTGTTATCTATCATCTACATCAAATTTTCACATAATATTTCTCCATGTATTTTTGATTCACAGTCCAGCCTACTTAAATTTAAAAAAAAATCAACAAACCTCAACAAAACCGCAACTTATCTTACATTCAAAACAAGCATCTTCTCTTACGTTAATCTCAGTTCGTAACTCCAGAAACATTTTACTAACAACCTTACAAGTTGTCCTTTGAAGGACTGACAGAAATTTAGTATCTCGTTACTTGAGATACTTGATTAAAACAATTAAAATATCTGACTCAGAATAATATGCATCTTTGAGTTATGTAGCTGACTTCTCAAAAATGCAAAAGGTTCAAACTATTATAGATATTTTATAGCACTCTTTTCCTCCAGCAAATCACAAAACACTGGGTAGAAATGGGAAGGTTCAAAAGCAACCAGGAGACAAACTACTCAGAGATGTAAAGTTTCTCTCTCTGGATGCCCACACACACACAGGTGTTTATGTTATGCCCTAGAGACTATAAACAGCCCATTAAAGCAGTCCGTAGCCTGTACTCCAAATGCAAACTCGGAAGAAAAACACAGAAACACAATGTGTGTCAGACTGAATTTTTATTTTTCTATTGATAAAACCCAAAGATCCTTCACAGCAGCAACAGATGCAGAAGTTACTTGCAGAAATGATACCTCTTTCTTCTTAATCTGTTTGTATACCCAAGTATGAGAAGTGTGTAGAGACTGCATATTAACACAGTACAGGCACTGCTCAGTAGTAACAGAGATCAAGTTTCTTGGAGTATTTTAATCAATCCTTTCCTTATTATTAAAGAGTTCTCATAGTATCAAAGACGGTTATTAATTAGTTGGCTGTTATTGATGTTTTTTGTTACTGCAATTTAAAAACATTTTATCAAATTCTACATGTACTATTTATATGCCCAGGTACACATCTCCACATTTTGTAGTAGCTGACAAACCAGAACCAAATGCTACAATTCAGAATGAAAATGCTACTGCGTTTAGCAGCTCTAGCTGCAGTAAATATTTCATTAGAGTAACAAAACACATCTCTTCTTCAGTAATACAAGGGATACAGTTTGTAAAATGAACATTCCTACCTCGTATCCATAGTTTTCTGTAATATATATATTTTTTTTTATATGGCTCTAAAACATATCTCTACTGACTAACAATTAAATTAAAACACATCCACAATTGGTCTAACTAGTGATTTTGGTCTCAATACTTTAAACATTAGTTGTTCCATAAAAATATACAATTCAACAACATGGTTGTATCAGTAACATGAGGCCTTCTGAAAGAGGCCTATGACATAAAACAAACCATGCAATTCAGTGCTCAATGTCATCTAACTGATAAATATTTATACTGCATTTTCAAATTACCAGTATCTTCCAAACTTCTCTTTGCAGGCTTACCATGCTTACAAACATGCAGAAAGCAATCGCATTTCTCACTTGCCCATAGCAACCACATTTTTTTTCAAATAGATCAACTGACAAAGCACAAGCTTCAAGCTGTCATTTTTAGATTATTAACCTTTTCCTTTCTTTCACATATTGCTTCATGTGAAATAAGACTAGGGATTAGCCACATAGCAATAACTGCACTTTTCAGTTTAAGCCTCTAAAAATCAAATTACTAACAGTCAGTTAGGATGTACTCATAGCTGCCATACAAGTGAACTGATATGCAGTAGACAATGAAGTTAATTCTCCAAAAGGTGTAGCTTAAAAAAACCCAAACCAAACCCAAAACCTAAACTACACAAGTACAGCATCAAACCTGTTAGATTCCAAAAAGTGGATTTCTGCCCAGAAGGTTTCAAAATGATACACAAAACCCTTGCCACCACCAAGAACACATGAGCTAAGACAGTAATTGCTCGCAGATGGAGATGTCCTCATTTAGCAATTGTCACGTAGTACTTCTGTAGTACAAACAGGAATCCCCCGAGTCAGAAGCAGTCAGGAATAAAACCCCAGACAAGTTCACATGTCACAGTAACCTGGCATGTAAGACTCAATAACGATCAGTAATTTAGGTACTAACAATTCCAGAACCAATACATTCAATATGTAAATAAGACTACAATAAAAGATACTAGAAAGACAAGAATGGTATGACAATTAAGATGAATAATTCTTTTACGCAGCAGAAAGTCAGGGGAACATCTGGAATTCTTTCACACTGCACTTATATATCTTCTGTTTCTCAATATAAAAATACATCTAGAGAGTCAATCCAGAACTGCATACAGCAATCACGTTTTTCCCCATAACGGCTTTAAAATTAGTACAAAACAATGTAAATTACAGGAATGATTGTTGCAAATCTGTAAATGTTGGCTATTGCAATATCATTGTGTAAGAACACCAACTGTAAATTGTTTACAGGAGAGGTAATACAATTTCCAGAGTAGTGAATTATACTTTAGCAGAAGTGTAAAAACAATGTACTTACCAAAAACATTACAAAATCTGGTATCGTTATCAGCTACACAGTAGATTGTGATTACGTTTTGTGGTTGACATACAACACATTCTTAAGAAAAGTGCCAAAATACTGCTACATAACAATCTTCTTTTTTTTTTTTTTTTCCAAAAATCAGTTAGCAAAACCCCCGGCAGAGTCTATGCTAAGTAATGTCAAAAGAAAACAGGAAAAAAAGGATGCTGATTGTACAACTATGTCTTATTAAATGTCTTTGAAAAATCTGTAAATTCACTTTCTTACTTAAAAGTCTGACACAAGACTTACTAAAAAATCAATAGGATTATCAGCATAAATGCTTTTCCAGGGCATTTTAGGCCATTCTAAACTTACACCTTCCTCCTAAACTGTGAAACACAGGGAGACTGAAGACATTCTGAAACTGGCAGAAGTGCTGAGGATTGTTGTCATCAGTGGCAAAGTGTCCTGCCAGTCACCACCAGTGCACCCAGGCCTGTGCTGGGGTCCACACTCCTGCATGTTTTTAGTGACATCCCAGGACATGGGAGATCACACTTTCAGCAAACCATTCAAAGGGACTCAGCAGGCTGGAAAAATGGGCAAACAAGATTCACATAAAGCTCAGCAAAGAAAAGTGCCAAGTCCTGCACTGGGGGGAATAACCCTGCCCACCAGCACAGGCTGGGGGACTGCCCAGCTGCAGAGCAGCCTTGCAGAGAACAGCAGCAAGCCACGAGCCACCATGTGCCCTGGCAGCAAAGGAGCCCACAGTCTCCTGGTCTGCACTGGATGGAGCACTGCCAGCAAGCTGAGGAAAGGGGTTCTTCACTCTGCTCAGTCCTCCTGAGACACAACAAGTGCTGGGTCCAGTTTTGGGCTCCCCAGCCCAATACAGAAATGGGCACTCAAGAGTGAATCCAGTCAAGGGCCACAAAGGTGATTAAGTGATTGGAGTATCTTACAGACAAGGAGAATTTGGGAGAACTGGGATTCTCTCTCTTGCCTGGAGAAGAGAAAGCTTGGGTGATCTTACAGCCTGTGTAAATGCCTGAGAGGGAGGAGTACGGAAGAGTCTAACTCTTCCCAGTAAATCTAGTGGCTGGACACGAGGAAGTGGCTGAGAAGGAGGAGTAAGGAAGAGCCTAACTCTTCCCAGTAAATCTAGGACACGAGAAAGCGGGCACAAATGGAAATAACAGAAGCTCTACTGAAACATAGGAATGGATGTTCATAGTGTAAGGGAGAGCAAAACACTAGAACAGACTGCCCAGAGATCTTCTGGAGCCTCCATCCTTAGAGATGTTTAATAACCCAGCTTGTCACACTCCTGAGCAACCTGCTCTAGCTGGCCCTCCTCTGAGCTGGGCAACAGGGAATGGACTAGATGTAGTCCCTCCAACCTCAACTGTTCCATGATTCTATGAAAAGGACAGGGTCTTATGACAGGCATTGGATCAACTGAGTCACAACGAAACTACAAAATGTAAAAGGAATATATATTTTCTCTTTAAGTTATTGCCCACAGTGTTAATTTTGCTGCCTTCGTTTTGCTGATCTCATTTTTTCAAATCTCGACTCCATTTCTTCAAGGACTTTTGGTGTGTACCGCACAACTAATTTAACCTTTCCTTGAGCTGCCTTCAGCAGTTCCACTGCTTTCTCATGGTGTTCACCTTCAACACTCTGTGAAGTACAAACCACTGAGTATTAGTAAAGACACACACTGAAAACAGATTCTTACATTTTTTTGTACAATTCTATACAAGCAATTATATTTATGTATTTATTTATACGTACTCTATTTTCAAGACTGCATAAGGACAGTGTAATGCAATTTCAGGACTTATGTTTCAACAAACCAAGTGAGGTGATGATAAAAATGCTAATTAGTATTAGCAAAAGAATAGTGCAAAAATCTTGTTTAGATTTATGCTGAACAATTAAATTCTGCAATGATAACCTTAGTCAATTATAAAATTACACTTAAAAATCAAAAGCTTCAGGAGAATACTTACTTAAAATTTAATATTATTTTTCTTCTTTTGCATGCATTTTAAATTTAGCAGTCACCCTCAATTTGCTTAATCAATTGGCATAGACAACTGCAAGATAGCTGCCTTCCTGATGTTACCTTGCATCACAACAAGGCAGAACGGTGCATACGGGGTGCTTGCAATGGAGCAACTAATATGCAGTGTGTTGCTTATCTTAGTGCTCCACGTGTCTCTCAGTAAACCAAAAACATTCAAGTTAGTTTCCTCTAAACCGATTATCAGTAGCCTAACCCAACTCAGGAAGACCAGAATAAAAATGCTTTCCTAAAACAACTCTCAGAATTTCTTAGAATTATATCAATTACTCTAATCACAATTTTTAAGCAATGGTTCTCACAAACTGTATCCAATTACACAGTCCTGCACACCATATATTTTATCAGCAAAACTTATTTCTCCCAAATTTATGAAACACAATGACAGGACTACTCCAAGCCTACCTCCCACTGGTGCTATTAGAAGCTAGAAGGCAGGTGATGTACCTGTTGATTGGAGGGTTTCCCCGTTACTATAAAGTTACTTACAGAAAGAAAAACAACAGTTAAAAAACCCCAAGTTATTTCTCTTCTATCAGACTTAGACAACACATACATTTGAATGTTTTCATTTTTGTTATTCAAGTGGATGTGTAGGCTGTTCAGTGTAAAACTGGTAATAAAAGGTTTGTAGTCTTCTGTTTAATTCTATCAAAACACTTAAAATTCTGGAGTACACTCCACTCAAGATCTCCCATCTGAAAAAAATAAACTTGTTTTTCAGCCATATTCCCTGCAGTCTTGGCAGCGGCATTTTTCGTTATTATTATTGAAATATAAATTACAATCACAAGAAAATGCTGTCATGTATTATGGTGACAGGATTCCATCTGTAAGTATCAGATGACAATGATTTTTCTGACTACGTTAGCATTCTTAACAGCAATCTATGCACTCACTGTATCCTTACAATGGCTATATATATTCATATATGTGCATGCACACACAGAGTCATTGTTAGCTGTACCAACTGCCTGATGATCAGGTTTGGTTTTGGGTGGAGTGCTGGTTTTGCTGTCTTTAAGAGAGGCTGTGGGTGAAGAAGGACTCATCTGAGGACAGTTTTGCACCAGTCCCTCCAAGTTCCCTAATAAGAGAAGGCTAAGGCAAGGACACTTGCATCACTACAGCTGTGATTTCTCTGATGTCTCTTGGAAAGGACAGCTGGACTCCCAGGAGCCAATAGTCAGGAACCAAATATGGCAGAGATTTGTGCTAGCCAGGAGTTCTTAGAGTGCACATACCAAGTATCGGTATCCAGTCACTATTCCTTTCAAGAGTCAAAACCACCCAGAATCTAGTTTGACCCCCAGTCTTAAAATAAAACTTGGTTTACAGATGTAATGATGAGAACATTCATGTTAAGCCTGCAGAGAGCCTCTCTGTAGCAAGCGTTTTGGAGATATTTACATGCATTTGACTGAAGGCTGTCTCAAGTCAAAGCCTGCCATAACCTTTTCCAGCCTCCCTTTGTTTTACTTTTTGTATTGTTAATTTTTCAGAAGAGGATACTTAAAAAAAAATCCACATCAGCATTTTAGACATATATTTCTTAAAACAGAGTAAATAGCCTGCTTCTGAAACTCAGTATAGCTAAGTGGAAGGAAAAAACCATACAAGGTAACACCACCTTGTAGTTTCACCTCATTACAGCTTTCATCATGCATTTGCATTTTTACTGGGAAAATGAGAATCTGGTCAGCCAAAAGCAACATAGCATAATTTACTACCTACCTTAGAAGTGCAGAAAACTCTAGTAAAAATCTGCATCATGGAACTTCGATGAAAAAGGAAGGCAGTTTGTATTTTACGAAGTTATTTGACTACATTTATACAACCCCACAATCTGAAATACTGATACAGATAGCACAGTTCCTTTTTGAGACAGATAACCAAAGCATAATCCTAAAACTTTCCATGCACACAACTCTACAGAAGCCTCAAGAGGACAAAAAGGAAGTGCTTTGCCAGGATTAGAAGAGACAGCAGGCCTGTGCCATGTGTTCTCCGTGCCCCCTCCAGTGGAAACAAGCAGTTACTGCTGCAGGAAGGAGAGAGAAAAGCAGCTCCTACCACTCCGTTCACAGAGAGCAGCTGGTCCCCACGTTTCAGGCCTCCGTGTCTGTCAGCTATACCTCCAGGGATAATGCGAGAGATGTAAATTGGAGAGTTCTGTTCTTTCCCTCCCATAATGTTGAAGCCAAGACCTTCTTCTGTTTTGGGTAGTTCAACCACTCTGGGATGAGAATGACCTTCACTAGCAGCAAATGCAGCTACTGTGGCCTGTGAGAAACAAGATTTTCTCATTTATAACAAATTAAATACAGTCCCTTTAGCTAGACACAGTGAGCAGGCTGAAAATGTATTTTCTCTCAAAGTACTTACATGTTAAGACAAACGAGACAATTAATTCCCTATATACCAACACTAGCATGAAAAATTCAGAACTCCAAGAATAAAATTGAAATGAAAGAAATTTAAAAACCATGAGTCTTGTTATACCTTATAATAACCTGTTAAGCTTATCAATTTTATCAGACATCCAGATAATATCCTTCTAAATTTTATATAATCTTCTGCTTCTGTAGTAATGAACTACTGTATTTTTTTGCAAGTTATAGTTTGGCTTTTACCTTTGCTGTTGCATTAGCTCTAACTTCGGGGCTACTGCTGATATCCACAGTTTCATACACATGTTCATACACCTTTAGAGACAAAACAGTTTCAGTATGAGTAAAATGGGTATTTTTCCGCTTAGGTGATGTAACAAAATATCAAGTGCAACTCAAAACTATGTAAATTAAAAGTACACACCTCTAATGTTACTCCCTGATTCACAACAAGAACAGGCAATCTAACATTCTATGAAGAAACAACTCTCTTAGCTTTTTTATTGCTCATTCTCAGCCTAAGTCCTCCCTCCTTGCACAGAGTTCAGACTTCACCTGGACTTTGGAAATGCTGATGGCTAGGCTGGCAGGCCTGCCTCAAGGCACGCTGACTGTTTTCTCTTGCTTGATTCAAGCTGAACTCTTCACTAGGGATGCACACAAAAACACTCAAGGGCAGCTCTTCAAGGCTTTGCTGACAACCCATCCCTTCCCGCAAGCTCCCAAAATTTCCTTCAACTTTAGCAACTAACTGAGTATCTTAAGAAAAAACAGGATTGAAAACACAGAGACAATAAGAATACTAATGCTAGGGAGGTGCTTGCACTGAAGGCTAACCCACATCTTCTCATCTCCCTGCCAACCATTTGTACCTGCCAAGCAATAAGTACAGTGTCTTCAACGGGGTGAAAACATCAAGATGACACCTGTGTCTACAGACTAAACAGATTTTTAAAAATCATTCCAGCTGTTATCATCAGTATTAACATAAGCAATAGCAAGGCACATCCAATCACCTAAAAGTCTCCAAAAGAATACCTGGAATGAAGATGAGGTGGCACAAGACTTCATCTAAAGATGGCATGGATTTGGCTTAAAAATAACATTTGGTACTTTGTCTTACATAGGCAATTGGTACTTTGTCCATTCTTACATACGAACTGGGTAACATCCTGTTAGGTGCCAGGAAGGACAGACTCTCAAAATAACCTTTAAGAAGTAATTTGCTACTAAGCCATTATTTTATACACCTATGGTGTCCCAAATTATTTTATTTTGAAATTACTTAAAAATAAGGCTTGTTCTGTTCAGCTCTGTAAATTAAATACTGCTTTATGAAGTTCAAAATCAGCTTACTGATTTTGATCTTCATAAAGCAGCACCAAGCACAAAAAGGAAAAAGTAAATCATACTGGTCTTAAACTGAAGGTAACTGCTTACACCAAGTTAACTTACCTCTCTTACAGCATTACAGAATTCACTTTGCAGAACCCTTTGCAATGCCTGTAGCTTTTGTGGTGGCACTTCTCCACTTCTCTGTAACTTTTCCAGCAATTCAATTGCTCTGCAGATGTCTACAAAAAAAAAAAAAAAAGCACTAGTAATGAGGAATGCCTGAGGAATCTCAAGGTATCTTTGGGGGTTGGTTTTTTTTTTATAAATTAAGTTAATGGAGCAGTCTGTGTGTGTGCACTTGCATACACTTTATGGTTTAAGTTTTGTTACCCATAAAACTATGTATTTACAAAATGCTACAATAAAACACTGTACTTCCAGCCTGTTATAAGTCAGCCACAACAACAACTCTGTAACTTGTAAAACCTGGAGCTATCACTGACATGCATATTGCAAAGATGATCCATTTTTTCCTCAAAGGACTGAAATATTGGTATGTGTATTAAACTATTGGTAGTGTATACTTCATAATACTCTGTGGATGGCATTTTGTTAACACCAGCTATAATATTACCAAATATGCTGTCTAATATTCCTTTTATATTCAAAAATTAGTTTAATAAGGTATACTCAATACTTCCCATAGAAGAGGGCTGAAAACTATCTGGCCTATTTCTTTTCCCTCCTCAAGTGCTTATAAAACCAACATAACTCCTTTTGATATTCTCAGCTGAGAGATACCATCTCCACAGTCTAGAATCCTGAACCCCAACCCTCTTTCAGTCCCTTGAAATTTGTTCATAAGAGGTCACTGTCCATTTTCTCATAAATGCTGCTTTACGAAATTGAATTCCATGAAAGATTTGATCCCAGACCAGTATGACTCAAGACAGGCACCAAATGCCGTGTGACATTCTCTTGGCAGTGCCAGAAGAGTAGAACACGCTCACATCCCTCACTTGTATTTCCAAACTGTTACATTAGTGATTATTCTGAACCACGGAAGTTCTTGAACAGAACTAGAACAGTCTCTTAGAAAAGCAGACAGAAAGGATTACTTTCATTATCACAAAGACAAAAAAGCAGTACTACATAAAATTATGCTCAGATCATTTTAGAACAGGATGAAGTCTGGGACACTGCTAGTCCCAACTGCATTAGTTCCTTTTTTCTGTAATTAGCCTCTAGGTACTCATTTTTTACGGAAATGGGCATCTACTCAGGGGTATCACGTCAGCACAGAGGATGTGCAATAGCCATGAACCTCTGAAAGACGAGTGTAGAAAGAGAGCACTTACGTAGCAGGACGAAAAGGCAGTGGGTGCATGTTCTGAACTCAGGGTGAAGCGCACTGGAGAGACACAGCCCACGGCAATGCTTTGTGCCCTCACGTGAATTACGTCTGGCCAACCACTAAATCGAGACCAGGTCGTGCAGCTGACTGAACAAGGTATACCTTAACCACACAGACTGGTCATCCACGGACTGGAAACAAATCCTCCATGGAAAAACACTCAAGACCCAAATTATTTCTGACAGTTAAGATTTCCATGTGCCACGACAACTTGGTGTTCGCTGGCAAGCATTTCCAAGCATCAGCTACCTACAGCAAAGCAATATCAAAACCTAAATTATCTACTAATAATCCCATGTTCTACAGAGAATACGTTTTACACAGGCATGCATATTTACTATTTGTATACATGCAAAATGAAAAAAAACCCCCACATGTAAATACATATTTTGTATTTCATTTAAAATCCAAAATAGTTGGTGGAATTAAAGACATTCTAGATGATGCAAAATCACCAATGTTCTTAGTAACCCTCGTGTTCAGCAACAGCAGTGCTGATTCCTGTAGCACTTAATTGATGAAGCAGCCCACTACCAGCTTGAAGAACTACGATCAAATGGCAATGGCAGCACTTCCAGTCTGCCACTCCACATATTAATGACAAACGTTAGCAAATCTATAAACTACAACACCACTATCACTTAAATACTTGCAGATGTTTTCAGACAAATGATTATTACATGCACACACAGACTACAGTTCCACCTAGCCATTCTTGAGCCTATGGTCTATGAACCGTGTTAAGGTGTAAGGTGTACAAACTTGCTATCAGTTCGATTAGGATTCTAAATTTTAGAATTTTAAATGGTGACAACAATGTACTGATACAAGGAGTAGCTATAGAAATGAAGACACCAGAATTCCATGTGATAACTTCTCTTTTTTTCACTTTCATGTTTTGTCATTAAGTTAGATATGCTTCCTACCTTATCTCTTAACAGACAAAACATTTAATGACACAGTGCTTTTTACCCTAAGGTAAAATTGGTTTGTTTGGGAACCAGCTGTGTCTTTCATTAACTACAGACTAAGAATCAGCTTTTTAGAAAGTGATTAGGATACACTGAACTGGATTCATTTTAGATCAAACTAAAGCAGAGGACACACTTCAAGAAAAAAGTGTTTTCAGATGGAACAACCAAACCATTGCTATAAAGTAAAAACGCAGAGCAGTCAGACACAGCATGAAAGTTAGATCCTCACTACTCAATAAATCTTCTATCACACCACACTTCTTACTCAGGCAGATAGAGACAATACAGCCCATCAGCAGGACACTTTGCTCCAGTAGTTGTTTTGCTGTACACAAAGGAGATGTTTTATTGAGAGGACCCCATTATACCAATGTGGAAGTGCAATTGAGCACAACTTTCTTCTCCTGAACTGCACTGTGCATTGTAAGTCAAAAGCTGAATATTCAATTTATCCCAGCAATATTGCTCTAGGAAAAGGAGTTTTGCTGGGAATAAGGGGCAAAACACACCTTCTTCCATTTTTCAAGAAAAGCTTGTTGACTACTGTGTTGAGGTAATTTGTTTCCTCCTGAATTACTAGCTGGAATATGATCAGCTGAAAGCTGTCTTCCTCACAATGTAAACACTATAGCTTAGCCAACTGTTCAGCACCAGAGATCAAAAATGAATAGTACAGAAGTGTTCCAATGATGGATTTCAACAAGAATCGACGTGGATGTAACTCCAGAGGGGAGCAATTAAAAAAAACCCAAACCATAAAACTAACTGTAAAAATGAACCCATACATAATGGAAAACTTGCTTTTCTTTTCACCTTTTCTTACTTTTTATACCAAATTGCCTCTTTTCACAAATCATTTTTGTGAACATGGATACTAGATTGAAATCCTGAAAAAAAGAGACATTTAAACTAAAAGAATGTGGGGGGGAAAGACACAGCAAGATGGCTGGCATGTGTGACTAAGAGAAAAAACGCAGCAGCCTCATAGATAGTCCTGATTAACCACCTCCATTGCTTATGTGCAAGCATCCTAGATTCCTAAGCTGCATGTAGAGTTGGCACATGTCACCACTAAACTGCAAGGATAACTGAAATGCTAAAATAAATAAATGTTGTTTGTGGAATGACTAAACCGTCGTTTCATTCCTGCCCTCTAGTGCCTTTGGGTGGCGGCGTTTGCAGTGCAGCTTGGAGGAGAAAAGACACCAGAATTCCCAACTGCCCTGGTGGCAAGGGTAAGGTAACGATTTTAAATCGGCCCATTTCCTACACTGTTCTCTCTTTTCTTACGCTGTATGCCAACATTAGTGACGTTCACTTTCCAGCTAATTACGACTCATCACCAGGTCATGTGTCAACCCCACACAATTAACAGTTACTTATTTCTGTAAATGAGGCTCTTGCTTTTGCGGGTCCATTATGAGCTGCTCTTTTTTTCTCCTTTCCTTAAGGAGCCCAAACAGCTCCTTTGTTTCACTGGTCCCTAAGTAACTCCGCAGATTTGTTTGTTTTCATGGTGCCGGGCTAATGAGGGGAAGGATGGGACCTGAGCCTGAAATCTGCAGACCTCCCAGGCACAACTAATCCACTGCTGAAGCAGCTGCCCTAATTAACAAGAGAGAGGAGAGGAGAGGAGCTGTGCGAAGCAAAGCCCTTACATAACTCACTACTTACAGGCCAACTCACACATTGCAAGTGGTTCCCTGGTGGAACGGGAAGCAAGGCCAGCAAAAAAAAGAAAAACTGAGTTCTTCAGTAGGTAACACGGTACTACCAGGAAAATAAAGTGGGTATGTACAGCGTGTTATACACCTACAAAAGTACCTCTAGCACCACGAGCAAAAGTGGTGGTGCTAGTGGGAATGGGAGTGGGAAAAGTCAGAGCAATCAGTCACCTCTACTTCACCTGTTTTCCTTTTTAAAACCTTAATTTCTAATTATCAGTAATCATTTCCCATGTAAACTTCATTTTCCAATCCCTACGGTTCTAAATACATACCAACAAACCAATAATCTATATCGTCATATAAGCATCTGTGGACCTTACACAGTACCAGATAATAATATTGAAGAAAATTTCTAATTGTTTCTCACAAACATACTAGACAAAAATACCCAACTAGGTTGGTTATTTTATCCGTTTTGCTCTTAATTTTAGTCACACGCTGCATGTATTAACAATAGAAATTAAGACTACATACTGGAAAAATGGGGTGAAAACATAAACATGAGAGAGTAATAGAGAACAACCACGAACAAGTGTAGAGGGACCCCTGCATGTGTCAGCTGTCTTCCATAAAAGAAGTAAATTAATATTCTTAACACAGCTAGCTGCCTGAACTCAGAATGGTAAGAACTCCGCCGTGTTCAAGACGAAGTTTTCCCACGAGAGGAACGGAAACCAAGAGGCGGCAGGCTGAGTGAGGGCCGGGAGCGTTAACAGCAGCGAGGGCAGAGCAGACACAGCTACAGAATCCCTGAGGCGAGGGCATCCACGGACACGCAGCCGCAAACCGAAGCGCGAGGAAAAGCTCCGGGGGCTGCACCGAGCAAACCCCAACAGGCCGGGCCCAAAAGCGACAGAAACCTGTCCAAATCAGAGCGGCTGTGGCTGTGTGCCGGGGGCCGGCCCGGGCCGGGGGCTGCAGCCCGCCCGGACCGCGGCCGCGCTCACCTCGCTCCAGCCGCACCGGCTCGCCCAGCGCCGCCATCTCGTCCTGCCCGGCCCGCCGGAAGTGACGCGGCACCGCCGGAAGTGACGTACCGCCCGGTTGGGCTAACGGGGCGGGGCCTCGCGAGGGGCCGGCGTGCTCGGGCTGTGTCTACAAATAATACAGAATTCTCTAATGACGCATGGCGAACAATACGTACGTATCATGCATAACAGATGCATTTTATATCTAGAAATATATACACATATAAATACTGTTCCACCCGTGTAAAACGCCAGACGTGCTCTGTATTTCCTGTTTGGCACCAGTTTAATCTCTTTGTGGGGCTGATGTATTGAATTTACCATCTGTATTAAATCACTGCAAGTACAAGCATGACATATGTACCGTGTGAGTTTCTTCTGGAAAAGAGTAGGGGACTGTTTCAGAACATGTATTTATATGCTCTTAATTTATTCTGAGGGTATAACTTCCCATTTGGCTTTGATTTTGTCTGGATTCTGTATTTTTTCTTTGAAAGCGAATAGTTCTCAACAGGTCTCAAAGTGATGTACTCACTTCTTTCTGTGATTTATTTTAATGTCAGTCCCTCTCAGTTTGAGGGCTGCTGCATGTGTGTTTCAATGAAAAGGTCATAGAAATGGAATTTTGCAGGTGAACAAAATTAACTAGTTTCCGGTGAGAAAAAGTGTTTTAGCGGCCAGGCTTGTAGGATGCTTCTGGAATAAAATCCAGATGTTTCTATCAGTGGTGCAGGAAGGACCATTCTGTTAGAAGTGATTGAAATTTTAAATAGCCTGCTCAGACTCTGGACAGATTAGCCTATGGAGAAAAATGAGTGTTCAGCAATATTTCATGAATCCTAAGGCTTTTCCAAAGGACATATGTAAGAATACATGTTTAAACATATCTTTAAAGTGCCATTATTTTGATTTCAGTAAGGACTAAGGATTCAGAGGTTAAAGCGGCTGCTTTAAATTTCCTGTAGACCCAGTGAACTGGACAGTGAGATTACAAAAATAAGAAAATCTGAAAAGAAAAATTTAAGTGGTGCTGCCACTATCTACCTGATAGCACTCTCCAACTTAAACCATATCACTCCAGCAATTTGCACTGATTTATAACTGCAGAAAAAAAACCCAGCAAAAAACAACAACAACAAAAACAAAACAAAAACAAAAACAAAAACCACCAGAAAAAAGTTCAAGGTTGTGATCTGTGAAGAATATTGATAATGTTAGCAGGAGACAGGGTTCAAATTCCAGTTGAAGAAGTGGAAGTGCAGGACCACAATGGAGGGAAGAAAACGGGGCTGTAGGTCATACAGAAAAAGCCATGCATACCCACTTGCTTTTTCCTTTCTGAGGGAACATTTAAGCACACTGCTGCATTTTTACAGGACTGCCTGATTTTTGCAGCGGTGTCTTAAGTTACTAAGGTGGGCATTGCTGTGGCAGAAGTATTTTAGTGTGGTTTTTATCTTCAAACAACAAAAAATGTATTTAAAGAAATAGCCGCTGTGTAAGGCTGTCTTGATGCACTAGGAGAGAATGAACTGCATGTTGTATTTTTCTCAAGAAAAATTCAATCCGTAAATGGATGCTGACAGATATTAACACGACAAACTCTTTGTGCCATTTTAGTCAGGAAAACCAGATTCCCAAACCTGGCGCTCCAGCCAGAGTCTGATGTGTTTAGAAGTGAATGCAAAGGAGCGGTTGGAAAAATTGGTATTTATTTAAAAAAAAAAAAAAAAAAGGCTCAGTACTTATTTTCACTTGCATCAAGATGAAACCAGGATTCAAATTTTTAATAATAAACTAGAATGAGAGAAAGCCTGTAGAATATCTCGGAATTTTGTGGCTAGGAAGCTCTTCAGGAGATGTGATGCAAAGCAGGGATGTCATGTCTGAGGTCAGCTCACTAGTCACAGGGCTAGTGTATTTTCTAACATTTTTCTATCACCTACTGGCTTTTTGCATTTTGCCCCTACCCCTTTAAATGCTTGCTTTTGTTTCAGGCCAGATGAAAACCAACTACAAGAATCACAGGTTTATCTCTTCCTTGTTATGGTAAAAACAGTAATTTGCAGTCTTTGTATGAATGTATATTGACATGTGAATGCAAAATTAAACAGTTCCATTCAAAGAAAGAGGCAAGTACATAATCAGTCACAGAAATCATAAAACTATCTGTAGCCCCCACTGACTTCTCGTTCCAAATTAATATCCTAAGCTATCTCTTTTGAGGTGAATGAAGTAATCATGAGAACATTGCCTATTCTGAAACTGCTCCATCATTTCCCATCCCTTTCACACCTCTTATTTTAACTAGATATCCATGCTTGAGCCCAGCTACTTAGTGGCAAACATATCTCTAATAAGCTTACTCCAAATTCGGTCAATAGCACACTTACTCTTTTCATTCATTTCTTTACACCCTTTCTTCAAGGGATTTGTGCAACAGTTTCGCAGGAAGTTCCCTTAGCAAAACTTAATTTCTGCGTACCTTTAGCCTTTCATGTTTTCTGGTGAGGACATCTGACACCACACTCTGTTCATGCTGGAATATGTCAGCATTTCTGGAAGTGAATATGAAAAAATAAAATATGTAGCTGAAGGGGTGCTAAAGATTTTGTTTAAATACTCAAGCTGAAATACAGCCACAAAGTATCTATTAACAGGTTTAGAAAATACAAATAAAAATTGCCACATTGGTGGGCACCAGACTGTATTAATTTTGCTAAATAAAAGACATATGTCTTTATTTTTAAAAGTCCAGCTAAAAAAATTTTAAAATCAGGATTTGTTGTAACGAGCAGCTGCGCTTCTAGCTCTGCTTTGAGACGAAGTTTTCTCGTCTTTTGCTGTTACCTGCCCCAGGTGAGTAACAAGACCCTGGTGAGATAATTTAGCCACGTTGGCTCCGGGGTTCTCACCTCCCTGCCGTGGGCCAGAGTGTGGCTGTGGTGACAGATGCCTGTGCCTGCATGTGCCAGGCAAGGGCTGCTGCTTGTTTCCAGATGGGTACTTGGTATGGCATCCCCAAAGAGCCTGTAATCCCTGCTTGCTTTGTTCTGCATTGCTTCACAGCCAGTGACTCAGCAGCACTCCCTGCCACCCACCTGCACACCTTCCCTGTTATTTTATACATTGTGAAACAGCCACTGATTTCATTTCAGGGGTGAGGAATGAGCCTGCCACACGTAATTCCCTAGCATGTTATGTGGGATCTTATCAGGGAACTTCACAGCCCCAGGGAAAGTTTAGCTGGCATCTCAGTAAAGGCTCAGTTTTGTGGAAAGACAGTTTTAAAGTGTTTATCCTAGTGATCGTACGGGGTCCAGGAACCCAAGGAAATTGCAGGGAAAGCACCAAGGAACACTTATTGCGTGAGTGATGAGCAGATGCTCCAGAAGAGACACCGAACAAGCCATGGAGCAGCATTGCCACGGCCTGGAAGCTTCTCCAGGAGCAGGTAGTCAAGGCAGCTGCAGGTGTATCCCTGCTCCGTGGGGTAAAGAGACCCAGCTGATCCATTATCAGCACTGAGGAGACTTCAAAAGGTTCACAATGCCCTGTTTGCTTTGCTCCATGTGATTTTGAAGACTTGGTTGGTATATTCAGCTGTGTAACTCTCGCCTGTTGTTTGGAAATAAATTAAAACATTTGAAGAACTATCTATCTTACCAACACTTCTGTATATACGTAGCTCTCTGCTCTGGCCATGACGATTTTCCCTTGGGAGGAGCTAGCTTGATAGCTTGCTAGTTTGAGTTAAATGACTTAAATGCTAAGTGGCATTTTGTTCTCATTACACTGAGAAAAGTCAATCAATATAAAGCCCATCAACGCATTAATATAAAAGCAGAAACCAAAGAAAACTGATATTAAGTGGAAATTTAGGATCCATTATATTGAACACCACAACTCAGTTTCCTGAACTGGAGTTGACAAACCACCAGTAAATGTCCAGCAGGGAGTAGTTCTGCTGTGATCATACTGACTAGATGACTTAATAGGTCTTTTTCCTCTCTAATACCTATGACTATATGAAAATCAATGGCAGCCCACTTAGTGGGAGTACCTTCCCTCTTTTGCTCCAGATTGCATGGTTTGAGCTACCTGTGCAAGGCAATGCTAACAGAGATGCCAGCTGTGTCACCTCCAGGGGGAAAGCCTCATACAGAAATTCTAGGCCAAAATCCAAATCTGAACTCTGAAAACCACCACCTCCTTTCCTTTGTGGGGACTTCAGGCAAAACCTTGCCATGGCAGAGGAGAGGGAGTGCCAGCTGTCTGTCGTAGAGCAAGGTGGGGAGCAGCTGGCAGGAGTGTGAGACCTCTGCCCAGCATCTGTCCCCTCAGTACTGCCAAGGTTCCATTGTACTTTTCATTTCTGAGCTGTCATTTCATTCCATTTCCAGTAGATGCTACTCTACTCTAGATGCTTGCTAACCAGGAACTGCTCCTTATCGTCGTGGTCCATGCATTGAAGAAAAGACTCTTGACGACAAATTCAGAAGGCTAAAATGATTTATTAAAATGACTCCATAATTCTAGTATTTTTCTATATCTGCTCAGCAGAGAGCATTCTCCATGTTCCTGCTGCTGCTTTGTCCAGGGAATGTGTCCGAATAGTTTACAATATCAGAAAGATAAAGTAATTTCAGTTCAGTCTCCTCATAGGTAGGGGGAGGCCAACCAATTCCATGTCCTTGAAGAACAGACACAGATATTTTGTTTACAGAAAGCTTATACAGAGTAAAAAACAGCAAAAAGATGTTCTCTCATGGGAAAATAATCAAAAAGCTTACACACAGAGAAACTTATAATATGTTCATAACAACAGCTCCTTACCCAAGTGCCAGACGACAGAAACATTTCTTTGTGTATTTTCAGAATACAGGAAAGCAGTCTCAATCCATCAAAAGCTGATCAATGGTATGACATGTTTAATTAACAAGCAGAAAGGAAGGAGCAGGGCCATGCCTACCCAGTGAAGCCCATGGTGATAAGCCAGTGCAGAACTGAGCTCAATAATTTAAAAACATTTTAGTAAACAGTGGCAGGAATATGGGAGATGGCATTATACATCAGCAGTGCTGGTAAAAAGCATGGGTGTAGGAGAAGCAATAAAATCTTGGGTTTTGGTAGTGAAATAAGGGAAAATGGAATAAAACATCTTTTCTGAAACAATCTTTATGAATTAAAACAACAAATTTGACCACAAATTGTTTTGTGTTCCCATTTATAATATTGAATATTATTTGCACATCTTATCTTTGACCAATTTTTATATATTTCTCTGCTTTTCTCAAAAAAAAAAAGCGTGTGGTGGAATCCTTTTCATTAAAGGAGTTGCAGGACTTTTTGAAAACCTTTTAGAACAAAGGACACAGTTTAGCTAAAATAAAAATAAAATTAGAAGACTATCATTATTTTTTACATAATTATATATAAAATATTATATATTTTAACCCCTCTGTCCCCTGCACACTCTGTGCTTTGGACACAAAGCCTGCCATCCATTAGAAAGCAGGAAAAAACATCTCCTAATCTGAGCTGGGCCGTGCTGGGAAGAAAAGGTAAGCACCTTTGTTCAAATCTATGTTCATGTTATTTGAAGTCACACCTTTTTATGTTCTTCTGCTGGAAGCACTGGAAGGATAAAAGCTAATGCTTGGTGTCCCACATCAAGCAATTGTTTTGCATCAAAGGAGGGAGGACACTTAATTTCCACAGGAACCCTGTCTCAGTATTACCACCCCATGATGTTGAAGACCAACAGCCCCCACTTGCTGACATCCCCATTCAAAACCTCTTTTGCCTTCCATGCAGTACAGGCCCTAAAACTTTCTCCTGCCCTTGCTTTCAAGGAGACAGACTCATACATACTCACCTATAAAACAACACAGGAAATTATGTGAAATGATGAAGAGGTAAAAAAATGAAAGGAGGAAGTGTTGGTCAAAAAATCTACTATGGATATTAATAAATGGTGCCAAGCAAAGTTTTACCAACATTGCTTATTTCCATAGCAATTCATCTCGAAATCTTGGCCTTTTCCCCCGTCCCCATGATAATTATTTCAGTACATTTTAAAGTTATTGGCAGCATTAACTATATCTTTTATTTAGCTAACAGGAAAAGGTTGCATTAGAGCATTCCTGGAATAAATGTGAGTGTTCTTTAAACTGAATGCATAATGGCAATTCCCCATTCAGGTAGGAAATGCACTAAATATGGCTCTGTCAGATCTTGAGCTTTTACTTCAAGTGTCACATTATCTGACCTTATTCTTCAAGTTCTAGTCAATCAAATCATGTTGTTTTGTGAAAACCTCAGCTTTTAATGGAGGAATAATGGTTTCCTGAGAGCTACAGAGAAAATCTTAATTTCAACAGCTCCTAAAGCCAAGTATGAGGAACCTCAGCACCTATGGTTAAGAAAAAGTAACAGAGCTTCAGTTCTATACTTTGGGCATCTGGAACGGTGAGCTTTGCACACAGTGTAGCTGTGTGGGAAAATACACTACTGTACACAGAATGAGGGAAAATATTCACATCAGGCCCCCTTTGCCCAGCAGCCATCCTTTGAGATGCCTGCCCGAAGCTGGGGATGTCCTTATCCAGCTCCCATTACGTATCCCATGCCATTCAGCAGTGCTGCTGAAGCCTATGGGGGGGATTCAGCTCTATTAAGCAGAGGTTAATTTAACTACAACAGTCTAATTTGTGCACCTGATAAGCTTTAATCACAGTGTTTCAGGCAAGGCTGTACCCTGCACCTGGTGCCTTGGCTTCCTTCTGCACCCCATTTATCCTGTTGAGCCCTGTTCCTCGCCCACCCCAGCTCCACATCAGTTTGTTTCTCACTGGAACTTTAGCTGCCTAAGAGATGATGCCAGCAGGAATCCCAGCAGAGGCAAGCCTTGCAGGCAGGATGCTGCTGCCTTGCTTGGGAGATAATCTTTCCTGAGCGTTCTGTGTGAGAGCTGCGGGTGCCGTCAGGAGCGGGGTGAGGAAGGAGGCTCAGTGTCGGGAAGGAGGGCACACGCACACCGGGGTACCACAGGGCACAGTCCTGGCACAAATGAAAAACACAAGGCTCTGCAGTTACCTGCTGCTCCTTCTGGTGCCTCCCACAGCCCCAGGCTGCCCTCGCCCTGGCCGAGGGAGGCTTCAAATGCCTGAAAGCCTCGAGGGGGGAGCGGGCAGCACACAAAGAGACCACCCAACCCCAGGTTCGTGTGGCAACAACAGAGAGAGCTCATTTCCTCAGCCCTTCCTTTTATAGGGCACTTGAAAATCCCGGTCTGGACATTCTCATTGGTCTGATCTCCATGCCCCTCCAGGATCTGGACCACTGAAACGCCCGCAGTCTTCCAGCGATCTGGTTGGGTGAAGCCCCTATCAGTCAACCCAGGGGCTTGTTAATTCCCACAGTGCTGTGATATGTGGAATTCCCACAGTGCTGTGATATGTGGCAGCACAAATAGGGCAAACACAAGGGACATGGATCCTGTAAGCACACCACGAACATCAGAACATCGAGGTCACCGTGCTCCAGCTGAGCTGCAAGCAGAGGTGCAGGGTGCAAATCCAACACAAGAGTCACTTTCCACATGTCCTTGCGGTGCTGGACTAGAAGAACAGAGGGTGGATGGCCATTGGCAGCCCTTGGGCTGCCACAGGTCCCTGGGCAGTGCCAGGCGTGCTCTCTCCCCAGCAGCGTTNTGCCAGACGACAGAAACATTTCTTTGTGTATTTTCAGAATACAGGAAAGCAGTCTCAATCCATCAAAAGCTGATCAATGGTATGACATGTTTAATTAACAAGCAGAAAGGAAGGAGCAGGGCCATGCCTACCCAGTGAAGCCCATGGTGATAAGCCAGTGCAGAACTGAGCTCAATAATTTAAAAACATTTTAGTAAACAGTGGCAGGAATATGGGAGATGGCATTATACATCAGCAGTGCTGGTAAAAAGCATGGGTGTAGGAGAAGCAATAAAATCTTGGGTTTTGGTAGTGAAATAAGGGAAAATGGAATAAAACATCTTTTCTGAAACAATCTTTATGAATTAAAACAACAAATTTGACCACAAATTGTTTTGTGTTCCCATTTATAATATTGAATATTATTTGCACATCTTATCTTTGACCAATTTTTATATATTTCTCTGCTTTTCTCAAAAAAAAAAAGCGTGTGGTGGAATCCTTTTCATTAAAGGAGTTGCAGGACTTTTTGAAAACCTTTTAGAACAAAGGACACAGTTTAGCTAAAATAAAAATAAAATTAGAAGACTATCATTATTTTTTACATAATTATATATAAAATATTATATATTTTAACCCCTCTGTCCCCTGCACACTCTGTGCTTTGGACACAAAGCCTGCCATCCATTAGAAAGCAGGAAAAAACATCTCCTAATCTGAGCTGGGCCGTGCTGGGAAGAAAAGGTAAGCACCTTTGTTCAAATCTATGTTCATGTTATTTGAAGTCACACCTTTTTATGTTCTTCTGCTGGAAGCACTGGAAGGATAAAAGCTAATGCTTGGTGTCCCACATCAAGCAATTGTTTTGCATCAAAGGAGGGAGGACACTTAATTTCCACAGGAACCCTGTCTCAGTATTACCACCCCATGATGTTGAAGACCAACAGCCCCCACTTGCTGACATCCCCATTCAAAACCTCTTTTGCCTTCCATGCAGTACAGGCCCTAAAACTTTCTCCTGCCCTTGCTTTCAAGGAGACAGACTCATACATACTCACCTATAAAACAACACAGGAAATTATGTGAAATGATGAAGAGGTAAAAAAATGAAAGGAGGAAGTGTTGGTCAAAAAATCTACTATGGATATTAATAAATGGTGCCAAGCAAAGTTTTACCAACATTGCTTATTTCCATAGCAATTCATCTCGAAATCTTGGCCTTTTCCCCCGTCCCCATGATAATTATTTCAGTACATTTTAAAGTTATTGGCAGCATTAACTATATCTTTTATTTAGCTAACAGGAAAAGGTTGCATTAGAGCATTCCTGGAATAAATGTGAGTGTTCTTTAAACTGAATGCATAATGGCAATTCCCCATTCAGGTAGGAAATGCACTAAATATGGCTCTGTCAGATCTTGAGCTTTTACTTCAAGTGTCACATTATCTGACCTTATTCTTCAAGTTCTAGTCAATCAAATCATGTTGTTTTGTGAAAACCTCAGCTTTTAATGGAGGAATAATGGTTTCCTGAGAGCTACAGAGAAAATCTTAATTTCAACAGCTCCTAAAGCCAAGTATGAGGAACCTCAGCACCTATGGTTAAGAAAAAGTAACAGAGCTTCAGTTCTATACTTTGGGCATCTGGAACGGTGAGCTTTGCACACAGTGTAGCTGTGTGGGAAAATACACTACTGTACACAGAATGAGGGAAAATATTCACATCAGGCCCCCTTTGCCCAGCAGCCATCCTTT
The DNA here is from genome assembly GCA_013399835.1 of Leptocoma aspasia. Lineage (NCBI taxonomy): Eukaryota > Metazoa > Chordata > Aves > Passeriformes > Nectariniidae > Leptocoma > Leptocoma aspasia. Next base: position 143,837 of record VXAX01007439.1, on the reverse strand, counting down.
GAGATGCCTGCCCGAAGCTGGGGATGTCCTTATCCAGCTCCCATTACGTATCCCATGCCATTCAGCAGTGCTGCTGAAGCCTATGGGGGGGATTCAGCTCTATTAAGCAGAGGTTAATTTAACTACAACAGTCTAATTTGTGCACCTGATAAGCTTTAATCACAGTGTTTCAGGCAAGGCTGTACCCTGCACCTGGTGCCTTGGCTTCCTTCTGCACCCCATTTATCCTGTTGAGCCCTGTTCCTCGCCCACCCCAGCTCCACATCAGTTTGTTTCTCACTGGAACTTTAGCTGCCTAAGAGATGATGCCAGCAGGAATCCCAGCAGAGGCAAGCCTTGCAGGCAGGATGCTGCTGCCTTGCTTGGGAGATAATCTTTCCTGAGCGTTCTGTGTGAGAGCTGCGGGTGCCGTCAGGAGCGGGGTGAGGAAGGAGGCTCAGTGTCGGGAAGGAGGGCACACGCACACCGGGGTACCACAGGGCACAGTCCTGGCACAAATGAAAAACACAAGGCTCTGCAGTTACCTGCTGCTCCTTCTGGTGCCTCCCACAGCCCCAGGCTGCCCTCGCCCTGGCCGAGGGAGGCTTCAAATGCCTGAAAGCCTCGAGGGGGGAGCGGGCAGCACACAAAGAGACCACCCAACCCCAGGTTCGTGTGGCAACAACAGAGAGAGCTCATTTCCTCAGCCCTTCCTTTTATAGGGCACTTGAAAATCCCGGTCTGGACATTCTCATTGGTCTGATCTCCATGCCCCTCCAGGATCTGGACCACTGAAACGCCCGCAGTCTTCCAGCGATCTGGTTGGGTGAAGCCCCTATCAGTCAACCCAGGGGCTTGTTAATTCCCACAGTGCTGTGATATGTGGAATTCCCACAGTGCTGTGATATGTGGCAGCACAAATAGGGCAAACACAAGGGACATGGATCCTGTAAGCACACCACGAACATCAGAACATCGAGGTCACCGTGCTCCAGCTGAGCTGCAAGCAGAGGTGCAGGGTGCAAATCCAACACAAGAGTCACTTTCCACATGTCCTTGCGGTGCTGGACTAGAAGAACAGAGGGTGGATGGCCATTGGCAGCCCTTGGGCTGCCACAGGTCCCTGGGCAGTGCCAGGCGTGCTCTCTCCCCAGCAGCGTTGGCCCAGAGGGCTCAGGTTCAGCGTGCTGGCATTGCTGCCACCTCTTTCCAACCACAAAGCCAGGTGCCTCTTCGTTCAAAACCTTGAAAACACTCTGTTTCCTCACTGCAGTGCAGGGAAGGGAGCCACAGGGGCTTTCTCCTTTCCTTTCAAAGGAAAGATGATGGGCTTGTTTGTTAAAGAAAGGGGATGTGGTGATCCTGCTGCTGCTTTGCTGTGAGATCTCTAGTGAATTCCTTCAACAATTCATGCTGAGTTTACCCATAAGACACATGCAGACCTAATAGAAGTATTCTGAGAAGAGCTTCAGTTTCAGATTCTCCAGGGCAAACTGTTCAAACAGGGCAGAGCGCTGTGATTTATTGATGACTTCTTCTGCATTTAACATTTTCCACAGGCCGTGGTTCAGCCAGGAAAGACGGAAGATGCCATGGTTGTGATCTTTTTTCCTTCCATGCAAATGGTAACCTAGACAATATGCAAACACATCTGCCTAAATAAAAGCAGAATTTTCATCCTTGCCCGTCCCTGCTCAGGCACAAAAGTTGGCAGCAATTAGGGAGGTTCAGAAATCAAACAAGGAAAGAAAGATGAGAGGCACACAACTGCATATTTAAATGAGATACAGTTGGTAAAGGAAAGGAATCTTTCTTAAAAGGCCACCTAACCCACTAGGACAAAAAAGGAAGTTATTATTATTATATTTGTTGTACATATATATATTGTATATACTTGTTATTATTTATTCCATTTTCATGAAAATGTTTTTAGCAGAAAGAGATACTTATTCCTCCACCTTCTTTGGTGTCTATATGTGACATTAATTCTCAGGTAATAAATGATAAACCGAATGAGACTTTTCCAGAAAAATGGAAGAGATGGGACTTATGCCTCAGTTATGCTATAATTAAATCAGCAATTATAGTCTGTACTATCTAAGCCCCACAGGTCTGGGGTTTTTGCTTTACAGCTGCAACAGAAACAACATCCGTTGAATGTTTCTGACAGTGGTTTTAATTGATCATGGCATTGATTATCTGCTTGCTGGTGGCTGGGGGTTTCCTCTGAAAAGTTTTTGATATCTCATTATAGTGCTGATGAAAGCACAAGTGCTCATGGCTGATGTGAGTAACATTTCAGTTGTTACTCTACACTAACCCAGTGGTTTTTTATACCCTTTTCATCCCCACAGCTGAGCTAGTTTGAGTGTGGTGCTGAACACTGGCCAGTTTGGATGAGATGGATGGGACTGCAGCTCCATGTGCCCTGCTCTCAGTTCTGGTGACCTTACCAAGCAGATCCAGAGCCAGGTAACTGCAAAGCCAGCATCTGGCACTTTGGAACCCCAAATCTGAGTTTCTGGGTGAGGCAGATTGCTGCAGCAGTAGCAAGAGTATTTTTATTTTAAAAGCTCCTTTCTGTACATATGTTGGGCCTTCAGGAGCAGCACGAAGCAAATGCTTTTGCATAGTTATGTATTGCAGCTTGGAGTCGAGGCTGGTGCGTGGGTGGAGAGGGCTGTTGCACATCTCCAGCAGGAACCCTGACGGATGTCGTAACAGCCACGCGAAGGAAACATCTGCTCGTTAGCAAAGCTGCTCCATTGCAGACTCTGAGAGCACGCAAGCACCAACAGGCCCCGAGCAGAGGCTGCTCATCTCTAAATCCCCACGTCAAGCCTCACTGTTTGGCCACCCTGGCCCCCCCAGCGCCTCTAGCTACCCCCCTGTACTCAGCAGCACCCCCGGTCTGCCAGTCAATACAATGTTCCCAGGGGATTTTCTCCCCCTGGCTGGCTGCACTGGCCACATTTCTTTTTCTCCTTCTTGCAAACACACTGACACAGCTAACACCATCATCCCCAGTTTCTCTGACTTTTCTTTCCAGTTGTTCTGTCTAGTGCCCTTCAACATGCTGTGTCTTAGCCTGTTCTTCCCAAGGCCAAGGGAAGGAGATTTTCTATCCACTTCCCCCATTGCTCCTTTCTGGGGCAAATCCTGTCCTCTCTGCCAGAAATGGCTTTGTCCCATTTTTCAGTTTGTGGGAAGCTGTTAATCAGTTTTACTTCCTTGGTGAAGCACACACCTCACAGCCCCTTGCCTCCCTCCAGTGGCCTGCAAGCTGCTTCATCCATGCAGATGGGCTCTCCAGTGGTTTCTTGTGGAGGGAGGGCATCTTTGTCCTGACATGGTCTGTCTCTGGGATCAGGTTTCTGTGGTGGGCCTGGCTGTGAATCAAACCTGTACTCACCCTGGGCTCTTCTCCAAGTGAGGAGTTTGAGAAACAAATGGAGGGAAGCAGAACTGAGAGAATGAGGCCAGTGATGGTGTGACCACCAGTTAATTACCCATGGGGATTTTTGGACAGGTAATACTGATGCCTCAAGTTTTAGCTTTTATATTTTTTAGGTTCTGTGCTGCTTTAGTGTGTATTTCTGAGCTTCATATTAAGTGTTGGTAAGCCCTCTTCACAGAGTAGGGAGACAAAACAATTCCTTCTCTAGCTGGGACCAAGGACAAATGATCCAAATCTCAGGCCCAAGAGCACAAACAACGTGGGCTGAAGAGAGAAAAACAAGCAGGATGGGACTCCATAAGCTAAAGCTGGAACTGGACAATGAACTCCAATGTGCAAATGGAGCAGAACTGATAAAAGTGCCAGAGCCCGTGCCCGGTGTCCATTTTGGGACCATTTTGGTTCATCTTGGGTGCAGCCCTGGCTGGGCTCTTGTGCTGCCCAAGGTGGATCCATGGAGGAAATCCTTTTAATGAATCCCTGCTTTGTTCTGGAACTCTGCCCAGCCCCTGCTCTAGGGCAGCTTGCACAAGGCATCAATACCAACTCTTCATATTTTTCCCAAGTCCCCAGTTAGCTGCTGATGAGAGTCAGACCCTTGGATCCTCATGTGTATCCATCTGGTCACAGCTTTGAATTAGAGTGTCTGTCGGAAGTGAGCACACACAGCACTGGATCCTGACTGAGCTGGACCTGTCCAAACACAAAGTGCAAGAACTACTTTGTCTTGTGTGCCCAGCTCTGTGCAGGGGTGGGCTGCATCCAGGGACTTCAAAGATGTCACATTTGCTTGCCAGGCTGAAAAAAAGAAGTCTGGAGCCCGTATTTTCCAACATTTCAAGTCTGCAGTGTACTTGAGAAGTCTGAAGTCTTTGACAGGGTTTTATACTTGCAGAGGGGGATTTTATTTTGAACATCCTTTAAATACTTTGTGGGTAGGAGTATTTCCAGTTTTGGAGTGGTACATGTATTCTGATAAATAAAATCAGCCTACAGTGTGGACCTTTGCATTGGTAATCAATACAGCATTTATCTGCATTAGTGACTCACACAGCCTGTCACATAGGCTTCGTTCAGTTATTTAATGTAAGGTTATATTTATGTTACCAAATATTTACATTGTAGATATTTTAACATCAATGAACAGATACTTTGCAACACATAATTTATTAAAGAATAAGAGTTTTGCATCCTGTGATGTGCTGCAGGCTTCATAAATACGTCTCTCAAAACTAAAAAGTTTTCGGCCCCATATATATTGCTCATCTCGATAGAAAACTGTAGGTCAGAAGTATGGTGGTAATAGTTAAAAGAAACACTTTTCCTAATCAAATTAGTGTTTATTCAAGTCCTAACTTCCTAACCCAAGTGATGTCATATGCCCAAATTCTTCTCCCAGGTACACCTTTTATTCCTAGAATAGCTCTAAGGAATAACTCTGTGCTTGCTGCCTTGTAGACCAAGCTGGCCAAGAAGACATGCTGATGTGCCTGCCATGTGAGGAGAAGAGGCAGAATTCTATCTCTGCACCTTAAACTTTGTATTTTGAATACAAATTCTTGTAATTTCCTAGTTACTACTCACAGTAATCATAGCTCTGGCAGAAAATCTTTTCTGTTTTGTTGTTTTGTTTTTAAATATATGTGTTCAACAGAGTTCAACAAGAACGCACTGCAAAGCACTGCAGGACCCTAAAGGTAAATCTTTAAGTGACATTTTATCAGGACCCAGCAATGCTTAGGGACAGAGGTAGGAAAACGCCCTCCTGGGTAATGACAGAAACCTCTGGGTACAATGAATAGCACACAAAGAGGCAAAAATAGATGGTGGCCACAGACCTGGACCAGAGCAGAGGGCCTGTGCTCTGTCTGGTGGAGGATGGAAACTGCTGGGTGGAACAAGCTCATTTGCTTCAAAGCAAAATGGCAATTCCCAGCCATTTTTTTCTGGGGTGGGTGGTCACCTGAAACCCCTTTCAGTGGGGCTGAAATCCACACAGGCACACACCACAGTGGGGTCAAAGTCCCTGTGCCAGTGCCACGAGGGCTTTTGCATCTTACTCTGCAAGAGGAAGTTTCTGAGGAAGTCCGCACCAAATGTAATCAGCAGTGTGACCACCCTCATACCTGACCTCCAGGGGTGGCCAAGTCCCAGGATGGGGGTGGAAATGGGGTAATTTTACAGCAATTGCCTCCCAGACTACTCCTCTGCCAGTCTTCATCCCAAGTTTCTCCTGAGCTAAAACTGATTCAGTTCAGAATGGCTTCTGCTAGATTTATTCTCTATTGATTTATTGAGTGCTCTTTAATCCTTCAACTAAATTCAGTAGACACTGTGCTTTTCAAAGGCAGAATTAGGCTCTGTGATTAAGGAAAAATTGTCCTATTTAAAGGAGAGAAAAACAAAAGCTCTGAGAAAGAATATTTGCAGAGGTCTCTGGGCTTGCAGCTTTGTTCTGCAATGCCCCAACTTACTGCATAGGTGGTCATTTCATTAGTCTGGCACCAAACTGTAAATTACACCACAGTTACTCAATACCTGATACATACTTTATTAGAGAAATTGCACCAATTCTTATAAATCATAGGTATCTGTTGTGTTACGAAGCACACAACAGTGTGTGTTTCTTAAAGGGAATTTATGAGGTGACCATTGTATAGGTAGTGGATTGCAGACCCTCAGTGTCATCTTAGGCTACAGGAACCCTTTATTTCAGGATGTCTTCATATTAATGTACATCTCTTCATATAACTTGGAAGTTCAAGCAAGGCAGTCCATCCACTATTTTCAGTGACAGGCAGGGCTAATTAGCTCATATAACTATTGTTTGCACTACTTTATCTTCATTGTTCTCTGACTTTGCATGCAGGCAACAATTACAAAGCCATGAGGACGCACAATTATGCCTGAAATCTCTGGCTTAATTAGAGAAGGCACAGACAAGAGCAGCACTGCTGCTGCTGACTGCAGATGCCTACCTGACAAGCTTACTGAGGGATTTCAGGTGCTTGTCTGCCTTTCCTCTGTGTCCCACACTGTGCAAGCTGAATTTTAACAGCTGGCAAAAAGGGTTGTGTGGCCCTGGGCTTGTCAGGCTCACTGAAATAAAATACCTGACTATCAAGGCCATGCATACAGTCATGTGAAGATTGTTATCTTTTTGGGAAGCCAACAGTAATGCATGTTTAAGGGAACATACGAACTGATGCTTTTCTTCCATTAGTCTCTTCCAAGCTCTTGCCCTATTTTCCCCTGGGAAAACAAAGCTGCTGTTTGGCACATCAGGTGATGAATTTCTATTTCACTAGACAGCTTGTTTGCAACAAGATGTCTGAAAACAGGGGCATGGCTTGTTCCTCCTGCAGCCCTGAGCTGAGACTGCCACTGTCAGTATTTAAGCACAGGGCCATCTACCCTGTGTCCTGTCTTGCAGTGAGCCAACAAGAAGTGGTTTGATACCTGCTACTGGACAACAGGGCAAGGCAGCTGGCAGCAGGAGCCGCTCTGTGTTCCTCTCCTGCCATGAGAGCTCTTCAGCAGAGACCTGTGCAGCTCAGCAGGATGCACCAGCAGCTAGCAGCCAGATGGAATGGGCATGTCTGAACTTACATCCCCTGAAATGGGGAGGTGAGTGATCCACACCATCACAGCTGGCAGCAAGGAGGGGCAACTCAATGGAAAAGAAGTGTAAGATAATATAGAAAATATGCCTGTTTTGAATAGTTCAGCTGAAGATGAGCGAGACTTTCTCTGTACCCTTCAGAACAAAACAGCCAGACAGCAGCATCTCCAAGACTAATTTACTCAAACCCAAGGGAATAGTGTTTAAAATCTGTGACAAGCTGTGATTTGACCTTGGGTGACACAGCCACACATCGCCTCATTGCTGCAGCCCAGCACTGGCAGTCACCTGTTAGCAGAGACCTGCACCTATATCAGCACATCCCTTTGGCTCTACCCTCAGGAGCAGTAGCTGCCACGAGGCAAAAAAGGGTATTACTTTACAAGGTGATGTAGTGATTTTATTTTAATTTTTTAATAAATACTTGTGTTGCTGAGGCTGTTCTTGCTCACCAGGTGGCCTGCATTACACAGGGACTTTGAGAACAGACATTTTGCTTAGCCCAAGAATAAAGCGAACCAGAGGGACTTAAAAAAAAAAAAAAGCGGCACAGTTTCAGTTTCTTGTAGCTAAACAGGACTTCAGGTATGCATTTGTGGCTGAATGGCAAAGATGGGGATGTCCAGCCTGCTACAAGCAGGTGAGGTAGCAGTACATCACCTGCACTTTGCTCTCAACAAAGCTCACTAGATTTGTTCTTTTTATGTTTCTCAAAGCTTTTTTGGGTAGGTCCCTCCTTTCAGTTTTACAGCTGTTCCAATTAAAGCATACATCTGGAAGTGAAAGGGCCTCATTGGGCTGTTTCATGGCAGTAAATGGTGACACTGGCAGCATTATTTTTGTAACAGAAACATGGTCACACATATTTTATATTGTCTAGAAGTAACAGATTCCCAAGGTTGGAGTCCAAATATAGTGGAACTTCCATGAAGGACCATGTTGGGGTTGCAGAAAAAATGTCTCCCAGCAGAATGGTCTTTAAATGTCAGGGAAAACTATAACTGGAAACCTTCTCAAGACAATTTAAAACCCTCAGTGTAGATGAGAGTTGAAGGAATATTTAGTCCACCAGGTACCTGCACCCCTGTTTAGAGTCTGAGCAGTTTTAAAGGCTGCTATAATTAACATAACACGGGAGGAGCAGACAGCTTGGTTTACACACATGAACCACAGTTTGAACTTTTACAGGCTTAAACTACACCAGATTTTTTTACTGAAGGGGAGGAAAGGACAGTATAAAGAAAGGATTCTTTTAGCAAAGGGAAACATTTTCAGAGTGTAGACTCACGAGACGCCGTTTCTGGAAGTGCAAAACTCTGCACTCCCAGCAGGACATATCCTTCCTTGTAACCCATCCCTTCGCTGGCAGAGGCAGAAAAGAGGATTTGGGCAAGAAGCCTCACAGCTCTGTGCCAAATCCTCCTCCTCCTCGCTGAGATCCCTGCTGAGCACACTGGCAGTTGTTGTTCAGATGAGCTCAGCAGTGTCTGCAGTGAGGCAGGGGAGGACTCTGGGCTGCAGGGAAGCCCCTGCTGCCTGCCTGGTCCTCCCAGGCACTGGCAGCGGCCACTCCTCCTTCCCTGCAGCAGCAGGTGGGGTGGCTGCAATCCTGGATGGAGTCAGCACCACAGCAGCAGCCTGACCCACAGGGACAAGCCAGCAGCACCAGGAGTGATTTTACAGCTAGATAAATACATGTACATGTGTGTGACCTCAGGGGAGAGGATGGAGCAGGTCACAGGCAGGTTTTAGAGACTGCACAGCAAAGCAAAAACCAGCAGCTGTGTGCCTTTTGTCTCAGTAGAGACAAAGAGCAGTTTACCTCCAAGTGCTTTCTGCCACTGTCTGACAGGACTGAAAAGACTTGAAAGACTTACCAGAAGCATTTCAAATTCCACAGCTGAGCCCAGATCTTGCGTGGAAAAGCAGGATCACTTGTGCTACCTCCAGTCCATCTCCCATAGGCATCAAAATAAAGCTATCACTTTAAATTCTCTGATTTATAGCAACACTACAGTCTCTGAGTACTCAAAATGGTAACAAGTTGCTTTAAAAAGCCAAACTCTACCTATAAAAAAAGTTCACAGAAAAAAAAATCTCCTCCTCCTCCTCCAAAAGACCCTCTACAGACACTTCCTGACTTTAAAATTCCCATTCCTTCATAAGGTCAAACGTCAGTGCTCTTTATATTGACTCAAAACAAGTGCATCAATTACTTTTTCATTTTAGTTGACCTGCCAGAAGGTGTCTTCTCAATGAGGACCTAATTAGGGGAAGGAGCCTGTGGAAGCTGTGTATTAGATCCACCTGGGACAAACTGAAATAAACATCTTCCCCCTCTCATTACCCTTCAATGTAGCCTTCACTTCTCTTCAAAAATCTTTTACTACTTTCTATTATTTTTTCACTGAGTAATTTTAAAGTCTAGCTATGGATTTTTTTTTTTAAGTGAGAAAAGCCATGGAAATACTTTTGTTTTCCCCTACAGTGCCAGGACTCAGCAGAGTGGCTGGCTGGATGGATGGTTAGCACCTCCATCTTCCTCTGCAGCTCAAATATGTATTTTGAGTGTGTGCATTTCATTCCCTTGGCACCCATGTCATATATAAGCTGAAGCAACTTCTCTGTCCTACCTCAGGAAGGAGGCAGGGTCCAAGCAGAGCCAGCTCCTGCAGCCAGGAGCAGGTACATGAGGTGGTCACAATGCAGCTCTGTTCATCCACATCCCAAAGAGTTCAGCATCCATCACGGCTCCTGTTAGCTCATGTGAAGCTGAATAAGGAAAGCAATGTGCATGCTGGTGTGTTTAATGTAAATGACAATCTGCAGAAGCATAATTTCCTCGGTTTTTGTGAGATATTGCTGGTACTGGGCTCTTGAAAAATCTGCAGCAATAGGTTTTTTGGTAAGAGTTTGGGTTTGTGGTCCCCCCCGCCTCCCTCCTTAAGCTACATGAAAGTTTTCTACTCATAATGGGGATTTATTGATTATTATAGGTGTATGGGATAATTAAATATACAGGCTTGGCAGTTGTAGTAGAGAATATTATTTTAGAAATGCTAACAAGATGTTAAATCCAAGGAATTCCACTCCTAGTACTCCGTAGGGTCATAAATCAGTGCAGGGAATATAAATATAAATTTAAAATCAGGTACATTTAAAAATCAGGTACATGAATATAGCTATTAAGTTTATGTCTCACTTATCCCTTAGTTACTACAGGTAGAAACTCCCACCCCCTTACATCCATTGTACTCTTTACTTTATACTTGAGTAAAACCATATATATGTAATTCATGGGCTTTTAGTTCATGAGGACTTCTGTGCTAGAATTAAATGGAAATACATCATTCTGCAAGTATCCCCATCTTTCATGTGAAGTAAATTCTTGCTATCCCTCCCCTCCCAAAGCTAACTATCCAGCTATGAAACAGGGGGCTCTCTGCCCTCCGAGTGAGATTTTATTGCTAAAATAGAGTAAAAATTGTTTTAAAACAAAGAACACACATATTTATAGTAAAACTCAAGTTTGTTTTACAATTAGAGAAAAGTCACATGGTCCCCAAAAAACCCCCATTATATATATAGATATATATATATGTATTTCAAAAATATATTTAAAAACATAAAAAACTCTAGTTAAACATATATTATGTTAATCAGTACACTTAAATATAGCTTAATTATATTTACAATATGATGCAGTTGCTTTTAAATTTTAATGCCAATTTCAGTATTTTCCCAAAAAACCATAAAATTATATAAATATACAATAAATATTTATGTTACACAAGATGAATAATAGAGAACAAGGCCACAGACATGAACTTACAGTTGCAAGAGTCTTTAACATAGCACTAGGCCTGCTGACATGCATGATGTACTTCTGTCACAAACAGACCACAGCAAGAGTTTAATTAAGTTTAATTGGGAGTTTAATTAAGTGAAGGAAAACCAACCCTCCCCTCTGTGTCTCTGTGTTAACTAAAACTGCCCAGCCTGTGAGCACGGATGTGCACGGTCAGGCATGGCAGAGCCATGGGCTGCAGGTTCACTGCCAGTATCAGTGTCAGTGATATCAGTGAGTCAGAGCTGGCACCTTGTGGGGAGTGTCACCCGGGCTGGAGTTACCAGACACAGTTCTCCAGGTTCCACTCCATCCCTTAGTGCCCCAGCTACGTGTGCTGTCCTTCACCCTCTGAGCTCACCATCCCACTGCTCTCACTCTGCCACACCTGCACCACCTGCACTGTGCCACTGAGGCTATGCAAGCGAAGGACACAGCCACAGTTAACTTTGGAAAGTGAGGAACTTCACTTCTAACATGATTTATGCATTAACATTTCTCACTTGGAAATTTCTTTGAACTAGGAGTTATTTCACTCCTGGATGTGAATTAGACTACTCTCAGATCCTAGCTGTCTTTTTTCTTCTAGTCTAGATGAGTGATTTGTTATTCACACATCAGCACCATCCTTTCCTTAAAAGCAGCCAGCCCTTGTTTTGAGAGAAGCCAACATTACACCACTTCTCTGCTGCAGGTTAGGAATATTGCTGAGAATAGCTCTGAGTCATGTTGGGTTTACTAAATGCAAATTACAACACACACACAGGTGTGGTCCCAGGGGAATGAAATGGTCTAGTGGAAGGTGTACTTGTCCATGATAAAGATCATCTTTAAGGTCGCTTCCAACACAAAACATTCTTTGATTCTATTATTTAATTTGCACGAAGAGTATCTTAAATGAAGTTTTGAAAATTTCAACAAAGTTTTGGGTTGGTTTGGGGTTTTTTTTTTTTTGTGTGTGGGAAATCCCCATCAGCAGTGATGGGGAAGCTGAAGTTTGAAGTTCAGGTGGGTCACACAACTCTCTCTTCTCACTCACAGTCCGGTGGGCACGTGGCCAATGCCACTGGCACTTTGACAGCCACTTATCCTCAGGAAGGGGCTGCCCTTCTACCTGAAGCAGAAGAAATAACTGATGTGTGTCTGTTAGCTTCCAGCACGGGTTTCTACCAGTGATGGCATAAAATCAGTGTTAAATATGCTCTTCAAAGAGTATCACTGGGGCCAACATATTTCCATAAGCTTTGCCCAGGCAAAGTTTTAATAATCACAGATTCTACAGCATTCAGAAGCAGATTATATTTTGCAGCATTTTCCTACTTGTTCAGCTGTTTTTTTAATCTACAGGAATTACAAATACATGAGCCTTCAGTGAGCTTACTAAGGAGCTATTTCTGTTCTCAGGCCACTGTAGCCAGTGCAAGTGCTGTGCACAGCTCTCAGCCTCACAACCTGCCTTTTTAGCAGAACTTCTGTCAGGAGAGGGGGAACACAGAGCTCAACACATCTCTCACAGCCTAAGCAAGTTCAGCCAACTCCTCCCGCACTCGCTCTTCATTTACTTCAGGAGTGGTTTTTTAGTGCCAATATTTGTTTCGTGAAGTAGGTCTGAGGGCAGAGCCACAGGAACACAATGCCAGTTGCTTTCTGCTGGAAGCTCCTTTCTGTCTCATTCCCAAGTGAGTTTCCAGGGCTCCTTCAGGCAGAGGTGCCAGCAGAGTCTGCCCAGCAGCTCTGCAGGCCTAGGGCTGCTGCCGTGCCCTGGAGGGGAAGGGCATCCCTGTGCATGGCCAGCTCTTGCTCTCTAACATAATGCACTGGACCACATTCAGTAACAGCTGCAACTGGGACAGCCTCAGCCAACCCAAATCACTGTTATTTGCTCCCAAACTGACTGAGCTACAAAGTCCCACAACTAGCCTGATTTCAGATCCACCAGCACTTTTTCTAGACCCTTTTTTCTAGTGACACTCTCACCGTGCTTCACCAAGACATTTGATCCAAGCACAGTCTTTTATTATATGAAAATAATTGCTCTGAACACTATAGAATATTCTCTATATGACAAGCTCCAGTTCTATGGTAAGTGAAATACTTAAAGATCACAACCAATGTCCCTCCAGAGGGAGAAAAGGGGGAAAAAATTTCTCAAACACAAGCAAACATGGTAAAAGCAAATGCATGTCTCAAAAGACTGAAAATTGAAAAAGAAAAACAATCAAACAAAAAAACCCCACCCCAACAACAACAAAGCACTCCCCCCAACAACCAAAAGAGCATGTTGCCATACAGTTAAATAAGTGTTGTCTTTAAGCCTGAAGTTCAACAATGTGAAGTGGAACATCACCATTCTTTTTCAGTTGCCTCTTTTTATTATTTTTTGTCAGTAGTTGGACTGCTATTGCAAACACTTTTACAACATACAAAAACCAAATTTTTTTCTAATCCAGAATAAGGTAATGATTTTTTTCTTTTTCGATCTGATGGGAGTTCAAAAGTAAAAGAGAAACAGTAAAACTATGACAACAGCACCTTGACATTGTTTTAATTTCAACGCTATCAGAAGTTAGAAGCAGTAAACATAGATACTAACAGACTAAAGATACTTACTGTCTAAAATGTAAACAGAATGTTTTGGTTCAATTTATTTTTCTGAAAGAGGACAGTTTATCATTAATTCACAATTGAAGCAGCATGCAATTTTATTCTTTTTTTTAAAAATTTTTTATATTTTCAATTCTTGGCAACGGCGACAAACCACAATGCTATGGAGGAATGTAATGCAGACTTTTTTGTTTGCTTGATTTTCTTTTTTTTTTTTTTTTTTTGTTTGTTTCTTTAAACTTGTGCGCAAATGACTATTGTTCCCCTTCAGGTCATGGATATGTTCAATAAATAGATTGTGTAACCACTGTACTGTATAAACTTCAGTCATACATGCAGTCCATAAAATTATTTTTTACCGAATAATTTACCCTGTTATGTATATATACAAATAGATAATTTTGTCTCAATATAATCTATACAACACGAATCCACTATCTTCCCCTTTTAATGGTTAATGTACATACACAGGAAGTGTCTATCCTTATGAAGCGCCAGCCAACTCTCTTTTTGTTATCCATGGTGAGAGCTCTCACGTAAGACTGGGTAGTTCGGCACTGCGAGTTCCAGTGCCTCTTGTCTATGCCCCTGCAGCCCTCTTTTGTGTACCCCTTAGGGTTGCATTTGGTCTCATAGAAGTATTGCTTCAGCTGGCCTTTGGGTACTGGAACTTTCTCCAGGACGGTGACGGTGGCCCCGGACATGTCCACTGCAGTCTTTTTCTCTGCCGCTGTCACCCACTCGCTCGTGCTGTCACACACGCTCAGTTCCCCGCGGCGAGCTGGGTCTGAGTGGCGCCGGACCCTCATGGACATGTTTGCAGCATCCAGGTAGTTTTTGTACTCCTCGAGCAGAAAGAGCAGTGGGGGTTCCAAAGGCACTTGACTGCTTAGCATGACTCGGGATGTGTACAAGTCTGCATCCTTGTTTCCCTCGCTGGGCTGGATGTCCTGGTCCTCATCTAGAAGCTCCTCTATGACATGTTCAAAAGTATCTGCCAACGATGTCAGTCCTCTTGAACCAGCACTGGGCCCATTTATGTTCTCAAGAGTCCCGTGGGTCCGAAGACCTGGGTAAGCCAAGCTGCCTTGTCCTCTTAGACTGGCTTCTTTCATTGGGGCAGCTTTCATGCAAGTGAAGTATGAGATAACCATAGTAAAGAAAAGGATGGTCATCACTCTTCTCACTTGGTGGAACTGTTAAAACCAAGAAAAATAAATTAACTTACAAGGTTTGGAGTAATAAAAATTCACAGAAGTTGTCACAAGACTATGCATTTTCTACAGAGATGTTCTGCATGCAGTTGCAACTCATTACCAGCGATAAAGCATACTCTTGTAAAAGAGTGTTCTTTAATTTAGAATTTCAGAAAAAGCATATGCTGCAGCACAGGCAACATTGATCCCAGCAGCTTGGTTCTTACATGCTAAAATCTCTCTGTAGCAAGTATTAGATTAGATACTATGCAGACTCCTTATCTGTTGACCAATTACACCTACTTCAAGTAACAGCAAAAGCAGAACTGCTACTTAGCAATACAACATTTCAGCAATAAAAGACAGCTTCACAGCTGTGAAAAGCAAGACTTCCATTTCAAGCGCAAATGTAAATACTTGATTTTGAGAATCTCTCTATGGCAGAAAATAGTTCATCATTCTGCCCACAAAAAAAAACCCCAAACTGAGCAGCACCAGGATAAATCGCATTTGTTTTTTGAAAACAATCTTCAAAACACAGGAAGAAGCCATACAATTCTGAGGTCTCAGCAGGTCAATTTCTCACCTAAATGTAGAAGGTATATATACATAAATATAGAACATAAATATAGAAGAAAATGGCCTGGAACAGCACAGCTGTTGAGCTGGACAGACAGCTTGCATCATATGGACAGCACGGAAAGGACGTGCTGGATTACAGAGCTGGTAAGAGCTACGCTGAAGTGACAGTAGCAGAACCACTGCTCTGTACTTTTCCAGGGCCCCACACCACCTGCTCTCAGGTGGGCAAAGCATTTATTTACACCTAGTTAGAGCCCAGAGGCCATCAGGAAACCCAGCATCACCAGCCCTATTGCCATGCTGAAACACAGCAGTTTGCCTGTTTCTCTCACATTCTGCCCCAAAATCTGGCACATGTTAAGGGTTGTGCTTTGATGTTTATGTGTATGCTCATCTCTGTCCTCACTGAGAGAGGAGGGGTAGCACCAGTAAGGAAATTCCTCACCAGGCTTGGAATCAGCACAACTGACTCCTAGCAGGACTCCCAACTGCTTGGAGCTCATATGAACTCCTTCCCAAGTGCTTTGCTAAGTTTCCTCAGGGTAGAAATTGTTTCCTTCTCGAGTGCAGAGTAGATACTCCAAGTCTTGTTACAAGAACCACCCCCAAATCCTGCAGTGACAGAGAGCTGTGCCTTCTGTCTGATCCCAAGCACTACCAGACCATCTATCACATCCAGTTGTTATTTCTTTTCATTCCGATCCCTCTTTTCTCTAGTTCTGTTTGCTAGAAAGCAACGGCATTGTTCACATTTTTGAAAAAGCAGCTAATGCATGTTTCAGAGCTTTCTAAGTTCATTTGGAAGTACCTCATACTTGGCAACAGTCACTGGAGTAAATGCTATTTCTGTTTGCCAACAGGGTGCTATGTAAAAAGACTTACTTTATCTCCAGTAAATATACTGTGGGAAATGAGTACTCTTATGACTTAACATGGAAAGGCAATTTATCATAAAACATACAAATAAAATGAAATGTGCACTAGAAAGGCAATGCCCAAAATGTAGGTCTTAAAGTACTTAATGAAGGCAAGGTGGGAAGTGTTCAGATTTATGTCCATGTCCCCCTCATCTCCAGACCCCCACTAAATAAGATTTTGGCTGAGAATCCTTTCTAACCCAGGACAACTCTTCCTTCATCTCTCCATCCCTCTTCCTGTTTAATGGTGTCGTTGTGGCATAGATTTATTAAGATTAAACAAACCTGACATCTGTGACTTACAGGAACATAGTGTTTGCTCTAACCATGCAGAACATTAATATTTTGCAGTTTTTTTCATGCTGGGATTTTTAAAACACTCTTCAGGGAGTGTCAGATTTCTTCCTCAAAGGGGAGGAAAAGAGGCATTATAGAGGTGATTTACCACAGAAGGAAAAAGATTGCTAGTCTTCCTTTATCAAATGAGAGACTAGACAACTCTTCTTGTCTTGAAAATGGGTGGCTCAGCTAACATACAAACGCAGAGCCAATGGAACAAAAAAAAAAAATAGTATTTATACACTCTCTCTTCAGAGAATTGTTTAATATAAAACCTAAACTGAAAAAACCCCCAAACATTCATATCACACTTGGTGGCCACCAGAGCAATAAACAGAAAATAGATCTTCTGGCTCCTAACCAAGTTCCTGTTATTTCTATCGAAGCAGTGCCCAGCAGTCCCAGCCAGTTCTTGCCTCTGTAGGACAGAGTCTCTCTGAGCACGTAGAGAGCTCCAGAGCAAGAGAGAGAGCACGAGAGGCACCAAGGCCAGCACAGAGCAGGGAGAAGTCTGCACCCATCAGGTAAGCACACCAGCTAGAGCTGATCAGTGCTTTTCAAGTTCGACAGGGGAACAGAGGAGAGATGAATCCCTGGAGCAGCTGACGTGGCTCAGTGCGGTCACTGGGCTGTTCACCTCGCACGGAGGTCAGACACAACAGCGGCTGTGCAACCTCGCTCACAGGGACGCTTTTCTTACAGGGAAGGCAGTGCAGGACAGCAGTGCACATTGACTTCGGTGAGCCCTCAGCACCCTGCACCCACACCTACTTGGGCACCAGATCCAACAGTACCTTATACATCACACTAAATTCTCATCAATCAATTATGACTTCCAGTTAGCAAGAAAACTACCATCAAGTTTGATCAATTTACACCCCATCCGATCACACAACCACCACTATTACCTGGGATGGCAATAAATTGTGTACAACTAGACTCTGAAAACCAACCATTTTTAGACAGGCATTACCCACATAACATACTGATGATACACAACATATCTGCTTAAAAGCCAATTGTGGTGGTGCGTTTTTGTTGTTTTCTTACCCAAATTACTTATCTGGTTACCCCCCCCCACCCGTTTAGGCCATATGAGTTGCCCCGATATACCCCCATGTGTATCATTAGTTGCTTTAGTCCTGTATTGTTTGCTCCCCTGAGCCTCCCTCACATGGAGTTTGCCCTCCCTCCTTACCTGCCAATCCCTGTAACCCTGCCCAGTCCCTCCTGTCGATCTATGTCAACCCAACCCTTCTTTCTAGGACTTTCCCTGTCAGTTCAGTATTCCCCGAGATTCTGTTGGACTGTAAGTTGTATTCTCCTCCCCTTTAGTCCTTCACTGGTTATTATGTTATGTAGTCCCACCTCCTGCTCCTCCCCTGGTAGTTTCTCATTGGTTGTGTATGTATCCTTCTTATGTTACCACCCCCGATTATAAGTTGCTGTATTGTATTGTATTGTGTCTTCGATCCCTGGCTGCTCTGGGGCAATAAGCACCTTGGAACACCCTATCGGAGGCCTCTCCCTTGTCCCTTTATCTCCCCTGTCTCGGTGGCAGAGCGATAAGTGCTCTGGAGCCATGTGACATGCTGTGCCATGTCCCAGCAGCCTGGGGCAGCCGCTCTCCTCGTGTGCCATAGCGAGAGGGCTGGCCGGGCCAGGTCGGACTCGGCACCGCGACAGCCAGTCCTCTTCCTCCCATTTAAAACTGTAGAAGAGCATGTCAAAGTAAGCTTTAGCGGCACAGATACAAGGAATATTGCCAGCAAGAAACCACAGATCAAACATCTACTACTCTGCAAGTGAGTCCCAGACTAAGCTGGACTCCAGAAGCAGAATGTAAAAACATTCTTCTCTCTATCTTGACAGCAACTTAAGCACGATACAGAGTCCTTATCTTTGGCAGCAAAATTATATCAAGTGATTTAATATTTTGTCACCTGGGAAATACCTTCATTTTAGAGACCATAGCAATATGTATTAGTAGTTGCTAAAAATCAACTAGTTTAACATGCTGTAGCAGAATAAGGTATCTCAGTTCATGGGTAGAATCACACAACCTTTCAGCAACTGTTGAACTCTCATACGAATGCATGTGTGTTGGTTTTACCTGGCTTGATTTTTGGGTGAGGAGGGAACAAGCCACAGAAGTGATTTTTTTGTTTTAAGACCTTTTAAGTTTTGAGCCTATTTTGCCCTTAAAGTGTTTCTTCCCAATCCTTACCTCAACTCATGAGCCCCTTTGGGTTTTCTTTCCCCCTCCTCTGCTCAGCAGAGGAGAATGGGTGAAGAGTTTCCGTGGGTGCCTGGCATTTAGCCAGCATCAAACCACAACAGCATGGTTCATCTCTTTCTTAATGAGGCAGGACTAATATACCAATGTAGCACCAATAAGGTCATTGGAAACACTTTGGATGGCAGCTTCCAGTCCTCTTCCTCTCTGTTCTCCAACCACCAAACCTTCATTATATTGCAAAGATTAAAGATACCACCTGTCCTGTTACAGTAAGTGTCTTATAAACCACAAACATTAACATATTGTGTACATCCTTCGGATTAGGAGCTAGTCAGTGTGCCACCCTGTGTGGAAGGGGAACTAGGCTGGGAACATGGGAGAAAACTATTTTCCTATTTTCCCAGCCTGCTACTACTGAGCAAGGTATTGATCCTTTCTGTGCTGGGCATATCCACCGCTATGGGGCCTTGCATGGAGATGCCCCAGCATTCTGTGTACATCCATGCCTGAGGCTATGCTGGTAGACTGTGCCACTATTTCCCATGGAGGTTCACCAGTGCTGAGTTCTTCTTAACTGGAGCAACCTGGCTGATAATGCATGTTCCGAGGGCATCGATACAACGGAATGCCAGACAAACAGTGTAGCCATGACTACTTGTAGTAATATGTGCACCCAGAAACACACAATAAAAAAAATCACTGACTTCACATCATCGGTCTGTAGCCCTACATTACACTCATTTTTCCCTCCCTTCTCAGGTGTGGGAGGTTCAGGTCTCTACTCCACACCTTCTAGCAACAACAAGTAAAGGCTGTAACCCTTATGCACTCCCTGTTCAGACACACCTCTGGGCATAAAAGATTGAAGACCTCTCTAGGAGAAGTCTTGGTCCAATTGTGGTCCTGTACACTGTACACCCACTAACTTGTACAACATAGATACACAGCAGCCTCCCTGAGAGCAAGCCTTAAACTGCTCCCCTGGGACATGAGATGGGTCTATCAGGAATCACATTTGACACCAGCTTCAGGAACGCCAGCCATTCTCACGGCCACAAGAATGTTCTCTCTGCTTTCCTGCAGCACAGGGAAGCTGCAGCAATGAAAAGAGGTCGCCCACCAGACCAGATCTCAGGAAGATGCGACCTACTTCATACTCCAGTAAAGTCCACACAATTAGAGCTAGAGTAAGGACACGGAATTATGGCAGTCATCTCCACTAATGGGAAGCAGGCTCATTAAATGAAGGTCATGTCAATTATCTACAGCTACTTTACATATGCAGTCAATTACTTTGCTGTACTATTTATTTCAGTATTTGTATTTAGTGAAGATCCACCAGTTAATTGTTTTATTTCATTATTTTTAGTTATTTTAAGCAGAAATCCAGTAGCTTAACAGGTTATATTCCCAGCAGAGAGACTAAGGAAAAGCTGTGAACATGTAGTTGCTTTTCCACATCCCAATATGTGCCATGCGAGTTGAAATAACTTCCAGTAGTGAAGAGATTCATGCTTTAATCTCCAGAAAGGAGTGTGTGAAGGAAGATAAAATTAGCAGCAAGTGACATTCGTTTTGTGCCTTGCCATTTTCTACAATCTTTACACAGAAGTTCAATTTACTAAATCCTGCTGAATGCCACAGGCATGAGTTTCTGCTTTATGCATCATTACCAGAGTGTGTGAACAGATATCAAAATGGGATGCATGTCAGCACATGATTTGTAAAGACTAAATGTACTGAGAACAAATAGTATTAACCTTTATCACATGCATAACTGGATGTCTGACACACTCTACTTATCCTTGAGGCTACTTATGCAGCAAACTATATAATTACATTTTATTACTGCAAATAAAGCACCCACCCCCCAATACATACACATGCACACCCATATCCAATTTGTATTCTTGTAAGTTGGTGCTTCTCGTCAGGAAGAATAAACCTATTTTGGTTTTATTCTCATGTTGGTTTTCCCTGGGGTAATGACATCTACTTAGTCTTAATGCCAGAGATAGCAGAGACTATGAAGTATTTTGAAGTCCAAGATAAACAGCAAGCACATTTACAAGTAGTGTTAACTTTAACTACAACTTTTAGCGTGAGAAATTTGCTTTTATCTTACGTTGCTAAATATTGTCTGCGGTACAGCTTGTGAGAGCAAAGAAGCTCCAGCAATGTCTATATAGGCTCTGGAAAAGCATGCATCTGTTTAAAGCAATACACGGCATTTTTTGTGGGGTTCCAAGGTTTTATTGGACTTTCTCCTCAGTACATACAGAAATCACAGCTTCTGACAACCAGAGTGAGAAAGAACCCAAAGAAAACAATGGCAAAATAATAATGCCATGACATCACAGTTCTGATCTCTCACAGAGCCATGTATCAGAGTTTCCTACAGACTTTGCTCATACCTTTCTAGGCACTCAGACGCTCAAACGCTCACTGAGTGAGAATTCAGCTGCTTTAATGAGTGCAGACCAGATTCACTGCAAGCACACTTAATTATATTTAAATTGGCTAAGTGCAGGACTACAAGGTGTTCCCAGCAGGGTCTTTGTTGGACACATCTCAGACCCAGTCTGCCCATACCAGTAAACAGGAAGGATGAGTTTTGACAGTATGTACAAGTGAAGAAATAGCAGACCAGATTCACAGATGGTATCTCATATTTGCAGAGAGAAAACATCTTTAGAAGAGATGTGCGCTTTTTTTATACTCTGATAATGGGAACTGATTACTGAGCCAGCGACACACTTACTGCCTTTGCAGCTGTTCATACAGCATACCACACTTGGGGCGCTCAAACCACAGGAAGTTGTGATTCCAGCTGTACTCAAAGAAACTTAGCTCCCAAAGGAGCCTTTGTGTGTGCCACCATTCGTATCAAACACAATATGCTTCGCCAGGTTTAATTCTGCTTTTCAGAGTATCATGGGTAGAGTAACATGTTGTATTCCTATTACTATGTCACAAATACTGTACAGTAGGGATGATACTTCTAAGCCCCAAACTTGTGCATTAGTGAATTCCAGTTTCAAAACTGACTTCAGAAAACTGCATTTATCTCTTCAGAGTATACGTCAAGGTATGTTCATGCCATTACTGTGGTCATTCAGAAGAAACATTAAAGCAATCTCTGTGAAAGGAAGGTTCACCTATAGAATAGGGTAAATACTCCCCCTCCCATGAAACCCATCCATTAGTAATTACTCCATGCCAAGATACTACCTGACTCCTCCATGGGGGCAGATAATCACAGTTCTCTGAAATAATTTGCTTCAATAGCCACTAGAGCTTTATAAAATGCTAATTCGACCTGTGCGCAAAAGAACATTAAGGCAGAACCTCAGACCTTTGAGCAGCATCTGTAGTTTGTCTTCTCTTTCACTAGGGCTCTTTGATACGAAACACTGCACTGAATCATCACAGGACTAAGCTATTCTGCCAAGTACACACATGAAGCTCACACAGAAGTCAAGGATAATTGGCAGCCAAAAGCAGGAACAGAACGGATCACGTTGCGTGCAATCTAGCACGAGCTGGATCCCTTGAACAGTGACATGCGCCCAGCAGCCCTACAACGACCCAGAAGCTCCTGCACCAGTTGAGGCTGGATCTCACAGAGTGCCTACAGACTACTGAACAGCATGTAAAGCATCCCACATGTACATCAGTTCTGCTGCAAGTCACAGCTTCCTGGGACCTATAGAACATTATGCACCCAACAGGAGCACATGTGAAGATTTGCCAAGGAAAATAAATGGTTAAACAGCATAATCATCAGATGGTGCAGTTACCAGTGGTTTGGGCAGGCAGTGCTCTCACTAGGGTGAGGAGAGGAGAGCAACAACCATATCTGCTTGTTGCAAGACTCACCTTTGCCGAGACCCTGACTGTGTGTGGCACTGCTTTAAGACAATAACTCACTTTTAGCCACAGCCAGTACTTGAAATGCAGCTGATCAGTACATTGTGATGTGCATGAACCAAAACCAGAACTGCTTGTTGTGAGAGCCCTGACAGGTATTAACAGTACTCCTGCATTTGCTAGTGGTGTTTCAGTCATCTTTTGGCTGTCTGCCCTTGTGTGTGGATTTTTCTTGACACATGCTCAGTCCAGCTGTCAGCACAGCATCTCCACGGAAATAATTTCCATACACAGGGCAAGGAATAAAAGCTTACTCTGAGGTACCACAGCGCTTTCTGGGACTATTTAAGTCCAAAGTTACATGGGAGCAGAACTAGAGCAGAAGTAGAAATCTGCAGGTTTGCAAAGTCACCTCAATCACTGTTAATAGACTAACAAGGACTTGTATAACGATATAAGGATATGCTTATTGGGAATCCACTTCACTGGGCAGCCAGCCCTGCATGTGTCTTGCTGTGACAACAGCTTTATCTTTGGAGATAACACTATTACATCAGTATGTTAACATAACTGTATTGAAAACACTTTGGCAAGAAGTGCTCTTTCACCAATGATATTTTACAATGACTACTTTTTTTATTTTACAATGCAGCTTACCACAGATTTCAAAGCATTATAGTTTTCAGCTTTTTTTTTTTCCACCTTCTAAGTGGTTTCACGTTGAGACAAGACTTTTGCACTTGCTATGCATGGTACTCCATCCCTAATCTATTTTAAACACCTGGGGGCCAATTTCAGCCAGATTCAGAGGGATACACAGGGTCACGTTGCATAACCAGCATGACAGCACCTGACACTGACCCAAACAAGCTCTTCTCCTCCTCCATCCTTAGGCAAACACCAGTGTATAGGCTTATGGACTCACAATACTATTTTTCCCTTCCATTTCACAAGCTCCACAGAAGGAAAGGGTTTGGAATCACTAGAAGGAGTGAGGAGGGTACATGTGGCAAAGATGCAAGGGTTTGAAAACAAGCTTCATTAGTTGTACTGCTCAAGGTACAAACATTTAATGCAACCTATAGAAAAAAAAAAGCCCCTGCAGTCTTACAGGAAAAATTAATTTATCCAACTCCTGCATTCTCCCAGTTGTATAATGGTGTAATTTCTTTCACCAAGGAGTGTTACACTGGGATTTCTGTGAATTACACGGACACTGGGACCTTCCTTTCCCTAATTAAAAATGAACTTACATGGTTCCTGACTTTTCATACTTGCCACCAGATATAACAGATTGTGGCATCATGGGGAATTATATCCACAAAAATTATGGAAGTTCCTTGAAGCAGTAAGTTCTAGTGGACCTAATTCTGGTGGACACGGTCCGTGCCTGGTATAAATCCACAGTGTTCCATTCACAGATTTACATCAGTTGCAAAGGTGACCAGTATTTATGTGGTCAGAAAATCAGATGGGGTCACAACCTAAACTACAGCTAATAGCTGTATCAGAACAAAATGTGACAGGTTTCAGCAAAGCAGCTTCCTCAGGACTCCCAAGGGATACGCGCGTATTTGGTAATACAGTTTAAAGAGAAAGGAAAAAACCTTTCTAGGTGTGTAGGCTAGCTCTTCTCTTCCCTCACTGATATAAGCACAGAAATAGCCTGGACATGTCTATAAAGAGAAGTATGCAAAATCCAGCCCAACACCACCTAATGTTCCTCACTTGGGTGTCTCATTTCATGCACAACCCCCCACTGAAGAAAGTGGCTTTGCTGCCAGCAAAGCACTGTTCTCACTGTAAGAGCCCTTAAGCTCCAAAGGGTAGGTTTGTATATGAGATTTCAGTCATTAAATAAACACGTCTCTAGAAAAACTTCAATACCTGTCCCTTCATGTAAGCAGATCCCACTATGCTGCAGGGAAGGACAGCTTCTCTTCTAATAGCTGGGGGTGGGGGAGGATAGAGAAAGTTAAAGCAAGAAACATTACTTAGCTATTTCCAAGACTAATGGTGTAATTTATTCTCCCTCTCCCAAATATCTCCACAACATAACAGAATAGCTGTAGAAGTCACCATCCTATTCAAAATCAAAAGCAAAAATGTCATGCCAGAGATTATAAGTAGTTATAGAGAGGAAAAGAGGTTGAGAAAGCTAAGAAGTCTGGTACTTAAGCTTTTGTGACTCTCCAATTGTACAACATTTTTTGGAGAACATGCTATCGAAGCCTCCAAAGTGCTTTGCAAACATTGAATCTCAACATAATTAGGTGAGAAGGAACCACATCAGAAACTGTGTTTTCCCTCTGGGTAGCCTAAATCCCACAAGTCTTTTAAACATTTTACCCCAGATTGCACAGCAAGTCACTGCTGAACCAGAGGAGAACAGGGCAGTTCTTGCTCAAAACCCCTCAGTTCAGCCACTACACAAAGCTGCCTTTACCACGTGTACCACAGGCATATTTTGCTAATCTCTCCACGGCAGTTTAGATGTTGAACACAGAAAGATGCTGATTAAAACCTTAGGGATATTACTTTGAATACATATGCTAGCTCACTTCCATCTGTGTTCATTATTAGTTCCTGACTGTAGGTTAACTATAGGGCTTGTTGCCACAAGCCTAAGGTGGGGTGGCAGAAACTCCTGCTATTGCCCTATGGCTTTTTGTTTCTTCTTTCATTTTTCAGCTTTTAGCCTCATGCCTCCAATTTGTGGGCTCAACCCCTACATAACAAAGAGTAACAAGGAAAACAAAGCTAGTGTTAAAACACAAATATTCTTCACCATTAAAACCTCTGAGTTTGGTTCTCTGAGTTCCTATCTCATCCAGACCAGAGACTGCTTTTACCTGCAGCAAACTTGTTACGAAATTCAGGAAAGACCTATTCCCATAAAGAAGTACTATTGCACAAGCAGGTATTTACCAGCCCTACAAACACAAACCAGGCAGCTTTCCAGGTACCAAGGGTCATCCTTAATTTGGATAAAATGGAGAACAGCAAGGCTATGCCTACTTGTAATATGGGGAGCAGCACCACCACCATCAAAACAATGAAAGGAAAAAACATGACTGAGTTCCAGTCATCTTTTTTCCCACTGCACATCCACAGATCTATCTTTATGTTAAAATACCAATGGCTCAATACTGCCCTTAAAAAAACTGTGGGTCATGTTTTGACATATGCCTGAACATGACAAATTACAAGATATGCAGTATATCAGCAGTTCCCCTGCAGCCATTTTCTAGTGAGCACAATTTGAATATTAAAAGGTCTGGTGGTGCTCTGCAACTGAAGACTTGCTCCAAAGTGTTTCATTTAAAGCAGACATGGAAGTTATTTATTGTGTTCTCTAGGTCTCACTGCATACCTGTCCTTCCATTAGCTAAAGGCAGGGGAAATGATTTATAGTATTTCCAAGCAAAAAGAGTCTATAAGTTTTGTAACAGTTACAGGAATCAGAGCAGGTTAAAAAATATACAACCATTTCCAGGTTGAACAAAATTGATTAAGAACTAGGTGATATGACTTCATGCTTGAAGTTTGTGGACTTCCAAGATGTTGCCTACAGGTTTGCCACTCTCACAGGTAGACTTCTTTGAAGGCTTAGACTTCTAACTAACTTATTCTTAAACATTATTTCTGCCCTTTTTTTTAATGGAGGCACGTGGAATTGACTCGCTTATTCTTTTGCAACAACCTTGTTCATTGGTGACATTCCTCCTACTTTTGTGTTGTGATGGCAAAAAAGTTTTGCACAGGGGACAGCAGAAGTTTATCATTAGTGCAAAATCAAGAGAGAAAAGGACTTAAATGAGTCTTTCAAGGAAGGCAGCTTTATTCCCTGTTTTAAACTCATGTGTCAATCACTAGCCTTTAAGGGGAAAACTCATTTCCAGACATCTCTTGCTAGTCAAAAAATGTGTACGTCTGTGAGAAGATGTAAAGAAGCACCTGCTTCTTTTCTTTGCACCATTTCATTGGCATCAATTTGCCAGTGCCACACCAGTAAATACTCTGCTGCTGCAATGACACGTGAAGCATCCTTCTTTGCCTCTCATAAAATAAAAACAATCCTTCACCAGTCTACAAGACATAAGCTGACAACAACAACAAAAAAAATAATGACATTGATATAAACAGTAGTGTTTATATCTGGAAAAGCAGAAATGCAGAACTTCAGATGTGTTTATTTCTAGTTTTGGTTCAACCCATTATAAAGATAAAGGGTGGTCATGATGCTCAGAAAGGTGGTCATTCATAGCTCACCAGTTTCCTGCCATGGGTTCTGGTTAAATCACTCTTGCCAGCTCCAACTTGTTATAGAATTTGCTTCCTCCTCACACTGGCTCTCTCAGTACAAATTCTATCAAATAGCATTTCTCTCTCGGCATTTACAGCTCAGTCAAACTGGATAATCAACTCAGAAGGAATGTAAATAGCAAGAGAAGATCCAAGACTTAATGGAGGCAGCCAGCAGGCAGAATTACCTAGAAATACTTCAAAACAAGTCCTGTCACTCATCCCAACAGTATCCATACACTTCTGTGGCACAGTGAGAGCTATGACTAAGGGGAGAGGTTGGCTTTACTAATCCAGCCTTTCAATAAAGTTTAGATTTCATTTCTTTACTTCTCAAGTGTATTATGTACTGAACACTCAACAAGAGCACCATGGCCAGTGTAAAGATGGATAAACTAAACCACATGGATACTAGACATTGCACCAAGCTTAAAAAGTGAATGGCATAACAGACTAAGGAATCCAGAGATTAGAACCTTTAATTTCTTGATCTAGATGAAACAGTATTTCTCCAGGAGTAGCGTTTAAAAAAAAAACAAACCAGTGTTTAGATCACATTAGATAAGGCACAATATGCACTAGAATTGGCACAAGATTACGCTTAACTCACTTTTAAAAGTACAGCATATATAGTACTATATAGTACAGCATTCCGGGTTGAGTCTTTTACATGCTGAATTAATAAAGAGCATATAACAGCATTTTGATCAAGATTTTGCCTAGTTCAGTTTTTTTTCCAGATACCTCCTGCATTCATGCAAAGCCTACTTGTAACTCAGTGCACGTACCGGAAAGGTTGAGGCTGATGTGGAACTCCAGTGAGCCAAGCATAGCTTTCCAAGCTGTAGTTTGGTATGACAACTCTCATGCACCCTGATACGGTATAAGCAGTTCACAGTTGCCTCCTGGCTTGTGGCAAATATCCCTGTATCATAGTTTCCCCCAGGAAAATTCTGTTCACTCAGAAGTTTTGGATTAAGCTCTTATCCCAATCCCACTGACAGACTTCAAATATCTTGAGAAATTTTAAAAACCATCACCTGGAAAGTTATACAGTACATGCAATTAACTAGCGGATTGCATTTTCAGGACTCTGTGAGATGAAGTTATCAACTCCAGGTTTAGTTGTGTTGGTTTGCTTATTCCAGTAGACATTTGATAGCTGAGAGCTAGCAGTTATTATAAAAGCCCCAAAACATACTGTGCCTCTAAGAGTCAAACAGAAATAACTGAACATGAGACTATGAGTTCAGGGGGTAAAAAAGGGCTCATTGTTTCCCTCTCTAATCAGGAAACAAGCAGGGAACACTGCTTTTCTCTCAAACGCAGAGGAAGAAACTGCTATAGCAGATCGATGTACAAAACAAAAAACCAAGGAGCAGATACTAGTGTATTCCATGTTGTTAGATTTGAGGTAGTAACAAATAACTACATATTCAACTTAACTTTGATACTTAATTTTCAAAGTGAGAAAATTCTGAATCTAGTGAAACCAACCTAAAGGCTGCTGAGTCGATACATTTGGGAAAATCAGAATTTTTTCCATTCCAGCAAATATATACACTGAAGGACAGTCTCCAACAAGTGGACTTCAAAGACGGGACCTTCAACTGAACTCAAATCCTTAAGGGACTAATTCTACACTGCATATTATTGGTGTAGGCTTTACAAAGCCTATGAAGCCTCAGCAACAGCTGTACCTAATCCTTATAAATTTGACTTCCAAGTACTTCTTTAGGTGCTGTCTAAATTAAGTCAGCAAATGATTTACTGAAAGTGATGCTTCTTTGCTTATCTACTTAAGCCACACTCGGAAGACTGTATAAAATGTAGTTACCTGCATCACTAGAACAGGATTCACAGGTAATCGTAAATTACAGGGCTAAAAAACATCTCCACTCATACACTAAATCTATGCTGTGGAGTAAGGACTGGGATTAACTCATTTTAAAGGAGCAGGCTCCCTTGCCAGAGACAGCCCAAGCACCCTATGTGGTTCGTGCATCTCTAGGTGGCAGCAGCTGCTCAGATTTTGAGATACTCCAAGATGCTTATCTCAAATTTAGCAACCAGTATCCTTCCATCCTCCTAGAATTGCCTTTCCTAATGTGAAATGTGACCCCCTCCCCCATTTCTTCATAATTTATAGTAGTCTGTAGCTGAGTCACAAGGATTTCTGCATTTTCCTAACCAAGTACACAAGAAAAGAAATGAACTTCCAAAGGATTGAGGTAATTTATAGCGTAAAGCACTGAGAGCTTCTAGTCGATCAAAGGACTCAGAGAAACAAATATAAGAACAATCATGCCTTCTGTTCTCTACAAATGCCACGGCCAGAAATAACTGTCCTAATTAACTGGTTTCAGAAAATGACTTCTCTGAAAAATACAATATTCTTACCAAGGAAAGTATACAACTGCTACAGCCTTATGGCAGCTGTCAGCAGGGCATGAAAAATCACTAAATTAAGTTTCTTTTCGCTTCCTCTGGTTGTGCATGGTACTCATCTTTAGACAGCTGTATCTATTCATGGTGCCTAAATTATGTTGTAAAGGGACATTCCGCTATCACTGGTATCAGCGTTACCAAGAATTACAATCGCATCAGGTCAGTACCATCCCAGCCAACCCTTTGGTCACTAGTTATAAAACGTAGACATTGCATGTGAAATGAGGTTGGCTTTTTTTTTTTTTAATGACTGTTGCCTGGTCAGTCATGTCCATGGCATTTCCAGTATTTCAGACAGTTCCATATTCATTGTTGCTGTTGGATATAGCAGTTGAACTCCACCAGTCTACAGCTGCCTGATAGTTAGGTCCTGAATTTTGGAAAGGAGGAAAGGCTGAGCCTCACCCTACAGATCACCTACACTTTACACATAAGACTGTTGGCCCTGTTCTGCATGGACAACTCCTGCAAACAGTGCTCCTTACTGGACTGCTCAACACCTGGAATTGGTAACATGCAAGCTTAAGGTACCATGGCAGAGTTGCCTGTATGCACTGCATAGCAAAAGCTGTTATTTAGTGTTTGTATTACAAGAGCATTGGTGAGTTCTTGCTGGGTACCAGAAAGAAAAGACAGGCAAGACTATCTCTGCCTCAAAGAACCTGCAGCCAAAGACTGAATAATAGATGGGTAAGGAAACAGTAAGATTTGTGAGTTGACAGACAGAGACACAGCCCACCAGCCCCATCCCAACTCATGTAACAGGCAGTTCACTCAGTACACACCTGTGCTGCTTCCTAATGGTGTAACACAGCGTACAAGAGCTGTTACAGAACCCTCCTCCCAGCTGGAACTGAAGACAGTACGGTATTGGTTAACAGTTCATTTCAGCAACACACAAAACCAGCTTAGCTTCAGTGCCTTTAAAAGCCTCCTTTTAAAGGGTGTTTACAAGTAAGGATTACCAAGAATGCCAGTGTATGAACTGATCTAAGAAATGATTGAGAGTTTCCCAATTAAGCAGCATTTCAGCTATTTAGGAGAAACCAAGTGCTCACAACATATGCTTGAAAACAGGTCAAGACAAGTTAGCAATTAACCTACTAAAAGCACATATCCTTCTCTAGTGGAGCCTCCAACAATTCACACAATGCCTAATGTGAGATTTCTAGTGTAGGCACGGGGCACATTCTTAGAAGAACTTTCCAGACTTTTATACGAACCAGGAAGGCAGGTATGAGAAATACCTTTTTTGTTTATTGGACCATACTTACTACACAAGTCACTCAAGTAGAGTAACTTATTTCTCCTCTTCATGCAGTGCTTACCTGTAGAAGGGTTGAGAGGGTCTTCTACTTCCAAGTTTCTCGTGACCTGCTTTATACATGCACTCCCTGAGAGAATTATTATCTGAGCAAAATGTGCAGCTTCTGTGTTTCCCTTACAGCAACAGCAGAGTAAGAGTTGCACAAATGGTTCAGCTGCTGCAAGGACTTTTTAAGTGCAGCCACTTTCAGCTCAGCACTATCATGTATACAAAGCTTTTAAGCAAAAGCACAGAACCTTATTTTCCCCTATATTTTTTTCACATGCTAACGAGACATTAAAAACCTTTGCATCTGTGCACTACATTTTGTAGTATCCCAGCATATTGCAGTACTTCCCGAGCACTACTGTTACAACATAATGCCTTGGTGCTTAGCAGCTTGAAGTTAGACTAAACTGAAAAAAGTGTTACTCCATCCACGATAAAAGTCCTTTCCCATCTTCCTCCACCATTATATCTGGATTATTCAGATAAAATGTTCTTCATCTTTCTGACCTGGTTTACCCTGATTTCACAGCCATATAACAACAGGATCTACCCTGCAGTTCCGGAAAGCAGAGAGCACTTGCAACATGAACAGAAGGCACACTGCTTACAAATGGGTTTTCCCAGACAAGGTTCAGTGAAGCTGAACATTAGTGGTAGTACTACAGCAGAAAATAGGTATTTCAGAATGGAAACACAGTTGCTGCTTTACTCTGAGACCCAGGTGAGGGACGCACTTGTTCCTGCAGAACATCACTGTCTGTCTTCTCCCCTTCCTGGCTCTGTTTACACAGCCCGTGAGTGCCCTGGAACGCTGCACACAGCAAGCCACAGCATCCCCCTGACAGCTGCTACCTCCTCTCGCATGCCAAACTACAGGATTCACAGCATGCGTGAAGCCAAGAGCATCCCCTCTGCTGACGCCCCTCCACACCCACACCAACTCTGGGCCATCCCTGGGCTCCAGTTTTCACTTGAGGGCTTGCAGACAGCAATCCAGCTTTGTAAGCAGAACCTGTGATTTACACAAACGCACTACCCAACACAAAAGAGCAGACAATATGATGACCTTTTTACTTGGGACAGCCACTCGTGTGTAAATAGAGCGAAGTCTTCACTTCTGTGACTCAAAATACCATTAAAACTTGGTGCTGTGAAAGTTCCTCCCGCCCACAAGCAGGCAGCTCATTATCCATCCCTTTGTTCGTATCTAGAGACAACCAAGGAAATTCATTTTATCTATTTATCACCATGAATTAAAGATTACAGAAATACTGGCTGAAGAAAAATGTATTGCCAGGATAGATTCTTTGCATTCATTAGAACTGTGTTACTAGAAACATAAATAAGTAATGACTATTGATCTTGCATAACCTCAGAAGAGCAAACTACAATAAACTGAGAGGAAAAGGACATATCTTAACTGGAATGTGCAAACCAAGACACCAACAGCACCTCTTAAAAACAACCAAGCAAAGCAAGCATGGCCCACAGCTATGACATCTCATGCTTTTAATCCTACGGGGAAAAAAACCCAAAAAACCTGTGGGACAGCACAAGGTTTCCAACGTATTAATGAAACCTCTGCCAAACAAATTTACCATTTAACCCCAGGACTTGTTTCTGGGTGAAGGCCTGTCCGACACCCCGATAGGAATGCACGGCCGGTGGCTCGAGGCCGGTCGCTGCTCTTTCCCGAGCACCGACACCTCCGGCCGCTCTTTGCTCCGCCGTGCTTCCCCTTCCCCTTCCCCTCCCTCCCGGCGGCACCCGGCGGGCTCCCCGCGGGTGGAAACGGAGCAGCCGGAGGAAAAGGCGCCCGTGGCATCGGATCCCGGTGCCGGTGCCCGGCACGCTTCACATTCCAGCGACGGTCCAGCTTCAACAAGTGCATNCGCGAAAGCCCCGCCGGGCACCGGCCAGAACGACAGGTGCGGGAACAAAGGGGCGCGGGGCTGCGCGGCCCTCCCCCGCCCGTACCTCTCCCCGACGCCTCTCACCAGCCAGCGCCCGCCCAGCTCCGCGGCCACCCGCACCCACTGCCCCCGGCCCCCTAAGTTTCCTGGCGGG
>VXAX01007439.1:94515-110628 GCA_013399835.1 Leptocoma aspasia | reverse complement strand
TCCGTTCCCCTCCGCTCCCCCGGCGCTTCCCGAGCGGGGAGCGGGGCGGGGGGGGGGGTGTCGGTCCGCCGCCCGCGGCGGGATATTAGTTTACTCCGCCGGGTATTAAGCAAGCCCAATCCCTTTAAATATCGCTCCCGCGCTGACCTCTCCGTAGTTCGCCTATTAAGAATGCAATCAAGATAATAACTGGCATTGCTTATTAATGAGCGCCCCAGGTAACATTACACCGGTGACTTTCTGCAGGCGCCCAGCGGGAGCTCCGTCCCGGCGGTCCTGAGGCGGCTCTGTCCAGCCCGGGACCGGGACGGGACCGAGACCGAGAGCGGGGCCGCCCGTCCATCAGCGCCCGCCGGCGGAGGCAGGGGCGGCCGCGGAGCTCGGGCATCTCGGGCGGAACGCCTGGCTCGGCTCTACCCGGCCGCCCGCGGGGTGGATCCTGTACCCCCTGACAAAAATCTGTTTGGCCATCTCCTCCTCCTGCGCGTGCAGCAAATACAGTGAATTATTGATAGTGGAAATTGAATGGCGGAGGCAATAATGGTATCCCCTGATTGACTAACTCCATTTGATCTTGGTAAAGACAGAGAGATGGCACGCTCCCTGCGGCGAGTGGGAGTGCACGCGTGTGCCAGCGGCAAGAGCGAGCTGTGGGAGAAGAACTGGCTTCACCCCCTGCCTGGCATGGGCTGCGGTAGCCTCGCCTCTTTCCTTCCCTCTTCCCTCACAGGCAAAATTGGAAGCAGCTGATTTTCAGAAGAAGCTAGCACAACTCTGTTATGAATCGGTTAAAACACGTATTCTTGTATGCCTCAAAGCCTGACTGCCATCTAATTACAATTAATGCCAAAGGCCCATTCACTCCACGCACTTGTGAAAATTTATTTATACTAGGAGAGATGTGTGCAACTCATTGCTGCCCTCAGTCTGCCTGTGTGCTTTTGCTATCAAACACCTGCATTTATCAGTAAAGTAGAGAAAATAACCCAGGTGTTTGAAATTCGAATGCACCTAAGGCCTTCCATATAAATCAGCTTTTAATATATATTAAAGGAAAGATTCCTGGTGGTTAATAACCTTTGGAGCTTTAAGAATTCTTTTAAAAATCATGCTTAAGCACCACATCACCATTCTTCTTGCACTTGGGGGTTTGGTTTTGCGTGTTTGAACTAAAAATGTCAGCGAGCATGAAGACAGTTCTACCTCTTTTGTCTCAGTGTTTTCCAGTCCAAATCTATCCAATTTATGAGAATGGAGACATTTTCAAAACCTTCACTAACAGCCTGGGCTTGAGGAATCACGTCCAGCTCTTGTTGGCTGATGGATAGTCACTAATACTGGTAGCTCTTCAGGCCAAGTCCTGCTCTGCTAGTTCTGTATTATTCAAATATCTCCCATTAGGGATATATCAACCATTCCTTTTCCCACTCTGATATACCAATATAAACTTATAACTCTCAGCAATAATGCCGGGTGCATGTTCCAGAGGTATTCCAAACACATGATTGTACCTGGAATTTGCTAGGTTAATGCGTACATTTTATTTATCTGTTTTAGACTTCACAATACCGTTTAACTTTTCAGATATGGCTGTATCAGTGTGGGTACCTGATTTCACTAAGGCAGCACGTTTTCAGCAGCCTTTCTGCACAGTCACAAAACAGCACAGTTTCAATATTCTGTGTTTATAAGATGGTGCCTGCAAGTATTTGGATGATCTACCAGACAAGCTAAACAGTAGCAGGAGAGGCTACTTTAATCAGCTGTAATGTAATACATTACACACTTGTTATTCCTGGAGGAAAGACTCTTCTGCTAGTACACTAGACATGCAGATGAGCAGCAGCAAATATCATGCTTTAGAAACACTGCTGGCTTTTTCTCAGGAGTGAAGGAGAAGGGATATACTCTGAAAAAATCTGCTTGCAATCAGAACAATTTTTTTTTTTAATTTTGGAAAGGAAGCGTGTTACAGACAGCCTGACAAGTCCTCACTTTGTGGGAAGCGCTTCAGCTCAGCTCTGCTAAGAGCATGAGAACCATTAATTCCATGCAACCATGAAATTCCCATTTTTCTCTGCTACAAACATGTTGCCTTTTGCATCGGTGTAGAGATTTTCCCGGGGAAGAGGTGTGGTCAGAGGAGCTGCTGTTTCTTGCTGGTATAATCAGCCCTTGGAGCATTATTACCAGCCAGTGCTTGATTACTCGGAAAATGAAAAAGTAGTGTAAATAATTACTTGTTTGGATTTTTGATGCACATGCAAGCTGGGTTCCATATTTTTCTATCAGACCCTGACTGCCAAGAGAATTTTAATGAATGAACCGCCAAAAATTGGGTCTTCAAGGTTTTAGTTTGTGAAACAACTGAGAGTCCTGACATGGGGACACTGCTCTGGTTGGACCTCCACTCCTCTGTCCATAAGATGTACTATAAATTTGGAGGTTACATAAACTACCACCTTTGAGATTTGTGGGATACTCAGGCATCCCGATGTTTTCTTGGTAGACCTAAAAGGAGTTCTCTCTTATTGTGTCTGAAAAAAGACTTCTTCCAGCCTGTCGCAGGAGCAGCTATGTTTTCCCCATTTGGATTGTACAGATGTCACATGCGAGAGGCACTTGAAAAGAAAGTCACACCACAATTGCAGGGGGAAGAAAAGGGCAGGCAGACCCTTTTCTGGTGGTTTCAGATAATTCAAGCTTTTTGGTAGTGTCACAGTATGCCCACTTTAAGCATTCACCTTGGAACCAAGTGTTTTTTCTATTCATGACTAATTAAAATAATTTTTTGCATACACAAATCATATTTCACCATCTTCCAAACAGCAACAGGGAAAGAGCGTGAGTTGTCAATCAATCAAATGTTGATTTATCCCTGCAGTAATACTGCTTGCAGGAGGGTAAGACCATTGCTTTTTGCTGAATTCAATTTAAACTGTAGCATAGGCACTAATGATGCTGTAGATACTATAAAGAAGAAAGCAGAAGCAGGCACACCTGGTTTCTGTCTCAGTGGAGGTTATGCATTATAGTGATTGATGTATGCGGTACAAATTTACTGATAAACTAATTATATGATAAAGTAGTTTGTGGGGCTCTTAAATTCCCCCGTTGCAATTGTAAGGGAAGCACTAAAAAAGTCAATATTTGAAAAGAGTAACATTCTTAAAAGGTACATAATTAGACAAAAGGTAACGGGTGATTGAGTCTCCCCTCCCCCAAACTGTGTCTTTACACTCCCCATTTTATTAACGTAGTATCTTGACCTGTTTTTGAATGAGAAAAAGGTCAAGAAGCTATAATTTGGAATTCTTCTCACTTGGCTGTCAGGAAATATAAACTAATCTGGATTACAAAAAGGATAATGCTATTGATGTACTTGAGTTTTGATGCTACAGGGTTTTTTCTGTTTAAAATTTTAATTGGCTGAAGTAATTCTTATATCATTACAAGAATTTTATGTTTAATTATGTTTATTCATGTTTCCTAGTTACCTTTCTTTGCTATTTTTTTCACATTAAAGAGATGGAAAATTCATGGAAATGAACTTTTCCAACTCAAGCAATGCTAAAAATTGTAGTGGATTATATACACAAGTTATATACACAACCAGGGTTGCAGACATGGTGCAGTTGTAACATGACTGAGCTATGATGCTGCTCTACAATGATTCAGTGGTTGCAGCACACACAAGAGAGCCCCTCATGCTCCACACTAACATCAGTGCACTAGAACAATTTCAGCATCTTTGAGGACCAAAGCCAAATTCTGCTTAACTTTGTAAAATCTTTGTATTGTAGAGGCTTTGACTGAGAGATGATGAGAGAAAGATGGTGGTGATCACCTCCCTAGCTCACCCCTTGCATTCAGGGGTTGGCCAAGCTGTGGCCACAGCCGCTCCCAGGCCTCATCAGTGTTGTGTGTTAATGCCCTGGGGCTGGTGGCTCTTGGATCTGAAGGTTTGCATTGTGTTCAGCCCATAAAGAGTTGCTGTAGTTCTGGTCTGCAAGCAGCTTACTGGGTAACTAGAATAGACCCTGTGCCTTAAATACTGAGGTGTAGCTGCTCTTAATTTCAAGCATAATTTCACCTTCAATGAACAACATTTTTTGAGAGGCCTTGCAGCCTCATTTTAGCAGGGAAAGTATTAAGTGAAACAGCAAAGATGGGAATACAAACCCAAAGATCTTTCATTAGATGTGGTTTGTAGGCTGCAAGTACACAGGATAAAGCAGGAAAACCTACTCTTTGAATCACAGGAACCAAAACCACAACATTTTTCCTGAAGAAAATACCACTTAATAGCTCAGAATTGTCACCCTGCAGCTACAGCAAAAGTGATTTTAAAACTCTAACAAACAATTAAAATAATTGTTTTCTTCTCATGTCTGCTAAATGTATGCCAGCTTTCCGTCACATGGCAGGATCTGTACCCTGAATCTTGTCTCGTGCCTTCTAATGAGGGATTTCAGCACAATTTATGTGCATGAAACCACTTCTCTGACAGACTTCTGTGGTAGGTGCAGATTAGCCTTTTGCAAACAAGGAAATGCATGTGTCTATTACACATAAATCTATTAAGCTGCTCATGAACATACTTGTTTGGTGAGCATGCCAATTCTGGGTTTGTTCCTTGCCACTGCTCATATAGTTGATAGGCATGAAGTGTTGTAGAAATAGAATGTGTGATACGTGGCAATTGCCACATGCGGTGATGTGGCATACATCACACACAAAATCCTCCCCATCCAAACCTCCAGGCTTTTCTTTTGGGGTTCAGCATGAACTCCACACACTGCTTGGACAGAGGGACTCCTAAACTATACATGAAGTTCCTCTTCCCTGTGCTGAAGGGCTGGAGGAAGCCAGGAGGATAATTCACCCTTCATTTTGACACCTGGTCCCATGGCCAGTGTCCAGCCACACCAGGCTTGCCCCACACTGTGGGGTGCAGGGCAGCTGTTGAGGATGATGGCACAGAAAAAAAGGTGAGAACAAGAAAAAAAAAGTAAGGAGAGAATGAATCCAACCCAGCAGAAACATTAAACTGTTTGGTTTGTCGTTTCCTGTTGCTTTGGCGTTCACTAAAACTGGCAATTCATCTCCTGAGTGTCTCTGCCTTACTGCTATTGTTTGGAGGCATTAAACACCCATTACCTGAGCAAAGAGCAAAGAGGAAAGTATCTGCGTTGTTCCTGAGAGTATCCAGTGTACCAGGTGTCTGGCGCGTGGTGCCTGAGCCTCCCTCACTCACCCCTGACCTTCCTGCTAACAGCCCAGCCAAGGCTCCCTCACAGCAGACAGAAAAGAGCAGCAGCAACAATGAAAATGCAGACTCTGAGGGAGCAGCAGGCATGGGAAGGCAAAAGAAAATCCCCTCTTCCCCAAAGAGGTTGTGTGTGATTCCTTGGCACGGTGGAAACCTGAGCCAGGTGTGGAAAGGTTAGATGGCTGGAGATGCACTCCTGTGACGAATCAGGCCATTGGAGCTCTATGATTAAAGAAGATCAGAAAACTGTTGGTGCACTTGTGGGTGAAAGGTGGTGGGATTGACTCATCTCTCCTTTCCTCTAAGTATTCAGTGGGTTTCAATTAGATGCAATATAGTGGATTATTTTTAATATTTAAAGGGATCAGATTCCAAGGCGTTTATAAACTTAGCCAGGCATCTTATCAGAATAGGTACATGCCTTAGCAAACCCTCCTAAGTGCATAACTTTGGAGAACTTATTTTGAGTGTGTGCTAAAAATAAGCAAGCCCCAAAATCCCAGGTCCACAGCCCTATGAATGCTGTTTTGTAGTTTATTTCTATTTAAGCAACTAAGATCTCCTCTGACATCAAGCTCAAGCACTCATTTGGCAGGTGTGCAGCTCAGCGATATTGCCTGAGGGTGATGGGTGATAAGAGATCTAAAGCAAACAGCTGGGGAGGGATGATGGAAGATGGTGCTTGCCACCAGGGGCAGTGGCTGTTCCTGGGGTGCCCACCACCCACAGGGTCCCACTCCGGCCAGGAGCTGGCAGGAGGGATCCTCCTTGAGTACACAGAAATCCTTGGGAATGCAAAGCATGTGTAAACATTACATAGTTCCTCTGGTTCTCCTGCCCTTCAGGACTTTCATATTAACATATTTTATGCTGCACTTAGATGTTTGTCTTCATCTTCCAGAAGAGGTTAAGGTACTTTGGCTCCATCCCTTTTCAAAGCAGAGCCACATCAATGCTTTAAACGAGCTGATGTGTTTAAAGATAAATTCAGGGTATTTTTTCTTTAAATAGCAAATTGAGCTATTTCACCTAACAAAACATAAAAGTTCAAAACATTATCTATGTTAACCACCTAAAGCATTAAAGAGAGAAGTATCTGTGAAACAGTAGATATTTTTGTTAATTGCAAACTAATATTGTCAGTGCAACAATAAATATTAAAAAGAGTCCCCAAAATGGAACTCAGACCCCATTAGGTTCTCCTCCTCCAGTTACTGTGACTTGTGGCTCAAGAAACAAGTACTGGATTAGTCACATTAAAGCAAAAGTTTCCCTTGACTAAAACATTTCATTTGTACGGTGTCATTTCTGTTTATTGAATACTTGGGGTTGTTAATCGTTCGGTAATTTAATGACTGGAAGCACGTTGCGTGTAAACGTTACTACATTCCACTTTGGAGACCAACAGGCAGCCACGTGTCTGCCCAAGAGTTTTCATTTGTCCAAACAAAAGGAGTGGTCTGCTCATCCATGGCAGAGGAGTGCCCAGGTGGTGCTCACCCCTTCTTCAGGGCATGCTAACACACAAAAGATGCCAGCATAGGAGGTGCAGTCCTCCCTTCCTCTGTCCTCCTACTGTGACACCCAGCTCCAAAGAGCAGGAATTGCACAGGGCCGTTATTACTCTGCATTGGCCAGATGAAATTATTTCATTGACTTGCACAGCAGAATTGCTTTAAATGGTAACTAGTGCCAGTACAGCTGGGTTTTTTTGGTACTACTATTAAAATTTATTTTCCTCCTCACTAAGGTGGTATATGGGGGTAGTTGGATGCATAGCTGGTTCTCTCTCTACAGCATGTGATGTGCTCAGACTATCATTTATAGATGCAGAGGGATGGGAACAAAACACAGGGTAGATGTATGACTACTCGGGAATTCAAAAATCCTGAAATATTGATCCAGAAAATCAATACAAATTTTAAGCTATTTTAAAATAATTTTCCTCACGTTCTACACCATTTCTCAAATGGGAAAACATATTGATTTCTCTGCCCCAGCCTGCACAAGGTCAGGGTGGCTTTTGAGGGGTAAGGGGTAGTTGGGCCAGGCGCATCCAGCAGTGGAGACATGGCCACCACCACAAAACCCATTTGAACACAATCTTAAGTGGGAGGAAAGCAATCCTGCAGTTTGATGCTCAAAGCCCCTGTACTTTTAGTGTTGGATATGACTCAAAGAATACCCAAGTGAAATCTACCCCTGGCTTTGGCAAGACATTTAGTGGGGCCTTGGTGGTTCAGGACTTGTGCCATTAGAGTATAGACTCATAAACAACATAATATACATTTATTTTCTGGATAATGTTTATTTTTCATGCAGTTTATACATCTGAAACATAAATGCTTACAAGGGAGTGTTTTAAACACCTCTTTGTATTTCATTAGTTGGCTGTTTAATCTGCTATAATTTATTGCAAATTGCAGTTGTACTATATGGCCTCATGGTGCCTTTACTTATTTGAACATAAACACCACTGAAGTCAGCAGGAATGCAAAGTTTTTAAATCAGAAGGGAGCCAAATGCTAGATTTTCAGCAAGGACTTTGCACCAAGGCATTAAACCCCTTAGACTTTTGTTATGTTTCTGTTTGATGCTTCACCCTGCTATGTGCTCCAAGCAGAATCATTTTTCCTTACAGGCATGTAAGCTTCTTCCCCTTTGGTTTCTTAATTTGGGTTAGATCCTGTAATATGAAAAATATACTCAGATATTGCACCTAGAGCACATTGATGAGACCTAAAGAGCTCTTCTGTGAAGGGAATTAAGATCAAAAAGAATGTGGAATTTAAATATTCAACATTTCTTCTTGGATACGAAACAGAAAAATTGTTTTGATGCAAAAGTTCCTGTGACAGAATACGTTACTTAGACTCTGAGACCATATTAGGATAAAAT
Source organism: Leptocoma aspasia (assembly GCA_013399835.1). Classification (NCBI taxonomy): domain Eukaryota; kingdom Metazoa; phylum Chordata; class Aves; order Passeriformes; family Nectariniidae; genus Leptocoma; species Leptocoma aspasia. Next base: position 102,458 of record VXAX01007439.1, on the reverse strand, counting down.
GGCTTTTTTATATAGGAATTGCACTCCTTCATATGGAAATTATGACATTTTGTCTATTGCCTCTTACTACAAACGTTTAAAGGATCCGTTAAAAATATTCTTTTAAGAAGTTGTATCAAGATAAAAGAAAGTAAATAAGAGCCAGTACAATTTTCAGGCTTATTTCTGACTAGTTTCTTGATTTAGACCCTGTTAGCTGCCAGAAAATTGCACCTACTACCAGAGCTGGGGAAGCATATAACGGACAACACAGTTTATTTTGCAGTTTGGGTTTGCTGTGCTTTTGTCAGACCCTCACCCTCGCAGTAAAGGAACATTGTGTTAATTCCATGAACCGATGGGCTTACAGAGACTCAGGAAAAAGGGCTCAGCCTGAGTGCTAACGCAAATGAAAGACAAGCAGATGAAATACACATTCTCATTGTCTGACAAACTGCTTCCAGACCTTCATCTAAATTTAGCTGATTGATTTTTAACTAACCATTAATCTTTACTAACACCCCACGGAAAGCGTGGACAGCTTCCCCCATCAAGATTTCAGATAAAGGCAGGCAGGACACTTGCAGATGACTGAGGGATTGCCAAATTGCCTGTTGGGAAGGCAGACCCTCCACCCTGTGCTCTTCCATTCAGCAAGACCCACTGCAGTTTCTTTTCCATCCAGGCACTGCTCCCCTACTGTGGGCCAGCCAGGACTCCAGCACTGCCCATCACCTCTGCCTGCCCTTCCCGTCTCACTGGCACAGCCCCACGGTCCGCAGGAGCCCTGCAGGGCTGCCCTGCAGGCAGGTTCTGATGCTGATTACAGCCCCTTAGGGATGCTGTCACACAATGGCCTCTGCTGGTTGAGGAGGTGAGTCACTACATTGCTTTGGTCCTACCCTGTCGCTCTTGGACAGGCTGATGGATCCAAAGAAAATAATTTGGAAGGGTGCATCACCTTTGGCTTTTCTCCTGGCCTGAAGTGTACGCCTCACATTAGTCTGAATTTCTTCCCTGTTTTGTCTGGAAAACTCCTACAGAAAATGAATAGGAAATTCTGGCCATTTCAAATTAACTTTCTAGGTTTGTCTTTTTCAGGACTTAGCCGTCTTGTCAGATGTTTTGGCTTCCTTAAAATCTAGGAGCCAGCAGTATTTTCTTGAGGGGACTGCTGCAGAAATACTTTGATGGGAAAGTAGATGATAAAAATAACCATTAGGTGCCAAAGGCAGTAGACTGCGAATTAAAAGCTCTTCTTAAGTCAGAGACATTTGTGTCTTTAAAAGAGCTCAAAAAAAGAGGTGAGAAAAGCAGGGGGTATGCAGGGCTGTGACCATGGTTGGACAGCTGACTGAGTCTAGGTGAAGGATTTGGGAAGAGGAAAACAACAGGTGGTGGGCAGAAAAAGCATGAGAATCAGATCTGCCTGGGGAATACGCTGTGGATAGAGTAACTGCTGATGTAGGAGCAAATGCCACACAGAAAGAAAAGAGGTGAACCTATGATTAAACTTTTACCTCTTGCTGCTACCAAGGCCTTTGTGAAAGACTTACGTGCAACAATCAAACCCCTCAAAAACCAAGACTAGGGAAAGATCCTAGAATTAAGTACTTGCTCCCTCAGAAGAGGATGAGAACAAAACATGTGACGGATAACTTATAAAGGTGTTCAAAAAAGGTGATGAATAGTGAGTGTGGTGCTTAAAGCACTTAAAATATCTTCATAAATAAACAAATTTGGGACACAGAGATTCATATGGAAAATACTGTAAGATTCACTTCTTCTGTGGACAACTCTATGACCAATAATGCAGTAGGTTTTTTTTTTCTCTGATGCAATAAATTTTCAGCAATATAATAAAGGGTATCACACTTCAGGCTACAGCAAGAGATTCTTAAAGTAACAAAAGACATTTGAGATGTATCATCATCCACTGGAAAATTTCAAACCTAGAATTTAGCCTCATTTAAAAACTGCTAGGTCTTTTTGTTTTCCTGGTCAATACTATATTATCAGCTATCTGTTTACAAAATTCAGCCAAATACTCTCTCGGATGGTTTTACAGACTTTTGGCAGGTGTGAGTGAACATGTATTTTACAGAGCAAACCAACACATGAGCAGCTCCAGTGTCTTGACCTCTGCTCATGTCTCTTGCTTCATCCCATTCTCAGGAGAGTTGGTTGGGTTTCAAAAGGTATTTGCTGTCAGAAATCAACTGCCTTTCCTTTTTTTTTTTTTCCTTTGGTAGCCATCTGTTTACCTGAAATCCATTAAATCCATTGTCTTTTCATGATATCATCTGGGTTTGAATCTGAATATTTTATCAAATGTCATTGTCAGATTATTGATGATAGCTTTAGACAGAAGTACTGAAAGCCTCTTTGAATACTCTGTTAAACAATATAGAACTCAGTTTGTGTTGCAAATACTGGAAAAAATTTAATTTTGAAATGTCAAATATTTTCCCAACTCTGTCTGCCTTGACAATGTGTGGCCTTTTCTGATTCCTGAGAGAAAATCTGAATGGGAGCTAAGTGACATACACAGAACTACTTGTGGGCCACCATACAACCTCCTTCTACTGCTGTTGTTTCAAGGGGTGAAACACGTAAAACAATAAAGAAACCTGAATGCAGGATCAAGGCTGAAGTCAATATTTTGACATTTCCATAGCTGTACAGGTTTAGTGTCTCTAATATTAGAATAATACATTGCAAGAGTTAGTATGTTAAGCTATGCTGTTATGTCTTGTCTTAGACTTGAGCAGTAACCATTTAAACAGCCTCCATCACTCTCTTTCCATTCTCAAATGTTTCTTAAAAACATATCCTTCAGATGAAGAATTGTGGACTTTGTGGTTGGGTTTTGCTCTTTTTTAAATTTATGGTATATTTCACCTTATTCAGTGCTCAGAGGGGAGCTCGGTAACATCTCTGTATAGCTGATGAACAAATGGAGGTGAAAGAGCTGGAAAGATCTGCCACACAACACACAAGCTGCACAGGAACTTGGCTTTACTGTGGGTTATCAACGAAACCAGCCTGGCTGGTCTTGCCTCCTATTTGCCTTTAAAGGGCACACACACACCCCCCCGCAGAAAGTGAACCCCCAGACACTGCCTGTGTGCTTATTCCACTCTTGCCAAACAGGTGAGAGAAAAGTTTATCCCGAAGCCTTCCCACTGCCAGGGTCCCTTCCACCTTGGCATGCCTCACCCTTTTTTTTAACTGCTTCAATTTGCATTTTACCATTTGTTATAATAATGGAGTCTAGTGAGAAGCTTGTGGCCCCATAAACTTTGGGCATAATTTTAACTGTGTCAGCTTTAAAAAGTCAGTATCTGCCTCATCAAAGGGCAATCATGTCCAATGTGGGTGTCTCTGTCAATTGTGTTTTGAACTGCAGCAATAATCCAACCAAACCATGCAAAGAGCTTTTCTACACCCACATTTCTTAATTATCATCATGAGACTGAGGTAGCTGAGACCAGATCTATAATGTTTTCTGGATGTCAAAATGCCCACACACCTTCTGTAATCCTTGTGCTACCAGCCCCCTTTCATATTGCTTTTAGCTGGTCCATCTAATTATCTACTACCATAACTTTTTACTGCATTATTCCCAAATCCCACAAAGGCTCTGTTTAAGAAAAAAGAAACAACTGGTCTGATGAGACCTCCTTAACTGAACAATCCTATTAACATTTTAGTGGATGATAAACCCCTCTTCACCCCTTTCAGAAATGAACCAATTTTTTTTACAGGCAGGGGAGACCTAGGGCCTTAAAAGTCTCTGCATACATTGCATCCATAAACAATGCAATTTCTTGGGAGCTTTGGGGTCTACTGTCCATTTGGAGAATAAATAACTTCGTTATTTCCACATGTGCTATAGTCAATAAGGATCTGGAATGGGAAAGTAGCGAAAATGTTATGACTTAATGAACATGTTGCAAAATCATTCTTGCCAAATGTCAAAATAAATTGGAGGCCAGAGTGTACGGTTTACGCTTGTTAAATTTGGGGTTTGTGCGCTATTTTGGGAAGGGAAAAAAACCCAAAACACAGACCACACCATGAAAAGGCAGGGGGAAGAGAAAGTATGCACTTGGCTACTTATGGCAAGAGCTTGGTCCATTACAGTCCCACCACCAGTGCTCCCCACAAAAGACAACACAACAGCTTGTGACTGTGGGGAAACCACTTCCTGACAGCAGAGCTGGCTCTGTGGCAGTGCCCTGGCCCCAAGGCTCTGCACCAGCAAAGGAAGGGCAGGGGCCAAGCCCCACAGACCAGACACAGCTAATCCCTGCCTCTCTGGGAAGCACCAGGCTGTGCCAGGGGTGAAAATGCGTCACATCCACTTGCAATTTCAAAAGACTTTTTCCATCAGAGGACTGTGAATTTCACTCTGCCATGAAGTTCAAATGACAACAGGAATAACATGACTAGAACCAGATGTGCTTTTGCTAGAGACTCCTGTGAAATGTCTGATCGTTTCCACAGGTATCCCACTGATTCTACTTTTGGCATAGACGTACTGAGAAAAGCAGATTTTGCCTGTATTGCAGAGAGTTTTCTGTTTGTCCAAGCACTGAGTAGCTTGAAAGGTCTAATCTAAGTTTAGAAATACCTACACAGCTGAGGACCTGATCCTTTGAACACCAAAGCGTGTCACAGCTATTTTCCCTTTGAGATTGCCTCAGGAAAAGACCAATTAGGATTACATGATAAGTAAAATTATTCCCATACTTACATGGTTGGGAAAATAGGTCTCTCCAACTGCATATTCAAAAGGAGATAAAAGCAATATTGTTCTTTTGCAGTTAGATTTTGACTTATTTATGTTTTTCCGCATTATGTACTTGTTCCAGCAGCACCAAGAGGCCACACCATGTGCTTCTTACTTCACCTCTACATCTCGTAATGGGAGTGCCATGAAAGTGTCTGGATTTCTTGCTGCCTGCATGAAAATGTGTGGATACATATATGTGGCCTTCACTTATTTTATTTCACGACACAAGGGGGGGGGGGAAATCTTTTTCATACACCTACATCTATCACAAAGCAACTAAGAATAGAAGCAATATTGAGACAGATGGAAATGTTAATGGTGACAGCTCACAAGCAAGAATCACACATTTGTGAAATAATGAAATGGGTGGGCAGTTGTTACATGAACTCCATGTCAGTCGGTATGTTTTCCCGGCTATAATTTTGCAAAAGTATGCCTCAGAGATATTTTCAGTTCATGGGAGAAGTCAGTGCCCTGCCCTACACCTTGCTAGCATGTGGGTGTAGGAATTCACCAAAGGTGGTGAGCAGCTTGCAAGTGAACCTGTTCATCACATGCCCTGGGGGCTGCAGGATGTCCCCTGACATTTCCCTGCCAGGAACTTTACAATTCCTAACAATGTGGTGGGAGAGATGCAGAAAGGGAGTGTAAAAATATTTGGAAAACCAAACATGAGAGAAATATGGGATACTCACACTTGTTTCAAAATCTTACTTCCAGGCATACAAGTATTACCTTTTACATTTCATCTGCCCGTATTCTCTAGTCCTTATTAGTAGCTGGACTTGGTGACCACAAATGAAAATGAGCATTACAAAACCAGTCCTGCATTTCTCCATTCTTTCTTTCTAGTTCTTCATGCCCCAAAAGCTATCAAATCCATTTTAAGGATCACTTTCACAAGCCTATTTGTGCTAGCCCCAGTTTCTTAGCCCCAATCTAATGTTAGCTCAAAGGGGAGGGAGCCGTGAAAGTGTCTTTTCATACATATTTTACCTTGCACTACCTGTCTCATTCCCAAGGTCTAGGGAATCTACTGATTTTCAACAACTTTGATAGGTACTGTTTCTATCAGATGCTGTTTACTGCACTTGACGTTACTATTTTTTGCCAGAGGAATGAACTAGTTCTCCTGAAATCTTACGGATGCTCTCTTTGTTTGCGTATCTGATTAAAAAAAATTTAGCAGCTACATCTTCAAGTGCTTAGTGGTGATTTACTACAATGATTCATGGTAAGACTTACAGCTCCGAGGAAAATCTGTCCCTCGGGATTTATCCACCTTTCCAGAATTTCTCATGGCAGGGCAACCATATGCCACTGTACTTAGGAAGCAACTTACGGTTACTGAATGGCAGCCAGTCTGCATTTTCTTAGTGCATTTCTAAGAGCTTAACAGCTTAATGTGATAAAGAAAAAAAAAAGGGCCTGCTGTACAAAGCCAAATGTATGCATCCAGCCACCTCAGATTAATGAAATGCTAGACATTAATCCACTGGCATACATGCCTGTGAATGCTGGCCACTAAAAATAAATAGTGAGAAATATCAGACAGTTTGAAACAGGAAATTGTTGAGCAATCCTGAAAATGAAAAGGTTATCCAAATGGTGAGCTTCTGAGAACAGCAAACTTGCATAGAGATAATGCCTGTGTCAGATACCATATTATAAAAACCATCTCATGCCGGACACAGATATCTGACAGACACCAAACCACTGAAGACAACGCTTGTGGTACCAGGTGGAAAAAAGAGGCAGAAAACACTGCCACATCAAAACTTTGGAGGATGAAGACACATTCCAAGAAGATCGGCCATTTTACAGTATCATAATTGTAAGAGATGAAAGGTGGTGATGAACCACCACCAAAGCAGTGACAGCTCGTGGAGAAACAGTAGATACTAAAATCAATAGAGCTACTTGCGGATTAAGGTGTGAGTCACCACAATGGGACCAAACATGGCCTGTGTTATTTGTTAGCAGCTGTCCGTCCCATGTGCCTCTGCAGAGGATCTCAGAGGATGATTAGAATTCAAGAGAAACATGGCAACAGAGGCAGAAAGGGAAATGTTGGAGTTTTTTAAGAGCTGGCAAGAAAGTAATGGGTGCAAACTTAAAATACAGGAAGATATACAAAATTATGCATGGAGTGGAAAATTCATATAACTAGAAGCTCCTTGACAACCTCCTAGATAACAGAAAAAATTATTTTGGGAAGTGGATAGATTTTTAGTAGGGCTCATCAACCTTTAGTTCAGAGTGGATGTATTGAAATATTAGCTCTACCACATTACTTTTTCCTAAGTGGAAAAAGGTCAGAGGACGTTTCATTATGAATTTAATGAAACCAATACTGCAAATCACGAGTGTTCGAGTGACACCCGGCTTCCTGATGAAGGATGCTGCTGAGACCTGGCTCTTCTCTGGCTCCTCTCTCCTCGCCTTACGGCTGCTAAGAACTACCTCACATGGCACCTGACAGGTATCCCTAGCGAACGCAAGTTCTCCAGGTGGAAGTGGAAAAATCCACGGAGGGATCCTGCCCGCTCCCTTCTCCGGCCGGCCTGGGGGATAAAGGAGGACGGTGCCAAGCCAAGGCCGCCGCTAGCGCATCTCCCGGAGAGGAGAGCGGCTGCTGTCCTTCAGCGGTAAAAGCCCCAAAGCCAGCCACCCCGAGCAGATACGACCGCAGCGGAGGCGACAGATGACCGGCTGTGGTGCGAGCCCCGCGCCGGCGCCCCTCCGGTGCCGTCCTGCGCCACCTCCATCTTGGCTGCGCGCGGCGCCGGGGTCCGGTCCGGCTCCGGTGCTGGAAGCGGTGCCGTCCAGGGGCTGCCGCTGAGGAGCTGCTCCCGGGCAGCGGGGCGGAGGGGGCGGTGGAGGGGCGGCATCCCCGGCGCCCCCATCCCCGCGGCACCGCGCCCCCATTTCCGCAGGACGGTGCCTCCCGGGGGGAGGCGGTCGCCGTAGCAACCGCGGCGGGGAGGGGGCAGGGAACACGGGGGAACGCCGGCGGGGGCGGCCCGGCCCAGCCCGGCCCGGCGGGGCGCGCGGTGCCCTGCGCGGCGTCTCCGCCCTGCTGCGCGGTGGGGACGCCGCCCCCTCCCCGCCCTGCCGGGGGCTTCCCTGCTCGGCGGCGCTACGTGCGAGCCGGAGCGGGAGCCCG
>VXAX01007439.1:0-92500 GCA_013399835.1 Leptocoma aspasia | reverse complement strand
CGGGAAGTGCTCCAGGGACTTGTTGCGTACTAGGTCCTGCCACAAGAGGAGCATGGCACAGTTGCCACAAGACGAGTTCCTTTCCGAAACCCCTGCCTCTGCCTTTCCCGAGCCGCAACTTCCCCGTACACTTTTCCTCCCCCTCCACCCTCACCGGGAGGCGCGTCCCGGGGGCGGGCTGCTCCGCCGGCCCCGCAGTGAGCCGCCGACGAGGCAGAGGGGAGCGGAGCGCATCCCCGGGATCTGCCTTTGCTTTCCCCTTCTCCCCTCCCCTCGGGGCCCCAGCAGCGCCCCGGCTCCGCCCGTGATTTCTATCGCTAAGTCAATTCCGGTGTGCTCGCGTTGTGAGAACACCCGCACACCTGGGCACAGCTGCAGTCTCCTTCCCCGAGATAGGTGGCCGAACCCCAGTATTACTCCTGCCAAGGCTCACAAAGTCCTCCTCCCCATTTTGTCTCCGTATCTGGGGTTTATTCCCAGTGACTGCCCCGCCTCCCTGGCTCAGAGAGCCTCGCGGGGAGCGGCGCAGGAAGGGCTGCGGGAGGTGGTGGGGCGGGTTTCTTTGCCTTTGAAGGCGAATCGCAGTCAGCTGAACCTAGACTTGCCAAAGTTTGTGGGTACTGCCTCTCATAAGAAAAAAAGAGACCAAGACCGAGGAGCTCCTTGTCCACTTCCATTCTCTCCTGACTGAGTGTTGGAATTACATTTACGGGTCATATCTCTCCCAAGTGCCCGTTTCTCCCGCCCCCCGAGTCCCAGGTACCTCTGCCTGGGAGCCAAAGCAAGCAGCCTCTTCCATGACAGCCATCTATGTTGATCCATGCAATAACCAGCAGATGCTGCCCTAAGACTGGTACAGCTGGTACTTTCCTGCCTTGGCTGTCCTGGGGACAAAGTGCTAGAAGAAAAGTCAAGTGGTATCCAGCAAACTGCCCTGAGGAGAGCCAGTGAAGCCCTTCCCCTGCATCACATGCTGCCTGTATGCCATGTGCAGGCACAGCCTGCCGAAAGCCTGTTGCTGATGTAACACTGCACCCGACAGATCTCCCTGTCACTGATAAGGATGTATCTCGGGTGACACCCTAAGTACTGATCTTCAAGTCAGGAAGCTGAAGTTTTCTTCCAACAGTTGGAAGTGCTCATAGTAGTTGTTAATACTGGTCAGGAATACCAGTTTTAAGTGGCATTACAGTTAAAACAAAACAAAACACACAAAAAAACCCCCAAGTGTTTCAACAAGTGGACTTGCAATGAGTTCTGCTTTCTCCCATTCTTCTAAGCAGTTTCCTCCTGCCTCTTCTTCAGGGGAATAAAATAATTTGGTAATATCTACTTTGGGTAGTAAGTTGCACAATTCATGTTTTGACTAAATAAGCACATATCTAAATCTTAAAGGTTTCTGATGCTGTGGAGTCCTCAGTGTTTTATAGAGAGAACTTTACAAAGATGCAATATCATTTAAAACATAGTTCTACATACTTATTTCAGAGCTGAAGAAATGTAGTCTTTCATTGAGAAAGTAATTCCCTCTGTAGCACTTGTAAGAAAGTATTTTGCAGCACTGTTCCTCCCCTACTTCTCATTTAATTAACTTCTAGGTGTCTTTGTTTTCTGATGAAGGTCTCAATTGTTAGAGATGCCCAGGAGAAACCTTTGGTGGGTCATAGTATTATACTGATGTAATAATATTAAATTTACAACAAAAAAATCCTTCCACAAAGCTTCCCAGGAGATCCATAGCAGGGAGCAGCATGGTGTCATTTCAGCCCTGTCCCGATGCGTTTTCTACAGGAAACTGATGGGGTTTGCCAGCAGTAATAAGGCAGGGTCATGCCTGTGAGAACTGGTGTTTGCTGGGGATACCTGCCAGGGTGCCATGTGAGACAAAGCCACGAGCAAAGATGCTTCTCTAGACAGCTGACTAGAAGAGCTCCTGGTCAGTATTTCTGCTTAACAACAGAACTCCACCCACCTCACTGGTGATAGGTGACCATTGATAACACATCTCACTCTCAATATACCAAATTAAGCACATGTTTGCTGAAGGGATTGCTTTAGATAGTGTCAATGTAATTAATGGAATAAACAGTCACTGTAATCGAGGTACAAAAGTGTGTGGAAAAACAAAAGGCCATTGGTAGGGTAACAGAGGATGCTAGGAGAATGGGAATTACCTGTCAGAAGACGAGTAGGAGGAGGTAGTATAAAACAGAGTTCTTTCCTTGTGGTGACATTCACAGGTGAGAGAACAGCCCAAGTCATTCTGACGGGCCAGAGCTGAAGTTGAGACACCAGTCAATGCATAAAAATGGTAGAGGAGAGTCATTCCTCTGTCAGGGATTCCTGCAAGAAGGGCATTGGAAAGGGGATGGACTAGAATTAAACCTAAATCTCTGTTGAGTTTCTAGACATTTCCATTCCCTATGTCTTGTTTCCAGCTATGTTTTTATCTCTAGAAGAGCTTGTCCCAGGCCATGGGAGACCCAGCCATGAAAAAGCACTTGATGTGGGTCGGTGTGGAGGGTTTCTTTTCTTGTTACCATAGAGGGGCACAAGTGACTCAAAGCTACTCACCTGGCAAGTCATACACTTCAGTAAAAGCTGAAGTAGTGAGTAGAGTTAAGCCCATTATTTAAAACTAATAATCAGGTGGTCCGTTTACAGGGTGTTGAAATAGAATAGCTGTTAGCATTTGCCAGAATGACACGGCACAGCATTTGCTGTATGCAGGTAGTTCTTACATATAAGGCAACGTACATCTCTTGTTCCAAGTCTGTTTATCTTGGAATCACATTGTTACCAGATGAAGTATACAGCTGCAGGACTTGACTTCAGTGGGGACTACTCCTACGTAAATAGTGACATAACTGTTTAGCAGATGAGGCCTAATTAAGCGGGAATCAGCCGTACATTTTCCTGCTCTTAGACAAAACAATGTGGAGAATACTGCAGGAGCATTGCTAGAAAGTCACAGTGCCTTAAATCAACCTGTGAAACACCCCAGAATCTTAAGCAAGCTGCAAATGTTCTTTCCCTGCCTTAAAACACCTTAGAAAATGATGAGCTGTTACTGGCTGGCTTTTTCACATAGTTGAAAGACTACCCAAGTATGTGGATAGCTGCTAAGCATGTGCAAAAGACACCTTCCATTCATTACATACAGCTGCTCCTTCAGAGACCACTGAAAACCGGCCTCAGACACCAACCTTAGCAATCTAAGCAGAATCAGGAGATAGCAGTAGCTGTCAGCTTTACCGAGATGCTTCTGAGCAAGTAAGAGCTGTGTGACATCATTGCTGGTGTGAAGCGGGGCTGCCAGCTCCTCTCCATGCCAGCGATCTAATGGTGTGTTTGCAAGAAAGGTCCCCCAGGGTTATGGTGTGCTAGTTTTGCTGGTAACCTCCTGCTTCTTCAACAGGCGTATTTGGCACCTGCCCTGCTACTGCCTGGAGGGTAAATACCAGCCTCCCAGTACGTATTTAGGGTAGCCTCCCATCAAGTGTTGATTTCCTCCTCCTGCAGAGTATCTTGCTCTGATATTTCCATCTTTCCCCTGATCTTCGCACTGCAAGTGTTAGCAGTCTTTCACTCTGCCTCCTCCCTCCCTGGAAGTTTTCCTTTCTTTCTGAGCCTACTTGTCTCCAAACTGCGTATATTCCATGCTGGTAACATGCAGATGAACATCGTAGTCATGATCCCACTCAGATACTAAACAAGCCTCCCACCAATGCCTTGTCCTCCTCTAAAGTGCTGGAACATTTCAGCTTGCTTTCAGTCTCCTGGAAGCACCAGGAAATCCTCTGGAGCAGACAAGCAGCAGCACATGTGCTTGTTGTGGTTGTACCTCAGAGAAGGGCTGATCACAGACCTGTCTCCAAGCTGTGTTTGCAGGGAAGGGAGGGTGAGACTCCCACAGGAGAGTGGTGGCCCCATAGCCAGCACAGAGCTTGGGTTCCAACCCACCTCAGCCCACAAGAGAAGGGCTTCAATGTCACCGTCAACGGGAAGTAATTTGCACACTGACTTCTTTTAAATCACAAACTGTGCCAAGCTCATATTCACATTTGGTAAAACCAGGAGACCTCAGTATGCTTAAGGAAACCCAGCCCTGCTACAAGTCAGGGTTTCCATCATCCATATTTATCTGTAGCAAATACCTTGAGACAGATGCCTGGGCCAGCATTCCTAATCTGTAGAGGCAGTAGCACAGGTTACAGTGGGAGGACATGCATCAGGGCTAACAGGGGGCCTGTCAGCATTGAGTCAGTCACCAATTTGCTGATCCTGGAGAAATCCTCTATTCTGCACTTTCAGCTGCCCACAGGTACCTCCACATCCCTTTCACAGGGGAGTGGGACTGTAGCAAGACTTCAAGAACAGGCCTGAGAATTTTGCATTAATTATTTATTTGCTATCAGCTTATAGTAAAAAAGCACTATTGTAAAAAAGTTTTGCCTAAACTGTTTCTAGCATTTATGGAAAAGGTGTGTTTCAGGAAAACTTCTAGAATTAAGGTTTTGTTTTTCTCAAACTACCACACATGCAGATGTAGTTAAATATTTGTATGGCACTCACTGAGGTTAGCTGGAAAAGACAGGAGATTAGATAAATGTAATGGAAACTACTGGCCCATGTAAATTCTCCTGCCTAACCTGAGAAAAATGAGACACTGGGTATCTCTTACTAGAAGAAAACCAGAGATAGGGAGAGAAATCAGAACCTGGAGAAAAAGAAACATGACAGCTGTAATCTGTTACTATTGCAAACTGATTACAGGATTCATTGACGAGGGGGGACCATTTCTTTTGGCATTGAAGTCTACACCTTGCTTCATGTAACGACAAGAAAATATCTCCAGGCATGTCAGCCTCTAAAAGAGATTCTTCAATCTTCTTTAAAGAGAAAACATACAGCATGACCATGAACAAAATAAGCTACACCACCACCTAATCATATTTTTAAATGCTGTTATGTGCAGATCTGAGTTAGTAAAGAAAACCAGCATCTCCAATACAGAAATACACTTATACAACTATAGGGGATTAGCCTTAATTGTACTTACAGGTGAAAAGTAAACACATACCTTAATTCCTTTCTAAAGTTAATGTTTATAAGGAAACTACCTTCCAAACCATATTAGTCTGCTTCTCAACAGTCAAATACCCTATCAGCTCCCATGGGAGCTTGCAGTAAGAGCTTGATGTTTGAATCTTGTGGAGTGTGATAGAAACGTGTTATTGTTAAGAACAAAATATCTGTTGGAGGAATTATACACTGAGCTAGCAGAGAGCAAGAGGAGCTGGATGCCTATCCTACAAGAATTATTAAGGGGTGCTGGCAAGCTCTGAGTAAGAGTGACCCTTGCATTCAAAGAGTGTCTTTGCATTCATATGATGAACTCTTTCAAATATAACTATGTTCTCTGCAAGGCCCCTGTGTAAAAGAGGAACAGGGGAATAGTGGTATTGGGTAAAAATGCTGAAGGAAAGTAGAAATACAGAGAAACTCACAAGGCTACCGCTGAACTGGGGGCATTTAGTAAAATAATAACTTCCATCTAGGCTCTTGTAACAAGTTAGCTAAAAACACCTCCATACCAGTTATGTATGAAATTGTCCCGTCTATTTTTATCCTGTCATTTTCAGATTAAAATGACAAATTCTCCCCTGAGATAGTATTCACAACAACCAGGAAATAGTGCTAATGTTGACCTAAATAAATAAAGCTGCTCCTATGTAAGAATTCCTGCAAGGATCCTTTAAAACAAGATATTTTGAAAACATTTGCTGCAAAATGCATATGAAACCCTGGGGGACAAACAGCCTGCTTGACACTATGGTCTCACTATCCCAGTTTGGCAAACAAGGTTGAGAGCTTTATAAATGCACTGCTGAAGGAAACAGGGGTACTTGGGGTAAGACTTCTGATGCCAAAACACAAGGTCCTGGTATACCTTTCAGTTAGGGCACAAATAAACTTTCAAAGAAAAAGTATTATTTTGTGGAGTCGTATACATGTTTTTGAGCCTAGGTACACATGAAGCTTTAACTATGTTCCATGATGATTTGCATGATCCTTTCTGTCTCAGGTGGCACTATTATTCCATCTTAACTTTTTGATAGGGTCGTTCATTACTGTTAAAGAGAGCAATTACACACTTAACCAAACAGGTCTCTTTAGATGCATTGTTAATTGAGATGAGATGAATTAGATCTATTGCCCTTATTCAATCTGAAGCTGTAGAGCTAAGATCTGTTTCCAAAACCAAGCTTCACAAAGACAGGGACAAGCCTGGATGAAAATTTTGTGGAGGTTTGTTTAGGATTTCATGGTAAACTCATCCAATGCAGCAGTTTTAGAGGTTGTTGGTAAAAATACTACTGCTACTACTACTTTGTATTTGCATCACAGGTTTGAGGATGTCTTTTCCATTTGCAGCCCGCGTACTGCTGCAGCATCCTTTCCTTTGCTCTACCTGATAACCTGTCAAAAAGGTGGGCCATTAGAAAAGCCTCCACTGTGCAGCAATTAGCAAATCTTCTGCTCCAGAAGAGATGAAAAAACTTAATTCTTTTCCCAAGACCTGAAACTAAAATGGCAAACAGGGGCCATTATTTTCCTTTAATGCCCCTTGTAATGCTATCCATTTACCTTAAAGATGTTCTGCATGGGCTCTACGAGTCAGTACCTTTCCTAACTGCAAGGCACATATGGAGACTTTGGATGCACAGATGTCATTATGAATTAATCCACTTCAGCCAAAAAAGGCCTTTTTACCTTTCACACCTCCACTGGAACTGAACAAGATACAACCTATACATTTTCTCTTCCACTTTCTTCTCTGATGTGCTCTCCTGTTCTAACTACTTCTCATAGGAGCTGAAGTAACTTTTGTTTGTGACTTGGGGAACTTTATTGAATAAATATATGTAGAAGTGTTCCTTACACTGAACAGCACACAAATTGCATGATTACTTTCAGTGTCTCTTATTGAACTGAAAATATTTTAAAAACTTGAAAGATTCTTCAGTGAACCATGCTGGATCTGTGCAATTTATAGCATATTTAAATATTTTTACATTGGTACCCAAGATTGAATTCCAATATTTCTCTTTTGTATCTGTGAACATTTTAATACACTTCTGGGAACACTTACCTTTTATGATGAAACCAATATTTTCTAATGTAAAATGGTGATTTCAGCTTAAGTGCAACCATATGTATCTTAGGGCAAAGGCTTTTGGTTCTAAATAACTGGTTAATGTTAAGCATCTTTCACAATGAAAATGTCACAAACTACCATATACCAGCTTTCTCAAAGAAACAAAGATAAAACACAGAAGAATAGAGCTTCTATAGTTAAGGATAAATACTTTGAGGCACAGCTACAACTTGAGATGTTTTTTCAATCAAAGTAGTATAACTACAGAGTTATGGGAGAAACACAAAACAAGTCTGCTTGATTTTCTGAGCCTGTCTCTCTTGTTATGAATTAGGTGATGTCCTATTTTAGTTTACCAGTCTGATAACTGGTGGGTAATAACACCACTGAACATAATTCTACAAAACTATACATATAACTTATTCCTGGATCCGTACAGCATATATCCCTCATCAGTAGCTGCATCACATTTGATAATTTTGTTTCATTGCAAATCTCTCAGAAACCTGAATAAATCTTTACAGCTTTGAGGGACATTTTTGTGTCCATTTTACAAAAAGACAAACTGAGGCAGAGAGCATTTGAACTGCCAGTAAATGACTCTGATAGTGCAGCTTGGTCCCTAAGCAGTTTACCCACAATAATAATGCCGGTCAAGATTTGGCAGTCCCAACACTTTTTTCTAAGAAATATATAATGACTCTTCTCCTGTGCCTGCCGAGTGTATTACTTTGACACTGGGAAAAGATCCATGCAAAAATATTTGTATCATAATATCAAGGATATGCCATAACATTCATATGGCCTAACAGCAAAACTCTGGGAAGGAGTAATTATTAAAATGGGGGTAAAATTACTTTAGTTTTTTGAAGTGTACATAAATTAGAAGAAAAAGCAGACATCTTGGGCAAACAGTGAGGGAAGAGCAATCAGATTTTCCATCTTTTATGCCTTCTCAGACTCACATTGTCTACCCTAAATGTTAAGGGTCACCCGTGGGTCACAACATGTTTCTTGTGCATTTTCTACATGGCCTGTGCCCTGAGGTAGTGAATTTGGAAGTTTTATGGAGGAGCTTTGAAATCATAGAATAAATTCCTAGAATTGTTTGGGTTGGGAAAGATCTTTAGGGTCACTGAGTCCAACTGTTAACCCAGCACTGCCAAGCCCACCACTAAACCATGTCTGCAAGTGTGCCATCTAAACGTCTTTTAAACACCTCCAAGGCTGCTAACAAAACCACCTCACTGGACAGCTGTTCCAATTCGTGACAACCCTTTCCATGAAGAAGTTTTTCCTAAAATTCAATCTAAACCTCCTCTGGTACAACCTGGGGCTATTTCCTCTTGTCCTGTTGCTTGTTACCCAGAAGAGGAGGCCGATTTCCACGTTGCCACAGCCTCCTTTCAGGCAGGTATAGAGAGCCCTAAAGTCTCCCCTGAGCCTCCTCTTCTCCAGGTTGAGGCCCCCAAAGCTGTTCTCACAGGACTTGTGCTCCAGACCCTTCCTCAGCTCTGCTGACCTTCTCTGGACATGCTTCAGCACCTCAGTGTTTCGTAGTGATGGGCCCAGAACTGAACATGCTGTTTGGTGCATGGCCTCACCAGTGCCAAGTACAGGGGGACAATCAGTGCCCTGCTCCTGCTGGCCACACTATTTCTGACACAGGCCAAGATGCCATTGGCCTTTTTGCCCACTTGGGCACAGCTGGCTCATGTCCAGCTGCTGTTGACCAGCATCCCCAGGTCCTTTTCCACTGGGCAGCTTTCCAGACCCTCTGACTGTAGCCTGCAGCGCTGCATGGGACTGTCATGCCCAAGTGCAGGATCCAGCACTTACACCTCCTTGTCCCTCGTACAGTGGCCTCAGCCCACTGATCCAGCCTGTCCGTATCCCTCTGCAGAGCCTTCCTGCCCTCCAGCAGATCAACACTCTCACCCAGCCTGGTGTTTTCTGCAAATTCAGTGGGGGTGCCCTTGATCCCCTTGTCCAGATCATTGATAAAGGCATTAAACAGAAGTGGCCCTGGGGAATCTGACCTGTGAGTGGCTCCCAGCTGGATGTAACCTCACTCTCCGTCCCTCTTTGGGATCAGCTGTCCAGTCAGTTTTTACCAAGCAAAGAGTATATCCATGCAGGCCATGAGCAGGCAGTTCCTTCAGGTGTCAAAGACTTTACTACGGTGCAGGTAAACAATATCTACAGCTTTTCCCTAATACACTAAATGGGTCACCTTGTCATAGGAGACCAGGTTGGGCAGAGGGTCTGGCAGCACATGAAGACAGGATGTTGCTGTTTGTGAGCCAGCAGTGGTTGTGCTCCTCACTTGGTGCCTTCTTTCCACCTGTGGCTGGGTGTCCTTCTGAGCCCTACCTTGCCTCAGAGCTACAGGAGCCTGGTAGCCAGGTGAGCACAGGGCTCACCCCCAGTGCCTGTGGAGCCAGGTACTGCTGTGCTGGTGGGTGGTGCTGGCAGCCAGCCTCACCTGGGAAACCCTGCAGTGCTGGGGGCCCTCCGTGCCACAGAAGCCACCCCATGCTGTGCCACCAGCCTGCTCTCTTTAATCAGGCTCTTTATCAATCAGCACTTGGGTCAAAGCACAGGCCTGAAGAGCAGATAATGCA
Source organism: Leptocoma aspasia (assembly GCA_013399835.1). NCBI lineage: Eukaryota > Metazoa > Chordata > Aves > Passeriformes > Nectariniidae > Leptocoma > Leptocoma aspasia. The sequence continues at coordinate 82,714 of VXAX01007439.1, read as the reverse complement.
TGCCAATATTTTCTGATCTTTTATGGGTGAATCATTTTCTGGGCAGCCTGCCTTCCGTGAGGAGGAGAAGGCAGCCCAGAGACTACCAGGGAAGGAAGATGGGCAGATTCAGATAACTACAATAAATATCATTCCAGATTACTTGTCGGGATAACTCAGGATGTCTATCATTATTAATAATCTGAGGTTTGCGCAGTTATGCGAGACCAAAATGAAACTTGGCCTAAGGTTTCCCTGGCTTTCAGTGGGTTTGATTGTTGTGTTAAATATGCAGTTCTCATTAAGTTGCTGTCTCTCATAATCTCATATTTATCTTTTTTTCTTGTATTTCTCACATGTCTTTTGACATTCCTTGCTCAGGAGTAATCCCCACTAAACCTGAATTATGTGGCAATACTTCAAGGAAAAAAATTGTGACTAAAATCTAGGAGATAAACCACAAGGTGGAAAACAAATTATTGCAAGTAAGTAGATACGAAGAATGTAATGGAATACTACTACCTCTCAATTACTTAATTAGGAGCATATAAATCATTGTATCTAAACACAACACCTTCCTGTACTACCAAGTCTCTCTAAAAAATATATTTTGGTTATTGGTCTAAACAGCATTCTTAGAGGTTAGAGCAACACAAGCCAAAACAATAGCAAGATGAAATGATTTTAAAAAATTATATAGTTAAATAACATAAAGAGCCTTGAATGTAATTTGAAAAGTGCAGCCTGGATTCTCAGTTGCTTAAATTGATGTAGCACCTGGGCTTTGTGCAGCTCATCCACCCTGCAACCTTGTATCTGTCTGATGTACCTGGGACCCCTTAAAGAAACAAGTCAAGAAGAAAACCAAACCAAAACTGTTCAAATCAGTCCAATGATGGCTTGACTATATTGATTATTAAATGAAGCTAATTAAAAACTTTTTTCCCACCTAATTCTTTATTATGATAAAGACTTTTTATTTTGAAAACTGATTAGTAGAGCTTATTCCCTGTTGGTTATATTTACTAATATAAATAGCCAAAAAGTGCTGATAAATAACCCACAGGCTCTGAAACTCATCAGCATGGGGAGGCCAGTGCTCACAGTCACGTGAAGTAAATAAGTACAATGTGCTCTGCTGTCAACGTTTCCCATCCTTAGAGGTGCCATCTTATAAATTTGATATCTTTAGTTATTCTTTCCATTGAAGCTACATCAAAAGCAAGAAACACCTGAAATAATTGTACCTGATGTCAGAGTGCACACTAAGCCCTGGGAGGTGGTCCTGTGTTTTATGGAGGGGGTAGGGAATTGGCTCCTCCCGGCCCAGCCAGAGACATTGTTGGCAGCATGCAGGCTCTCTCTAGCAGATCCTCTGGAGGAAACAGGCTGAGATTGGAGCACATGGAGCCAGGAGGGACTGGGTGCAGGTGATACCATCTCTGCAAGTGTGTGTCTGGAAGGCAGGAAGTGCTGATAGGCAAGGAGGTGTTTGTTGGGGTCAGCAGCAGAGAGGATGGTAATGGGGCTCAGGAGAGATGCTCCCTGCTCCTGGTGGGGGGATGCAGGCAGGGCATGATAGCCCTTCTCCACTGTGCATCACTATCAGTGCCTGGGATGCCAGGCAGAGGAGGGGATGGGCTAACATCTGTAGAAATGGCAGAAGGGCTCTGACAAGTGAAAAGGCTGAGGACTGTGGCTATGTAAGGGAGAGTTGCATCGCAGAGTGGAAGACTGGGCATCATACTGACCATACTGCTTCCCAATCTTTTTGTACACAGAAGATAAGTAATGTAAAATTTACAGGCACTTGTACGTTTTTTACATGCAGACCAAGACTGACTATAAACCAGAATAGAAATATGGCAATTTAGAGAATGAAAATTAGACTTTAGAGAAGGACTGAGAGCAATGACACAAGAAATAGTTCTCCTCAGCTCCTGATGCCCTGTAGGTTGAAATGAGCTAACTGAAGCCTTTTCCTTGGAGGAACACCCAGGGACCACTACCAGCACTGGGTGCTGCAGTGAAACGATGTTATTTGTATGAGATAGGCTAAAAAACAGTCAGGACTCCATGTCTCTGCCATTATTTCCTACAGATGTGACCCTTTAACATGCAAAGCTCTTGGTTTACAGGAATAAGTGAGATTATGAGAGCAAGATCTGAAATGCTCAGTATTTATCTTCAGTCTTATCAAAAGCAAAGCACCATCAAACACTGAAGTAAAAAAAATAGTTCTAATCCATTATCATTATTTCCCACATATAAATTATGGCTAAATTGGTGAAAACATTCTCACTTAACCACTCTCCCATATAATGCATATTTCAAGGGCCAACTACTAAGAAGTGACAGTGCTTCTCCCAGTAAACTTAGAACAATTCAGGGTGTAAAAATCATTGTAGGTATGCAATCTCAGACTCCTTTACCTTTCCTCCTACCCATGGATGGTCTATAGAGGACACAGGTATTGGTGAGATACGCATGCAATGCGAGGCTGGACCCCAGGAAAACTCTAAACCCAACCTGCTTCACAGTTCCCCACACCTTCCTGGACAAGCAGCCTGATCCCTCCTCTGAGAAGGTGTCAAGCGCCACGTGAGCTCCTTACCTCCTGGCAATGTTGGGAGGGTGCAGTCTTCTGTCGGCAGGGCACATGGGAGATTCACCACCACCACCATGGAGATTCACTGGTCAGACCAGTGAGCAGAGCAATAGATTAGTACAGATGTGAGGTGCTGGTTGTGTAACAGTCCAGGTGATTTACGTTTGCTATCTGCAGATAGGGATGAGCCCAGGTGATTTATGTTTGCTATCTGCAGATAGGGACGAGACATGTTGCCTGCAGTGCAAATTTGCAAGTTTTGCAGTGAAGTTTGCATGTTCCTACACGCATGCCCGGAGGGAGAGTAAAGCAGAGCCCTTGGACCTCAGTCAAAGCAGTGATTCAGAGGCACAGCAGCACATGCGGGGTGAGCAGCTGCTAGACAGATACTTGTTGGGTGGGCTCGGGCTAATTAAGCTGATTGGAGAAAGGAATCAAAGATTCAGGATTGAGAAAAGAACAAAAATGCAAGTCAAAATTCAGTGTCCATTATTAGCTTGATGCATAATTTTATGGCAGTTTACAGGCCTATGCATGAGATCAAAGTGGAAAACATCTATTTTTATGTTGTGGAGAGATGCTGAGCTGAAGATGAGACAGTTCACAAAACACAGTTTGGCTTTTTAGTCTTAATCCACCTCCTGTTACACACTCTTCTGTTCAAAACATCCCACATCTTCATAACATTGCTTGCATGCGGGGTAATATTGTGTTGTTACAGGACTGGGATCAGGGAGGAAATTGGTTTCTGATGCTTGGAATGGCTTTGTAAATGAATGATGAATGAAGATGCAGGCAAACTGGGAGATACAGGGAAGAAATTGATAAATAGAAGAGAATGCTGTGGAAAAAAACCCAAGACTATCTAAATTACTTACACAAAAGGCACTAGTAATTTGTGTGCTTGTTATTAGGTATCAATGGCATCTCTCTCCCTCCTGCACCAAAACATGCTTTATATGCACAAATAAAGGAAACTGCCATCCACTCCAGTGTTTCTGTTAGTTTTAGAGAACCCCCACATTTAATTTCCAAGCTTAAAAGGAAATAAGAAATCTGGAGCTCTAGAAATCATTTCTGTTTCCTCTCAGAGCAATTCAGCATGTTTGACATCTTATCCATTGTTTATGTCAGGCAAACAGAGACTGGACAACACAGAGTGGGCTGCAGCGGTAAGACAGTGAGTGAATACCTATGAGCCTCAGTGATTCATTGTTCCAAGGAGCTCTTGCTTTAATCACAGAGGGCTGCCAGATGAGGAAAACCATGAGGATTTATGACTTTGGGGCAGAGTGACAGATGTCCTAGGCATTTCAATCCAAAACTACAAATCAAGACTTTTATTTGAAAGTGACAGTGAAGGGCAGAGCAACCAAACGTCCTCCAGGACAAAACTGCCATGTGAAAGAGCAACCCCGCTTGACCCATGGAAAAAATCAATCTGAAATTAAAGCTTTTCAATGGCTGAAGGATCCACCTGTAGGATTCCCTCTAACTAAGGTAATCTGGCCTGAGTGTTGGTCTGCCTGTTTTGCCACAGACACAAAGAAGCATTAAGTTTAGTGCTAGGACCTTGTGAGCAGCAATGTAACCATGGAGCATGGCTCAGCCCTGCCAGCATCCCTCTGTAGCCACTGCACTTGATTGCTCCACTTTCACAGAGACCTTTTTACCCCCAGTCTGCTGTTTTAGATGATGTTCAGTGTCTGTATCGTGGTTTACATAAGACTGATCCTCCCTTCACAGCTGCACTTCTCCTCTACCACAATCAACTGTGTCCTATCTGCAAGCAGCAATCCCTACAGGTCATGGAAAAATGAAAGCTTACCTCAAAACTTGCAGCTGGATTTTATAGATGGAAATTAAGAGACCTGGGCTTTACTATCCCTTACAACACTCATGTGTGCAGGTGAATAATTTTGTTATCTATGTGACTTGGTTTCTCCATCTCTGAAATGGAAAAGCTGCCTTTTTGGAGGGATTTTTCCCAAAAATGGATTTGAGTCTCAGGAGGAGATATAAATGTACAGAGGGCTAATATGGGCAGCAGCTGTAGCCTGATTACACTCAGAAATAAAGAGAATGAACTAAAGGAATAGTGAATTCCCTTCATATCTCCTACTGCACAACCCTCTATCTAAACCAAGAAATGCATTTTATTTTAGCAGAGGGACCTGCCCTGGATAGAGCAGGGAGGTACAGGGGAACCTTATGTAGAGCCTTCTCCCAGACTGACCCGCTCAAGTAAAGGTGATAGCTGATCTAGCCTCAAAGAAATTTCCACAGGAATTAGGTCCCCTTTCCAGTCCTATTTAATCACTTAAAGCTGGAAGACTTTCCAGCTTGCAAACACTTAAAGATCAAGATGTTTCAGCCCACACCTGCTGTGAGGACTCAGCCACGTGGTTGCTGATGTGGCCATCAGAGCTCCACCAGGGTAGTTTAGGGCTGGTTGATTGGTCTGTTTGATTTCAGTTTTCAGTAGCTGTGAAAACAGCACAAATAATCTAAAGAAGGGGGAGGGGGTAGAGAAAAGACCTCAAATATTTACTTTCCAACTGTACTTCTTTTCCTGCAGAGTTATTTGTAGAAAGCAAAGTCAAGAGCAATTGTGCTCACAAGCCAATAACCATTTTGACATCACAAATCTGTGGAGCTGAGAGCTGATACAGGGTAATGCTGCAAAGGCAATGCTTTTCTTCAGAGAGAACGTGAAATCTTATGTGAAGCCCATTAGAATACTGTGGTGTCGGCCTTGCTGTCTCTGAGGAATGCTTAGAAAGAGGAGGGTCACCACTCCCAGAACTTCTGGAGGCTGCCACTTCTCACTCTGCAGTAGCTGACAGGGCTATCATTACCTGGTGGGAGACCAAGCAGCAAGCTCACCTCCTTCTGAGAAATGCAGCCCACTCAAAGCCTCAGGGCTGTTTGTAATAACACTCTCCTACTAGACTCCATTTGCTTTCCAGAGTGATAAATGTAGCACTGGGGGAAGAGAGACTTTTGAGAAACTCATTCACCACTTGGGATTTAGTTGTATCCTCATGGTATACGTTTACCATTTTATTAGGCAGTACTGCTGTTTTTTTCTTGAACTCTGATCCATTAGAGAGGTAACATCAGTAACCAGAATCACCACTCAAGTTTCTGTATAGAAGTCTCCTCACCTGAAACTTTCAACTTTCATGTTTTACCAATACGTTAGCATAACATTTTCCTACTTCTACTTTCTCTTCTGCAATAGGTCACTCTACCCACCGCATATGCAAGATCAAGTGTTGTTTCTGAGGATGCGATTTTTTCCATCATTGATGGGAGAGATGAGAACTATCTTCAAGTCATTACTGTGTCTATACTCAGTCATCAAGGAAAAACATTAAACATATTTTGGCACATATAGAATACAACGGTATCAAACAACTTCAAAATGAAGAGGAAGTAAAAATAATAAGTCAGCAGCACATTTGAAATTACTGTAATAATGTGAAACGCTATTCTACCATTTCTTTGGAAAAGGATTTTTTGTGCAGTTGCCTCTATATGTGCAAGGCAACTGTTTACATGCCTAGTTCCTAAACTCCATACATTTCCAGCTGAAAGATGAAAAAAAAGGGACGACTTTGAGAATGTCACCTCAGCTGGGATTTTTGATCACAGGAGATTCTTAGTAACAACAATGGTTCATGGGATAAGATGACGGAGTGTTTGAAGGAGACAAAAAGGTGATATAATCAAGATATTCCTGGTGACTTGAGGAGAGTTTTGCAAAGATACAACAAATACTGATATTGTTGTGAGCGGTGATGCTCCAAACCATCTATCCACTTAGCACTTCAGGGCTGGAGAAAATTTGAATTATGACTGTTTTCCTGCTGTCCAAAAGGGGATGAATAAGCAGGCTTGGAAAACAACAGATTCCAAACAACAGAATCCAAGATCTGCCATTAGAGTATTTCTAATGTTTTAAAGACCTGGGAGCCAATAATTATTATTTTTTTAAAATTATTTTTTGGCAGGGGTGGTTGGTTAGTATTTCAGTAACATGCCTCATATGTTTTGCTTTACTCCTTAACCTCCAACATGGTACAGCATAGCCAGATACTTGCAACACATTTTGTCACAGACAGGTATGAGGAGTGCTGCATATACAGTGGAAAAAATGCAGCAGTGACATATACATCTGTAGCTGTATGCACACTTGTTACCATCCAGGTGAGCTCAGGCAGCCTGAATTATCCAGGTTGATGTGTTATTTACTCTTCTCTCAGCTGTGGAAGATTTTTTCCCAGAGCTCATGACCTGCTCCCATCTATCAAGCTTGCATCTGGAGAATGGACCTCCAGTGAGTTTCTTCCAAGCAGCCCCCAGCTCACCTCCCATGCCAGGTGATATTGAGTAAACATTGGCTTTTAACCCCTACGGAATTGAACTTGACCCTTCTAACCACTGCAAATACCTTCCTAAATAAATGCTTGAGTAACAAGGTACAAGCATATTAACAAGGGAGAAGAAAACGTGGAAGGATTCAGGAGAAAAATAACATATGCAAAACTCAGTTGAGCTGCTTGGTCGTTGCATCCTTACACAAAGGTGGTTGGGGAGGTTTTGTGATGGATGGCATGACATTCACAATAGCTCGGTCTGTAGTTGTCAGCACAGAAAGAGGTCCTTAAAATTCCAGCAGCTACAGCCCTGCAATAATCTATCAGGAGGGGACACAGACATCCACCCTCCCCCTTGGCCAGCACAGGAGCCTAAATGGCAAGTATAAGTCACAATCGTTTTGTTTGTGCAAAACTCCCTGGCCATGAATTCACAACCATGGGAATACAGTACATTCTGTCATGTGAGAATGACTGATTTCATAAAACATATTGGAAATGAGATCACCGTTGTTCAAACTTCCATTTGTAGGCATTAAAATACTATTGCAACCCAATTAATCCTTTTTTCCCTTTTCATGATCATCCATTACATGGTGTGCAGAGTAGAAATTGTTTTTATCTACCTTTGTCTGGATCTCAGCAGCCTTAATTTTTAATTAAAAGTCATGCTCTTACACCAAAAACCAGATGAAATGGATTTCAACTTCAGTCCTTTGACTGAGCTTTGAAAACTTTAGATTAGTTTGGACTAAAAAAAAAAAAAAACCAAACAAAAAAGTGATCTATGCAATGTACTCACCCTTCAGAATGTTTGGGGAGTTTTTCAGCTTTTCCCAGCTTTTCGCCCTACAGCTCTTGGTTACTTGGTCTGGTTCCTATACTGCTCATTCTGGCTTAATGCAAACTAATTTCTATCAGAATAAATAGCACTTCTCAGTCGGTACAAAAGCACGTGACTTCTTTGCCTGAATTCTAAATTCTCCACAGGTTACACCTGTGGCCAATGTGGCCTGAGGGATAAAGCAGTAGGAAAGCAGGTCATTACTTGGGTAAACACAAGCTGATGCCATGAGGAAGTATTTGGCTTACCAGGTGGCAGAGAGAAACAACAGCATTACTCTGTTTCTCTGCACTTCTTCCACAGACTGGCCACCACTGGCCATTTCTCGTATCACACAGCTGTCTTCCCTCATCTGCTAGGACTGAGGCTGTGGTTTCAGGGGTGATATAATCCAAGCAGGAATCTGATCTCAACAGCTTTTTCTCCCATTGGTTTGAGGCACCAGCTGGGGAACACCTGTGATTAATAGGACTAGCATTTCAATACAGAGAACACAGGGCAGTTGACAGAGGATGGGGCAATCTCATCACCCTCTGTTTGTACGGGGGGTACCCAAGGTAGATACGTTCAAACCGAAGCAGATTTAGTGCCTCTGTAGCTCAGAGTCCCTATCATCTCATACTGACTTTTCTGGGCCGGAGGGGAGCTACCCGGTGAAGGCAGAGGGCTGGTTCCCAGTGCCTCCCACAGCCATTCCCTGGGCCGGCAGGATGTGCTGGCTGCCCTTTGCAGGGATGGGTGCATGTGTGAGTGCAGACTCCGTGGGCTCAGCCCCGTGGCTCCGGTGAGTGAGGCTCTGCCGTCTGGCGTGGCGCTCCGTTCCCAGCACCGGCACAAACAGTCACCGCGGCACGCACAAACACCTGCTATTATTGGTGCCTCTGCCTGGCTCGCCATCCTGACGTCCAACCTGGAGGCAAGTGCTAATGCCCTTATAAGGCTCTCTGCATACATTTAAATATCTTATCCTTTGGCCGATGATACAAACTGCTATCTCAGTAGCATACGGCATGGGGAGGTGGGAGATTTTCTTGGCTCTGTGGTGAGAGAGAAATTAAAAAGGAGCCTACAATGCTGAGTCACTGTGACAAATAACTTACTATGGAATGCATTCAGGCTTTAGCAAGGAGGCAGCTGATAGTGAGTCAGTGACTGACTAGTGCCTCCTAGATTTTCCTCCTTGGGAAAGATTCAATTTAATGGGATGAAGTGCCAACAAAAAGTCATTCTCACTGTTACTGAGACAATATCACTAATTATACACATGGTTAAAACTGTCAAGTTGTGTTATATGTCACATAAGCTGTGTGGTTTCTTTCTTGGTTTTTTTTGGTGAGTACAGCATCACCCTGTTACAACGCAATTTACTGTCCCATTAAAAACACCGATTTTTAGGAGCTAGAAATTTTGCCAAACTTCAACTCTTTGGCTGTGTTAATTCAAGAATCTCCTCTCTTTTGGTTCAACTTGGCAGGCTTATTGATGTCCTAGTTAGTGTTCTGGTTTAGCACTCCATGGCACAATTTAAACCAAAATAGATAGTTCAGTGTTTAAAAACCCCCTCTAAGTGCAAAATGGGTAAGGATTTGAGGCAGAAGGATGTCACCTTTTTTTTGTTACACATAAAGTCAAATTTGTATTTGTTTAATCATGACCAAATTAGTATCTTCTTTTCTCCCCTCCCAGTCTGACAGACCTACCCTCAATCAGGGAATCAGGATCTTGTCCAGAGAAGTAGCTCACTCAGGACCATGGACCTAGAGGAGGGAAGAAGAAACGAGGTCTGGGCAGCTTTGTTCTCATCCCTTTTTCCTGGACACCTAGTCGTGTACCTGCCAGTAAAACAGCAGAAACATCAGGAAGCAAAGCCTCCCAATATCTGAAAAGCTGCAGCCAAACACCCTTCCTAGTCACACACCTTTCTGTTCATGCTGCCTGGCACAGCTGACAATCATTCTCAAATATTCATGTAATCTCCTACCCTCACCTGACTGAGGCTGCGCCTTATAGGACACTTGCTGTCTTGATGAATGTAAAAATATGGAGAAAAGTTAAAAGGCAAAGCTGTCACCCCAGAACCAAGCAGCAGATCCTTTTTAGCCAGTCTGTCCTTGGCATCAGGGGATCAAGGGACCAGAACAACATGATCCCTTCTGTGTTTCCATCAGGCTGCTCATCCAGCTGATGTTCCTTTCTTATTTGCCTTGCTCTTCCTTTCAGAGAGACCCCATAGCATCAGCCCTGAAATTCCTAAGATACCACGCTAACCATTACATTATGAGGAAGACTATAACTATTCCCAAGCAGACCACAACCAGAGGGAAAGAATATTCTGCTTCCACCTGCACTCCAGGAGGAGACATGAAGCTCAGACTGGCACGGGTAACATTTTCCCTGAAGTAATTCCAGCTGAGACACTGCAGTCAGGCTGCCCTTTCTGAGCACATGTATCATAAAGGCACAGAACAATCTACTGCTTGCTTAAACTGTTGATTGGCAAGTGAATTGTATTAATGCTGTTCTATACTAAAGACTGGCTGCCCAAGTGCAACATCTGTTGCCCAGATCATATGAATTACAGTGGTTCACTTGCCAGTGAATAGGGTTCATAAAGCTGGTCAAATATTTTTGCATGATACTTTTGTTTGTTTCTTGAACTAAAGTGTATTTCTTCTCCCCCTAAAACAAAACTGTTCTTGAGAAACGGTGCTATCATCACCAGTTTCACTGCCTTTTTTTAGCCCAGTGCACCTCTCTCCAACCCTGTGGGACAAAGGGCCTCCTTATTTCCACCACAGCTCTACTAAACCCCACTATTAAAGCAATTGGCATTCTTGATAGAAGAGCAGAGGGGCAGCCAAGGGCTCTTCTAGGCCAGGGAAGAGGCATGTCTAACAGGGCTGCAGGGAACTACTCATTCCACCAGTGCCAGCCTTAGATCATTTGTGGTTGCTGAAGGACTTTGGAGCGAGGCTGTCACTCACCTTGAGATGGTGAAGTGGTCTTAAAGTGGATGTCAGCATATAGTTATGATCAAAAGAGTCTTCTTCTAAGGAAGAATTATCTATCTGGGAAAAATCACACCCAGACCCTGCTTTTAAAAGGAGCAAGTTCATACTATTTTAAAGAAAGAAAGGTAATCACGTTTTCCTTTGTATTCTTGGGAAGAGAAGCTCTCAGATATGACCTTTCTAAAACACATGTCAATGATCAGCTGTAAAACAAGAGATCTCAGTAATATTTTTCCTAACGCAGGATAAAGAGCAGCCAACTTCCCATAGGAAAAAAGGAGGGTTTTCTCCAACTAATTTTATTTCTTTATCTTTAGTCATCTCTTGAAAAGAAAACACTAAATATATTCCTCAGTCTACTCCTTCCAGTGATAGCTCGAAGGAGTAAAGAACCATATGGTTCTTCAGCTGATCTATACTGTCTCCATGACAATGCACATTTACAAAGTTTACTTCTAACAACTTGGTAGTATAGGGTCCAATCGCTTGTAATTAAAGGTACGAGAAAGCTGTTTGGGAGGGAAGGGCTGCTTGCTGCTGTGCTTGGGCTCTCTTCCCACCCCGGGAAGGGGGCTGCCTTTGGGCACAGGGCTTTAGTAAGGCCTCTGCTCTTCTGTGCAGAATTTCCCAGCCCTTCAGCTGGAGAAAATTAGTTTATCTTCAGCTGTTTCAGCCAAGAAGCTGATATACTTAATTCCTTCAAGTTCCATACAACTTTTAATGCACAAGACACCTTAAAAGAGCTTTTATTTCTCAGGAAATCTGTGATTTTCAGAGTCTCCTCCTTGTTAATGCTTATGCATTGTTTTTATTCAGTGAAACCAGATTTCCCAGAAGTTGTCCACTCTAGGCTACAGTGAGGGTCTTGAAGCCATGACCTCCTGGAGCAGGACAGAAGAGTGGCACAGCAGGGATTGAGCATGGCTACCCTGCACATGGGCACCCACCACAGCTGAGACACAGGCCAGGAGAAAGGTGGGAGCTGGTTAGCAGGGAAGGGAAGCAGCATACCCGAAAATAAAAGGACATGATATTCTAGACATAGACATATTTTAAACTAGGGGGAAAAAAAATCCTTGTGTGATCATCTTCCCTTTATTTAAGGCAGAGTGAAAGTTAGAAAGCCCTGTATTTAAGGTTTTTGCTCCTCTCTCTGGGCCAGCCCTCCTCACCTCAGTACAGTGGGCCAGCATTTCTTCCCAGGCTTAGTGGGAATGTCAGGAGAGGTGTTCCTAGCCCAGAAGCAGGTCACACCACTCCAAGGAGGGAAGACACTGCCTGCCCAGCCACACCACCCTCTTTGCCTTGCAGGAGCTGGGTACTGTGAACATGACTTGGGGTCCCGTCACAGCCTGCTCAGGCTCCAGATCCCAACATCCAGGCTGTGTCCTGAGTCCTGTGATGCTACAAATTAATCCCAATACGGATTTACTTGGCTTATTGAGTTTTACTGGTGTGCCTGTGATTAGCAGCGTGCTCCATGATGTGCACAGCCATCTGCAAAGGGCGAGGGAGCCACCCAGCAGGGCACTCTGGTTGGGGCACCTCGAAAATTTAAGGACCTTTTCAAAAATAGCCTTTGGAGTGGCCAGGAGCAAGAAGCCACTTTACAGCTCCAAACATATTATATCAGGTATATCCCATCAGTAAATACATAACCTGTCAGTAAATACAGTCGCCTTTTTGGGCCATTGCCCTGTGCAAAACACTGGGCAATATCTGTTCTGGAATATCTGGGGGCTGTCCAGGAAAGACATCAGCCAACAAAAAGTCAGCCACTAACCGCTCTTCCTGCCCCACAGCTATGTCAGGGCAATGCCAGGGAGAAGTACAGGAGAGGTGATGCAGTGGCAGATTTTACATTTTGCCCCCCTAGATCTTTTGCATCTTTCTTAAAAAGAGTAAAGAAAGGATCTGAAAGCTAGCAGGTGGGCAGCAGCATGAGAGGGACTGATGCCATGTTTATGGGGACAAAGAAGCAGACTGCCCATGATGGGAACTCACTGCACCTGGAGATGCAGGTGACCCAGCTGAAACAAGGTCTCATCACCAAAAGTGTGGTGGACCTCTTCATTCTCCTTTAAATCCATTATATTTCTGTTTTTGCTGACTTTCTTGGGTTTTCTTATTAAAAAAAAAAAAGGTACTATTGTATTGTAAAAGTTTATTGTTTTATATTTTTTCATCTACAGTAAGAGGGTTTTTTTCTTTCACAACTGCAAAAATAGCTTCCAGTTGAATGCATCATTTGCCAGAAAGTGTTGACATATTCCAATACTTACAGAAGCCACTTCCCATACCCAACAGTGTGCAGTAGTTTGGATTTACTTCTAACCAAGCAAGCCACGGTGTCCCATTACTTTAATGGACAAAAATAAACTTACACAGCAATATAATAGCAGAAGAGTGTTCAGGCTGCATCTGGGCCACAGGCTGTCCATTGGCAGTCTCCACCTAAGCAAGTGCAGAGAGATGTTATATTGTTATTTTCAGAGCCTGTGTGTTTCACTATTCCTTGATTGGTACAATAGCTGTCAACACTTCTGCACTTCTGTTTTGAATTTCACACATTTGCTTATCAGAAACCAATAGAAATACACAACCTGTTGAAGTGGTGCACAAGACAAAAATTTTTTTTTTTTTAAATCAAGGAGTGGCCTAAAATATGGGCTGCAGATCAGGTTAACCCACATACAACCACAGTTTCAAATGGACCTATAGCACATATTTCAACTCAACAGAAACTCCAGCTGGCTAAGATGTGACTGTAATAAAAAAAGAAAAAAAGGATTCAAGAATAATGATACATTTATTTTGAAATAAACCTGACACATTTATTTGTCAGAATGAAACATTTAGAGCTTTTTTCTCTTTCTGTGATTTGCAGGCCCATAAACTGACCCAGACAGCAAATTCCTCTGAATTTATGAGGTATTTTGATTTTTTCTAGACTGGAGATTTTCATTAAGAAACCTCTACTATTAACATTTTCACTGTTTGTATATCACATTTAAACACAAACAGGACCTGGCAAACCCCTACTCCTTTGAGCAGCTTCCTGCTGATTTGCTCCTCCCAGCGCTGGCCCTCCCAGCATTCAGGCTCAGGACACTGCTCACAAATCATCACTGCATCCCCTTGACACCTGGAAATACATGCCAAGTTCTAATTACACTTGACAACCCTCTAGAAATTCATGTTTCTTTTTTTGCCTGCCCTGAAATTGCCAGATTCCTCCTGAAGTCTATTTAGGAGTGAAACTAAGGCTTTTCTAATTAGAGCTGAGTCTCCAGATCTCCCTTCACCCCATATACCAGGAGTGAAGACAAAGCTTGCCAGAGAGGAGTCATATCTAGACTAGTCTACCATCATTATGCAATGGAAGGAGGCGTACTGTGCAAGGAGGAGTTCCTGCTGGAGAGAGAGACAGCTCAGAGTCACAGCTTCCTCTTTAAGACTCCAAAATTCATGGGTTCAGGAAGATCTGGTTTCTTTAGTAAAAAACACCCTTCTTTTGGGGAAAAAGACAGCCCTGCATGGACTTTGCTAATCTCCCCGTTTAGTGGGAAAGCACACAAGATCTGGCGTGCCAGGAACTTAGGAAGCACCACTCAAAGCTATTTGGTGCCTCTAAGAGCTCCCTGGTGAAAGACAACCTAAAGGATTCAATGTGTGCGTCCAAGTGTCAGGCAGTTGCTGCCTATTAAAGGCTTTAAGGACAGGAAATACTTTCCAGACACAAAAGCCTTTTCTAAGGGAATTGCTACCCTGTAGGATGTCAGACACATAATGCCAATGCCATAAGTGTCACCATACAGCAGTTTTCATTCAGAAAACATATGATTGATGTCAATAAAATCCAAGGAAATAGATCTCCCTGTTAATTCCTCTTACCCCTGCATTTTTCTTCAGGGTTTTGGGAGACAGGCTTCAGGAGAAGCTTTGAGGAGTCATGCAAAATCAATTATCTCCAGCTTTCAGAGGGTGGGGAACAGCTAAAAGCTTGCCACATCTTTTGTGAGTACCAAGTGCAGAGCTAGCATGTAGCTCCAGCACAGGTCTGATGCCTTCACAGCCTGGTGCCCCGGCCCACTAAAGCCCGCAGAGCTGCTAGCACAGCCCCTTGGGAGTGAGGAGCTGCTGTGTCCCAGGGACATAGGAGAGTTCTTTTTGCTAGGAAGGATTTCAAAGCAGAAGCTTGTTAGGGAAAAATGTCCTCAGTGAAGGCAGAAGAGTTGCTTACTTCCTGCAAGATTATTGTACTTTAGCAAACAAAACCAAAAAAACCCCACCAAATCAAAAGGTATTTTTTCCTGTCCTGTTTGGGGCACACACACAACAAAGAGCAGATGGAGTCAGGGGCATCTTACAAGACTATGGTGAGAAAAACCCCAAGGAGCAGGTGTGCATGGATGGCAGCAAACCCTGAGCCTTGTGGTCAGCAGCATCTCTGCTCCTGTAACTCTGACCACGCTGGGACTGGGATGTTTTTCCTTACCTTCCTCAGGTTCAGGAACCCCTTTCCATTCCCTTTCCCATGTTTAGAAAAGATAATCTATTTTTCTTATTCCCATTTCCTATTTGTTTGCTTTACATTTCCATAAGCCAAAAAAGCACTGCTATATTTATTAGTTTTGATCCCAGAGGAGTTTCCCAGGAGGTGCAGGGTAGGTGGCCATAGCACTGGGAGCACTCCACTGTGTAGGGAGGTTAAGATCTTGGTTACGTTTACTTAAGTGCCTCCAGCTCCAGTTTATTTAAATGCCTCCAGCTTTGTCAGTAGGGAAAGACAGACAGATCCAGGGGTGACCCAAACCAAGATGGACAAAACACCACGGGGGTGAGTCTATATAATGCCTTATAGCAATGCCCCTCCTGGTTTAGGTGTGCTGGAGAAGTGGGGTTGATTCAGGCTTGAGTAGCTGGCTCAGGGCTGCACCCAGGCTGATGGATGGATTGGGTTCAAGCTGGAAGCTGGCACCCAGAATAGGAGTTGTTCCCCTGTCCCTGAAAACTCAGACCAAGGTCTGGACTGAACCGTCACCCAGGCCCTACTTTTTACTGTTACAGTTGCATTTTACAGTCACCAAGGTGACTTTCTCCCCGCCTCAGTTCCTAAGATGTGACTCCCCAAAATGGGCTGTTTGTCCCTCCAGCAGAAAATAGAGTCACACCAGCAGCAGAGGGTGTGGGGGCAGACGCTTTTTGGGCATAAGAACTGGCAGTTTTTAGAGCCTCCAAATGAGTAGGTGACTGTGCTGAGGCTCTTTCTCCCACCACAAATCACGAAGCCAAATATCTTGGTTGCGCTGCATGTCTGCAGCAGCTCCTTTTCCAGTGCTGGCTAGTGTGGGAAGGGCTCTGTTGGCACACAGCTTGCCCAATCACTTGCCTGTGTGTGGTCAAACTTAAGGAGACCATGTGTTCAAGGTGCACATGTGGGCAGGGCCCTTCTGCCACTTATAGCCTGCCTGGCTTCACAAGGACACCCAGAGCCCACCAAACATCAAACTACCTGCAATTGGCCAAATCCTGCAGGGATGTGGGTACTTGGATAGCCCTATTCAGGGAGCAGGCAGGGCAGCAGGGAGTGAGGTCTTGTCTGCTTCTTAGAGAAGGGAGGGAAACAAGTTAGCTGAAGGCAATAGAAATAGATGAACCTGTGTATCTTGTAACCTACAAAAGAAAGGCCTTTTCCAGTGAAACAGATGGGTTTAAGTGCCATTTAAAGCAACTCCTGCTTTACCCAAGAAAGCCTCACAACCTTTGAATGTGGATTACACAAGCAGTTTATAAAACAGAGAGTCTGGCAACATATCTCCAACACCACAGAAAGCATTTTTAAGCAAAGCTGAACAAGAGGAGTCAAAACGAGCCCCTATATCCTTGAAATTCAAGCAGTGCTACTGACTTAAGCTACCTGTGGCTGGGAGCTGAACCTAAGTCTGAAACTGCTGCTTTTCCTTCTGTTTCTCTGGTCCCACTCTTGATAGCTCAGTCACATGGAGACTTTTTAGGAACATGGCTCCATTGTTTCTCATTAATTGTAAAGACCATCACAAAAGTGCATAGGCACAAGGTTGAGAGATTTCAGAATAACAATCACACAAGCAAAGTTGTCATGTCTCTAAACTTTTCAGAGTCTAGCCCCTGATTTAGCATGTACTGTCTCAGTCTCTTAGCACCTTCCTCTACACTATTTTTCTTCAGGGACCTGACCAATGAGAGCTAACCAACAGCTGTCAGACTTTCTTACTCCTTTCTTTTGCAATCATGTGCTGAATACCAGAATTACAACCAACATGTACATTAGACCTGCAAATGGTCAAAAGAAGACAGGTATTTCCTCATCATGCTTAGGGAAAAGGCCCTATACACAGAAAAAAGATGGAATTATTTGTTCCCTTCCAGTCAAAAACTCAAAGCAGTGAAAGTGGTAAGACAGTCAGACTTTGTTAGAATAACCAGTATGGACAGAGGAAAGATTGGCTTCAGTGAAATTTAGAGAGAAAAATATCCTCTCATCCTTCCTCCATGCAGAATAGTACAACCACTCAGCTCACGTTGCTGCTGCCATTTCAGAAGTGGTAGCTTTGAGAAGAACCAGGGCTGGTTTTCAATACTAAGCTGATGGAAACACATGTATGCAACAGGTGAACATAAAAATGCAGAGGAAATGAAAATGTTTTTAAAAGGAAAGAAAAATTAAACCCAGGGATATAAAGTAGAGTGGAGGAAATAGAGCAGAGTCAAGGCAAAAGGCTTCCAGCAGTGAAAGAAAGGCCACAGTTTTGGCTCACTGCTTAAACCAGTGCTTAAGAAAGTCTCGTGCTGACAAAGGGATATCTTCAACTACACCAGGTTGCTTAAAGCCCCACCCATCCTGGACCTGAATGTTTCTGGGGATGGGGCATCTACCCCCTACTCTGGGAAATCTGTGCCAGTTTTTCACCACCCTCACTGTAAAAACTCCTTCCTCATACCTAACCTAGTTCAACTCTCTTTTAGTTTAAAACCATTATCCCTTGTCCTATCATAACAGGCTGTGCTAAAAAGTTTGTCCTCCTCTTTCTTTCAGGCCCCCTGTAAGTACTGAGAGGACATGTTAGGGTCTCTGCAGAGACTTTATTAGGTGAGTGCAAAGCACTGGGGTAAACATGACTAAGTCAGCAAAACTGATGAAGCAAACTGTTCTCACACATTTGAAAGCAAAGTGACTAAAATGTAGCTGCTGTAACAGGATGGGACTAGATGTTACAAAGGTATTTTCATATCTGAAGGTATTTTCACGGGATAACAAATTTGTACAAATTTTCAGTCTTCGTATTTCCCATTTCTCAGACCAGATTTTTGGTGGCTCTTTCCAGATGGAGTGTTTCCACAGCTGTTCTTTATCTTTCCAATCTTCCTGCTAACAGACAGAAGGAAAACAGAGGGAAATAATGGCAAATAAAGAATTTGCAGGGGTATAACTCTTTTTACCTCAGCATGGCCCCTTCTGTCTTATACCCTGAACTGGGGCTGGACCTTTGTTACTGGTTACTGGATTTGGTCAGTGCTTTGGACAAGGCTCTGAAGAGCATTGCCTCCTTCCAAGAGAACAGGAACAGAGTCCTTTCAATGCCTGTGCCTCATGCCATGCAATTCAGAAATGCATGCAAAAGTGCAAGTACCCAACCACCATTTAAACAACCTGAAGGACCATTCCTGAGGAGATAAAGGGTAACAGAGAAGCATAAAGATGAGGGCAGGGAATTTTGTGAGGGTAAGCTTAAAGTAAATATTTGAACAACAAACTGGAATTCAGCCAACTGGAGCATTTTTTTTTCAAAAGGAAGTATCTTAGGAATAGATGAAACTGGCATCAGGGTGATACAGAAGAATTAACCACATCCTGGTCAGAACCAGGATTGAAGGGTTTGGGCAAAGCAAGGGAATGACTGAAACTAAGTCATGAGAAAGGAAGATACAGTCGTAATTAGATGTCATTTCAGCATGACTCTGGTTTTCAAACCAAAAATAAAAACAATGAATCTTCCAATTGAGTATGCACAAAGTATAAAAATATTAGGAAAATGTTTAGGCAAAAGACAACCTTACTACAAAATAAATCTATGTTTCTCTGAAGGTGTTTGTATAGTACCCAGTGCTTTCAGTGGAGCAGGCATTCAGGCTATTTGTTGTAGCCTGAGACTCCACAAAAACAGGAGGATGTGGTTTTCATGTCAGGGAGTGATGAATGGGGAATATCTTCCTAGAGCAAATCCACCCTATCCCTTCTAGGGAGTCAAAGAGAGCAAAACTGGCATTTTTAGAGTTGAATTGGAAAAAGTGCCAGTCCTCCCTTGTTTGAGAAATGCTGGGGAAACAACGTTCTTTGGTTTCTGGATGCATTCCTTTATAGGTGGAGAAGGATGGAGGTTGCAGCCTTTGATAAGGAAGGCAGAACAGAATCTACAACAAGAGGAGGAAACACTTGTAGGTTTTTTCCTTCCAGATGCTCATTCAAACATTTCAGCTAACATAAAAAAAAGCTTAAAACAGACTAACCAAAATCACTTTTAATCAGGTTTTGTTTCCATGGCACCTTTGATGTCATAAGCTTAATAGCTCTTCAGTGATCCATAGAGTCTTCCAGGAAAAAAAAAAAAAGACTAGACAAACCCGAATGCCAAATGTTGAATACACCTTTAAAAATATCCTTTCTGAAAAGTTTTCAGGTCTTTCCTCCTCTTTTAAGAGCCAAGAGAAACCAAAAATCCAACCAGGAATTTCCCCCTCCCACAAACTCCTACCCTGCATATCAATGGAAATCTTTGCAGAGAAGTAGGAATATATGGAGACCCACAAATATATTATTAAACTGCAACGGAAATGTAAAAAAAAGACTGTTATAAAAATAGCCGTAAACCATTTCTTTTTTTTTTTTTTTTGTTCTACAGATGCAAACTCTCAAGAAACATCTTTCTGTCAAAACTGAAACAGATTGTGATATTCAGCAGCACATTTCTCTGCTAGAGAAACATTCTTGGTACAGTCTTGGTACAGTATTTTTGCTCTTTGTCTGATGTTTTTTCCAAGGATTTTCTGATTAAATATGGTGATGATGGATGATAGCAGTCATACTACGGTTGCTAGTAACACACACAAGCCTTGCCAGAGGTGAAGTAGATGTAATTTGCTTTTATTTAAAAGCTTTTGCTCAATAATACTTTCATGGCCGGATCTGGCACTTGTAGTCAAGCAACATTCCCAGTTCCATCAGCCCTTAAGATCCTGGTCTAATTTTATATGAAAAAAAAAGGGGCCGATCTTTGGCTTGATGGTTTTCTGGGATCTCTGCCACAGTTTGGAGAGCAACATATTCCTCTACCTGGTGGTTTTGGTATGTATAGGAAGGGGAATAAATCTTCAGATGACTTGCTGCTGGACACTAGAAATATCATGGAATGTACTAAAAAATAATAAAAATCCTAATCCTGATTGCTTCTTTGAAGGTAGAGTGTAATGATTTTTATATGCTGATAGTAAAATACACAGCAAAGATACACTATACTAACTTCAATGGAAGAACAACTTAAAAATTCTGATTTCAAAAGGGAAACTTGATAAAACTCTGAGTAAGAGAGGTAAAACATCCGTATCAAGTGATATTTATACAACATGCTATGAACAAAATAAAATACTTCTTTGAAATGAAAGCCACTAATCAAGTTACTTTTTAATTTACATTTATAGAACAGAAAAAGGAGAAGGTATTGTATTCTTCATACATCTGGACTTGAATTCTGCAATATACGTAAGAGTGGATCTGGATGCTGTCATATGAGCCAACATAGTAGGCAACCATAATTTCTAACCCATTCAGCAAAATAAGTAAGCTTTTAATATTGAAATAATTATCATATTTTAGAAGGATAAAATGTAACAGAATTTCAAGCACAACTTAAAAAGTGGATGTTCCCTCTGTACATGGATGGATTTGAACTAAAATCACAACACTGAATTACTCCAGACTTTTGATGATCTTAACTGAGAGTGTAACAGAGTTTATTGTACCTTAAATCACCTGTATACATCTCAAAATTTGGCCCCATTAAACTTTCTCTATTACAAAACATTGTGGCTTGTCTATTTTTGGCCTAGAATGGGAAGATAATAAATAAAACCACAGATTTAAAAAACCATCCAACAACAAAACCCCCACATATTCTTCCAGACGCAGTAATCACATATTTCAGTCTTTGTTTGGGTTACTTGCCTGGTTTGTGTTGATTTGGCACAGTCTGGTTCTCTGGTAGCAAGGGAGGGCCGCAGAAGTGGCTTCTGTGAGAAGATTATCTCTGATTGCTGTGAAGATGGACATGCTGCTGGCCAGTTAGAGAGGTTGCTAATGCCTCTGTGATGGCATATTTAAGAAGAAAATCAAACCAGCGCACGCACAGATTTTTTGCAGGGGTGGTGAGGCCCTGCTGCTGGGACCATCCCTGGCGCAGCACGCAGCCATGCGCCATGGCCACCGCCATCTCGGCGCGGCCTGTGGCAAGCCCGGCCTGCCTGGCCGCCTCTAGCCAGCTGTGTCATGGGTGGAAGGGCAGGGGTGGTGGCGGTGGCTTCTCCTTCCTTGTGCTCTGCACGGGGAGAGGCGTTAAATACCGCCAGTGCCGGTGGAGCTGCCAGGCCGGTGGTAGAAACATGGCGAACAATTCCCCCATGTGGAACCTAGACAAGAGCTACTTCTTGGTGCTGTGGGATCTTGCAAGAATCTTTGAATTAGTGGAACTTGTTGGCAATAGCACCTACAAGCAGCAGATTTTCTGAGTCAGAGAAGAGGAGGAAGTGAGGACGTGTGAGGGAAAATCAACATGGCAGCACCGAGGGCAGTGGAAGAAAAGGAGGGGAGGAGGTGCCCCAAGCGTCGGGGCCAAGATTCCTCTGCAGCCTGTGGTGAGGACCATGGTGAGACAAACTGCCCTGCTGTAATGCAGGAGGTCCACGGGGGATGCAGAGACCCACTGGCAGCCCGTGGGAAAAGTGCTCACGCTGGAGCAGGTGGATGCCAGAGACAGCTGGATTCTACTGAGAGAGCTGAACAGAGAGAGAGAGCCCCTGCTTCCAGAGACAGAGAGAAAAGGCCCTTCCTTCCAAACTACAGCAGCCTGGCCCTGGAGGGCTGCACCCCACGGGTGAGTGACCCACGCCACAGCAGTTTTGGGAAGACTGTTTGCCCGTGGGAGGGACCCCACAGCATAGAACAGAACTCACTCCCTGAGCGAACAGAAGATCTCGAGTGACAAACTGACCCAAACCCCCACACCCTGTCTCCCTGCCCTGTTGGTAGGAAGGAGGGAGGGGCTGGGGGGAAAAAAGGTGTTTTAAAGGCTTATTTTACTTCTCATTATCCTCCTCTAACTCTGTTAATAATAAATTTATTTTACACCTTTAAATTTGAACCTGCTTTGCCCTTAGAGTGTTTTCTCCCAGTCCTCGTCTCAACTCATGAGCCCCTTTGTTAATTTTTTCCCTCTCATCTGCTCAACTAAGAACAAGAGAGAGTGAGAGAACAGCTTTTGTGGGTGTCTGGCATTTGGCCAGTGTCAAACCACGACATCTCTCTCTAACCTTGTGTCATTATGGAAAAAAAGAAGTATGTAGCTACAATGTATTAAAAGACAGAAAAAAACCCCTTCTTATCTTTTGATAATACTTCTTATCTTTTGATAATACTTCTTTCTTAGCTATTTTGTGTGGCTTGTATTTTGCATAGTGGGATTTATTTAGATATATGCATAATAAGATTTGTTTAGATATATGTTTATATACTCATGTATGTATATGCCCTTATTTAAAATTATGGTATTTAAGAAATGCCAGCAATTTTCTCACTGGGAATTCTTCTAGATGAAGCTCCCCAATGCAGACATTCATGTACAGATCCATGTTGAATTCTATTATGTTTCTATTTATCCTGTTTAAAACCAAATATTTCCAGACAAAAGGGATTAACAGCCATGTTAAAGACCCAATCAATGCAGCTATATGAAGTGTTGTATAAACTGGAGCATGCTTAACTCACGTTGGAGAAAGCCTTAGAAAGGTTCTTTCCAAAATATTCTTGGATATGAGAACATGCCTTATAAATTACTTTGTAAGAGAAGGATAATGAAAAATTATTTTATCTCTGCACCTGATATTGGAAATCACTGACAGCTGAGCTGGGTGAAAGCTGGTTGCTGATATGCCTAAAAGCTCTGTTAGATATGGCACTTACAAGGCAAACCCAAGCAAAACACGCCTCCCTATTAAGTTAATAAGAAATGCATATAACTATAAATCTTGTGAAGTTATACATATCTATCTTCTATTTGGAAAGTGAGTCCCTGATTAAAGACGGGGGCAGGATCCTGTAGGAATCCACATCCATGACTGGAGCAAGTGGAAATTTCAAATAATCCAGAATTTTTAAGAGCATGTTGTTATCATCACACACAATCACATCTGCACACACTGACTTATACTAACGTTTTTGGGCTTTTTTTTTTTTTGGCAATTCTAAGTAAAATAAGAGTCTTGTAAAAGGAAAAAAAATAAGTCTTACTGAAAGCTGTAACTTAACTTTTCCATCTTGAAAATATTATCCTCCTTTTTTTCTTTTCAGTCATGATTTCTCCTTCCTCAGACTTGTCTTAGCCACTCGTTCCCTCCTGCTTTCTTTCTGTCTTGGAGATGAATGGGTTTCGGGAATGAACTTCAGAGAAGTCTGAAAGAAAAAATCTCTTCCAGATTGGCTATTTTTCGATTGAATCCAACAAATGTGTATTGCAGGCAATTCAGAAAACTGGCCATAAAATACACAGCCTTTCATCTCTGTGCTACCTTTTCAGCTGCAGTTTCAGTCAGATCAGAAGCAGTTGGTAGACTTCAGTCAGTACCACTTTCTTAAGGATCCAGGACTTTCTGCAACACAAGTTCAGCTTTGTTAAAAGATGTTCTTACAAACATGTCGCTTTTCCCCATTCTTCCATCACTTAATTGTTTCTGCTGGAGTTTTGTTATTTTTCCTTAAGACCATATTAATTTTCTTCATGTTTAAATCTTCTCTTAAACAGAACAGAGTCAACCACCCTCTGGTTTCATAGTCAGTGGTGGGATTCCAGCACCTTTTCTCTTTGCATCACTCATGTAACAGCACTTTTTGTCCCCCATAGCACGTTCTTTTGGAGATCCCAACTCGGTCTGCAGCAATGCTTCACCGTAAAAAAAACTCCTCTTTCCTCTTATCCATTCTCCACCCCTGCCTCCCTTCCACCCAATCAGGAGAGTATTAAAAGTAACCATTTTTTCTCAAGCTCACTCAGCATTTCTGTCCAAGTTAGATAAAGAATATAAGTTTTCTCTTCCCATTTTAAAGTTTTCCTTTAAACTACTGTTTCAGAACCTTTTTACTTTTCCTGTTCTAGGGGTACATTTTCTCTTGTGTTCAATTATCTTCTGTCCTAAAGTTCAGTATAAGATCAAATATTCAAAGGTACCAAGTAGCTCCCAGTTATCCCAGATTTGCATCACAGTAACAGAGAAAAATCTGGACTCAAAGCCCCAGAGAGATGTCTATGCCGCAGATGTCGTTATTTGCATGTAGTAGAGTGTCCCCAATAAAAAACACATGCCTCTGATTTATGCAGTGATCTCAGAGTTAGCTTTTTCTTCCCCAGACACATAAAATGCACATAAGGAGAAAATAAGGGCATGGCTAACATAAAGGCAAGCTGAATGGCAGCAGCTTTAGGCTGAGCAGTTCCTGTTTGTTCCACTTTTGTAAGAGATCAGTGGCCAAGTGAAAGACAGAACACACCAACTGCATGGCAGTCCAGCCAGGAGCTCAGGAGTGCCAGACTGTCATGCAGATTTTTGCTTGTTTGTTTTGAAATTAAACCCAACACAGCAATAAATACTCAGCTAGATACACCTCAGATCAAATACTTCATTGTTCTCCATATATACCATGTATACAGGACTGAACCCACCACAGCACTTCACCTTTAGAAGAGCAACTTGAGTAATGATTACAGTAAGGAATGAGGAGCTGAGAGCCCTGGGTTATGGTCTTAGCTCTGTTTGAAATTCCTCCACAAAAAGGGAAAGAAAAGAGTTTGGAGAGTTTGCTGGCAGGGCACTCCACTGACTCCTGGAGCAGGCTGTGACTTACACTAGCTAGTGTGACCAAGGCTCCACTTCTCCTGCTTCACAAGCCCTGTTTTATTTACTTTCCTTGTAAGAAGAATGTCTGTGCTTCTTTGCTTAAACTTGCTAGTTTGAGAAAAAGTACAAGCTGGTCACTCTCCTGGAGGAATGAGACCACAAACTCCTGTGAGTGAGAGGGGTCAGTCTGTGCTTCTAGCTCAGCCTGCAGTATTTGTCAGGATGAAGAACAGGATGATACATCCTGCAGGGAGCTTCCTTTTAATCATGGAACTTGAGCATGGTGACAGAATTCTTTTGAGCAAGACCTTTACACAGGTACTCAAAACTAACCATTAATAATGGACTAAATTGAATTGAGCATTGACTGGTGTACTGCTACTAGTTTCACCCTCCCAACACTTTCCAAAAGCTAGAGTTTATATAAACGCTCTTTATCTGTCTCATGATTGCTTCAGATCGATCCCAACAGCCTTTACAATATTTGAATGCTCTCTAATTTCATTATTCTAATTCCATAGATGTTTTTCCTGTGTTCTGATGATATTAGAGTAAATTATGCAACATTACACTGGCTTTTTGGTGATGGCCATCCAGCAAGTGAAACAACAACAACAACGAAAAAAGAAAAACCAGAAGTCAAGAGACTGTGATTGCTGCTTTTTAAAGTTTTTCTATACACAGGATGTCAGCCACATAACTTTTACCCGTTTTAATGGCCTTATGTAACTAAACCCCTTTTCACATGTTTGGGATAATACTTATAGCACTGTAATGTATTTGTGGGACTGTTTGTCCACACAAAAATTTTTCCTAAAGTATGCTTAGGGGTCTGAATCACAAAAGGGAATCATTTATTTTATGATCCTTTTTGTGGCTGCTGTCTCCAGTTGTCCTTTGAGCATCTCTGCAGAGATGCCTCAGTCACCAATCTGCAATAAAAGAAATCTAGACTTAGTACAACTTCACCTCAGCTCAAACTACAGACTGTGAGCAGCTGCCACATGGAGAGATGAGACAACACCATAGCAAGTGTGGGAAGAGGGGCTGCACGGACCTCTGCCTGAGAAATCACTGTTCATCATAGATTGAGTCTAAATCTGTGTTTATCAGCCACAGGTCCAAATTGTCATTTAACATACTTTTACACAGGTCCAGAGGTCTTTGGGTAACTATAAATAGGAATGGTAGCTATGGTAAAGCCCTTTTACTTTGCTAAAGAGGTGAAATGAGGTTTATTGTAAATAAACATTCAGGTGAAAGCTTTTCAAAAGGCATGGTCTTTGGGATTTATGACAAGAGATATAATTTAAATAAAGGGAGTATTTTAAAATCACATTATTTTGTTCTATGTGTAAGGGCCATGCAAAACATGAATAGGTCACTGAATAATGGTAGATTTGGTGGAATTTGCTTTTTTTGGATGGATGCCCAAGTAGTCTAAATCATGTATACACATGCTGACATCACTGGATGTGAGATTACAGAAATGGAGACTTAGGTCTGCCTTTTTAGTAATTAAAATTTCTATTGCATTAGGTGTCCTTATCAGGAGTCCCTGATCCCTTTTAATTCCCATTGTTAGAGTCCTTGTTGCCTATTTTTAATATTCCTGCAATGTAAATACATTTTCACGTTGCTTTAAGGACCTTATGTGAATAATAGCCAAATAAGCAGAAAACAGCGAATCATATAATTTCTAGATATTCCACATGCAAGTAGTATGAATTCAGGTCATGGAGCACAGTGAATTTATGGGGATGCTACACTGGCTTGTAAGACCAATTAAAGAAAAAGGTAGAGTAGATTGCTTTAGCTGGTTTGCAAAGAAAGCTTTGAATATTTCATTTGCATTTTGTTTACCAGGAGCTCCAGGTGAGTTTCAGGCAGATGTGTGTCCTCATGAGCCAGGCCATCCCATTTGCATTTCAGCACTGCCATGTTGCTGTGGCTCGCACAAGCAGAAGGAAGAGACCATTCCTGTAAAAAAGGCAAAATTCAGTATTGGGAAGAGATGGCACTGGGCTGACCCTGTCACCTGCCCCACTGCAAAGGAGTACCTGCACCCTCTGGGTGAGGGCATTAGCAGATGACTGGCTAGGTGAGTAAGGTACATGCTTCTTACACCACCCTACCTTGGTAAACTGTCCATGCAATCCAAGAGCAAGGCTGCACTGTGGCTTGGCTAGGACCGAACAATGCCCCGAGGAAGAGCCTTGATGTTTCTGGCTTGGTGGTAACTACACTGCATGCCATAGTTAATATAATTTCTGTATTTCAAATCGACATAAATCGAAAATCTCACAATATTACTGAAAGTAGGATGTTTGGATAGGCAAGAAAGGAGGAGGAGCAAGAACTTTTTATATACTGCAATTGCATATCCAGTGGTATGTAATACTAAGTTCAAATTAAATATCACTGCTAACTAGCCCAAGTGAAGTGTTTTACTGATATTTGGTATTTAAATTCATTCCTCTCACATTTTGCTTGGCAGATCTCTGAAATGTCTACCAGACTAACATTTTGCCCTGCACCACTCATTATTATGTTTTCACCAACAAAAGACCTGTAGTTGCCATAGTAAATCAACCTGGAAAAGGTTAGTCCTAGTTATTAAGCATTGGCCTGTTTATATTTTACCTTGCAAAACTGAGAGGTGTCGTGAGAGGTGAGGTGAGCTCTGAAATGTTTTGCCTTGTAGTTTTAGGAGTAGGTGCTCTTCTAGGTCTTTGCCTGTAGTTCCCAATAAGGTGGGGCAGGCTCAATACTTTTTCTTGGCTTCAAGACAGGCCAAATATTTTGTCACAATGAGCAGGACATACCTACAAACTAAGATGTGACATCATATATTTTTCTTTCAGAAAAAGCTCCATTCTTTATGTTCAACAATAACTCCTGAAATCTAACATACTCCTGTAAAAAGAGATCGTCTTCCCTGGTTTATAGATTCCCCCAAATATGCTGTATATATGTCTCAACAATGAGTACAAAATTTCAGTTACTGAAAAAACAATTCAGAATACTGGATGAAAGCAAAGATATTGAGATTTCCTGGAGAAAAAAATCCTGTGATATTTTCTTGTTTTGATAAAATCAAAAGTATTTTGAGGATACTATTTTAAATGACGTGGGGGGGAAATATGCTACTAAAATCTCCAATATGCAAAACTATTTTCTGCCCCCAAGCAGTTGCGTTTCTTTCGTCATTGGCTTACTTTCCCAAGGAGTTAGAAGCAATACCAAGCAATGTAAGTATGTGTTGAACATATTTTTCCAGGTGTCTGCAGACACATCATCTTGCAAAAGGTTTTGCTGGGGAGGTTTCAACACTGCAACAATTTCAAGCATCTGGATATGGAAAATATCACCAGCTTCCTCACTGTGCTGATAAAGGCTGGGTAACATTCCTGGTTGGAACTTCTATTGGTAAAAACTGCAGAGCAGTGTTCCCACAAGGCTTGCAGATGACTCTCACTTTTGTCAGATTTTTCATCCAAGTTCTAAAGAAACTATTCCAGGGTCAGAGAATTTTATTGTACAGGCTTTAGAAATCTCAAAATAAAAATTTTCTTGTTGAGAGAAATATTTTGTCCAGTATGAAACATATTAATTATTAACTTTGCAATCCTTTGATTTTTAATTTCTTTTTCTTGTGAGTGAGCCAGCAACTCTAGAATCAATCTCCTGAAGGTAAAACTTGCCCTTTCCAAAAGGACTTGAGAGGCAGAGAAGCAAATTAAGTGTTCCCAGACTGTTGAAGTGACCTAGCAGCAGTATTATTTTTCTTTACCTCAGGCAAAAATACACACCAAAACACCTGCATATATGCCTTTGCATACCATGCAAACGCTTTGGGGTCAGGTGAGGGCTCTCCACAGGGACTACAAAGTATTTTCCCTAAGCCCTTTTCTTTGATGCAATTTGTCTTCCTGCCTCACCTGAACCTCTCTGGTCCCCTCAGAGAGGGATAGGTGCTGCTGGACCTGGACTCCTCTTGAGCAATCTATGTTCTGATTCGATTTATGAGATGCATTTCCATGCTCCTCGAATATTCAAGAATAGGGGGAGAAATCAGCTTCTTATTACAGAGATTTGTATATAACAGAAGACTGTCTGGCCTCAGCCAGGCCTTGCTCTTCAGCATGACACTTCACCATGGAAATGAGACGTCCCCAGCACACATGGCATCTGTTCCTACCTCACAAGATTAAGCTGCCCACAGGTGGGAGTCCCTGCTTGTCACACAGAACCAGCAGAAGCACAGGAAAAAGCAGAGTCAGGAATAGTGCTGACACAGAGCTATCATTAAAGAAAAAAAAAGAAGCGTGCTGACCCAAGTCATTAGATAACTAAGCTATTTAAGATGAATGGAAATAAGTGTATTGCTTACACCACCTGCTCACCAAGGTTCAGCAGTGGCTTCCCAGGTTGTAACCAAACTGGAAGTGTCAGACCTCCAAAAAACATCTCCCAAATTGTGGTAAAGGAGAAAGACAGTGCTGCAGTTTCAAAGCAACAGCACATTTACCTTCCTCCATCTCCCTTTCTCTATCCAACTTCTATACTTACTCACAAATGTTGTGGAAGCAAGATTGTGCATTAAGCAAATTCCCTTGGTTGTGTACACAGACTTCCACTTTTTCAGATATTACACCAAAGTAGTCTCTTTCTGTAGGCCATCAGCACCAGGGAGGTCATTCTTCCCCTGTATTCAGCACTGGTGAGGCCACACCTTGAGTGCTGTATCCAGTTCTGGGCCCTCAGTTTAGGAAGGATGTTGAGGTGCTGGAGCATGTCCAGAGAAGGGCAACAAGGCTGGTGAAGGGTCTGGAACACAAGCCCTGTGAGGAGCAGCTCAGTTGTTTAGCCTGGAGAAGAGGAGGCTCAGGGGTGACCTCATAACTCTCTACAGCTTCCTGAAAGGAGGCTGTAGGCAGGCGCGGGTCAGGCTCTTCTCCCAACCAACCAGCAACAGGGTGAGAGGACATAGTGTTAAGCTGCACCAGGGCAGGTTTAGGTTGGACATAAGGAAGAATTTCTTCACAGAAGGGGTGATTGGGCACTGGAATGGGCTGCCCAGGGAGGTGGTGGAGTCACCGTGCCTGGAAGTGTTTAAGAGAGGCTGGATGTGGCACTCAGTACCATGGTTTAGTTGACAAGGTGGTGCTAGGTCATAGGGTGGACTTGATGATTTTCAGGGTCTTTTCCAACCTAGTTAATTCTGTAATTCTGTGAATTTCAGATTTGTATCCCTTACCTATTGCCATGACGTCTGATTAGATAATCCAGTGGGCAAACCTGATCAAAGCTCAGGTTTTTCCCTTCCCCCAACACAGAGGCAGAAGGAAATATAACTGCTTCCATCTAATTTAAAAACAAAAAAGCCAAACATTTTACGTATAGGATCTGCAACCATAATTTTCTAATGTCAAAGTTCACATGAAATACCTCTTATGTTGTCTCAGCCTATTTCCTGGCAGAGAGTTGTAATCTCCGAGAACACATAAATGTTTCAGTATTAGTACTAAGAAGCCACATGAGGGAGCATTTGAAGAATTGAAATGCTTTCCTTGTATCATTGTAAATAAGGGAGGGAATCAAACTTGATCCCTCTGGGATATACGGAATTCAGACAAATCTAGATGTTGTTATTCATTTCTCCACTCACACTGGGATGCGGAAATTGTGATTCCCACTGAAGACAGAGTTTTTATTTTTTTTTTAAAAAGCCCATTAATGGTCTGAAACAGATAATTTCTTACTCTGGCCAAGGTATGCTGTGACTGGTATACCTGAAAGGGAGCACAGATAAATGGGTTTACATTTCAGCTAAATGAAATTATAGGACACTCTGTATAGGTTATTCCAGGCTGAGTGTGACAGCAGTACCAGTTTTCCCAGATTATCAGCAGCCTCGGCTGACAGTGGCAGGGAGTGGTAAGGTCCCACTTTTTGCAATATTCTGACTGTGCAAATAGCTCAGCCTACATGCTTCTCAATTACTTTTACACTTAATACTTTTATACCTTAGAGCTTACTGAAAAAACAAAACACTCAGGTGTATAAACTTAAGTTAATCTCACTATTCTTATAGGCTGACTCACAATTTTTTGAATATTTGGGCAATAGTGAATCACTATTTTGGCAACAGTGAAGCTAATGAAAATGGGAAATAAAAACTTGTCCACAGGAACTGTAATGGGAAATGTGCATAAATTTGTGCTCTGTACTCTTCTATCAGAAAGAAATAGCTGCAACTTGGGCTATCCTTCTTGACAGAGTCAGCTCAGTCAAATAACATCATATGACTTTACCAAAAACATTTCTGTCAGTAGTGCTAAACAGGTGTTCAATAAATAAAACATTTAGCATGCTACCTCAAAAGTCAACATTCATAGGATTTGTTGTCAATCAAGGAAACTCATATTAAAGGTAATTTTGAAATCAATAGAAAAAGACTCCACCAAGATCCCATTTTTCCCCTCATTATTTATGCTTAAAATTGACTAAAGAGCAAGTGAATTGCATAAAAATCAGGTTGCAGCTATGATGCTATGATCACGCATAGTTGTGAATGTTTGAGTGCAAAATTTGCCACTCCTTTTAAGGGGCAGAAGTTCCATTAGCCTCTTTGTTCCTTCTACCTAAATTATATAATCAGCTCCAGGCGTGGCAGAAAGGTGGAAGGCAAACAGAAGAAAGACAGACAAACACCAACTCGTAACCAAGTACGTTTGCTTGGGGCTGCTGGAGGAGGCTGGGTGTTCTCTCACTGCAGCTGTGGTGAAGGAGAGGTGGATGAGCCCTGCCAGGGAGCCCGATGGCCAAGGGGCTCGGCTGCCTGCCTGCGGGGTGGCCCTGCAAATGACAGCGCACAACTGATCTGCACTTGACTTAATTCCTGTTTTTCTGAGGATTAAACTTAACCCAGATCACTCAGCCAACGGTTTAGGGCTCGGTCCCCTGCCAGGCCTGGTGCTGGCAGCCACGGGGGGAGCAGCCCCTTGCACAGGAGTGTGCATCCCAGGGCAGCACCTCTGCTGCCAAAGCCAGCCACCTGGGCATGCACAGCCTGAGGCTGCAGGAGAGGCTGGCACTCACCTCCTCTCGTCTTTACCTCTCTCACTGCTCACTGATTTTCTCTGCATGAAGTCATCTGAGCGTTTTTATTAAACCAAAGAAGCCCTGAAAGTCTGGTGCTTGCCGATATCCTCATCTCCAGAGAACAATTCTTTCCAGCTCCAGTAAGTAGGACTTTAAAGGTAAATGGTATTATAGTGTTAATTTCAAAGTGAATTATTCAAAAAGTGCTCCATATATTAGCAAGCATCATCTTGTGGAACTATATTAATGTCTTAAATACAGTTCTCCCTTTCTAAAAGCTGTTTTATAGATCCAGGAAATATGTCTGGTATGAAGAAGTGCTTATTGTAAAGGATGTTTTAGCAGTTGTGTCCAATTAATGAAGAAGGCAGGATGTAGTCCTATATAAGAAATAGCACAACAGCAATAATTCCTTGGGGCTTGAGAATCTTCACACTTTCAGATACTGCACAGTTATCCATTCATTCAAGATACCAGATTGCTTTTGTTTCATATTCTTATTTTAACTCAAAAAAAAAAAAAAAAAAGAAAACAAGAAGAAAATAAAAGAGAAAAAAAAAAAAAAGGTAAGCTCTCCTTTCAACAAAGGCTCTCTGTAAAGAATTGAGAAGTTGAAAATAAGAAACTGTTGCTTTTCAGCAGAGATACCTGAAAGTAAATTACTCAAAAAGGACCTTGAAGCTTCCAGGATTAGCTGAAACTAGCAGAAAACTCTCAATGCTGACAGCAATGGCCATTCAATAAGGAAAGGACCAGACTGCAAAATTCCATTTTATCCCTGTGATTCAGCCATCAGCTTCCTTACTTCAATTTCTCAAATTCTAAAGATGGAAAAAAGACATATGAGCTGCAGAAGGCCCTTCTCCTAGATTTCTCCATATTGACATGTTATTGAACACCTCTCAGCTAAGAAACCATAGCCCTACTTTAAGAGAGGATGTATGTTTTTTGAAATTGTACAGCAATGGGGAAGTGCTAGGAATCTCAGCAGAAATCTTGGTTTTCTGGATTTTTCCCATTCAGATGAAAGGGCCAAAACTTCCCATCTTTTATGTCCCACATCCATTACATGAATTCTATGGCACTGAGGATTAAAAACAAATAAATGAAGATATTAAGAGGATTTAAAATGTCTGTGAGGTGGCTGTGTCCCTGTTATCTTTAGTAAATAATGGCTGAATCTGTCTTTATTTGTGCTACCAAATTGCTTAGAGGCTCAGCCAGGCTTGGAATCCTACAGTGAGGGCCAGTACAGGCTGAGACATGAAGGTGACAGCAGGCAAGGATTGTTCTCATCCCTATTGTACTGGAGATAATTGTAGCGTGGGGAGATTACACCCAACCCAGCACCAGAAGCAGTTGCTGCCATTGGTAGCTCAATGGACGTGGCAGAAAACTGGAACTGCTACCTCTGTGACCAAGCAGTGTCATAGCTAAAACTGTGAAAATCAATGGCTTCTCCTTCAAAAACAACCTGCCTCCTTTAACTCATGATTGCACTCCCTGAGCCTCTTCAAAGCACTTCATGTTCTTCACAAAAGAACTGGTAACTGTGATGGGAGTGCTGGGAACTCAGGTATACTTGGGAGGTTGGATCTAAGATCCAGGGTTTGGTCCTGGCTCTGTCTCTTACTATGCAGGTGAAAAATCTAGTCAGAGTTTATTTATATTTTATATATGGTTATATTTATATCAAACACTATCTGGATTATTGCATTGTATTACAGGATGTGTTATTATTTTGCTCCTTACTCTCAAATTTTCCTCTCCTGAAGTGATGAGTTGATCTACACTGTTCATACTTCAAATATAGAGGAGAGAACATTCATGGTGACACTTTTCAAATCAATTAGAAGCCCTGTAATATTTGGCTGTCTTGCAAACTGCACACACCTGCCAGTTCCCACAACCAGAAACTCCTGCAAATCACACTGGCTGTTTGTGATGGAAAACAAAAGAACGAGGTATCTCCCACTCAGTGGGTTTCTGTCCTGGTTTAGGGACTTTTGTTTTTTAATAGTGAGTTTGACATCTTATGCGTTTGAACCGACCACAGTGTTGTATTTTCACACTGACAGTTGGTATATATATTAGTGCAATATTTTTTTATTGGTGATGACTTTAAATTCTCAGGTTTATTAAAAATATTAATCCCTATCAAAACTTATGGTAGAGACAATAAATCTTAAACTGCTCTTCTTTGTGAAAAACACCCATTGGCATTCAGCTACCATATGAATATGCGTAGCAAACAGCCAGAAAGAAACAAAATCTTAAGACATTGTCTTATGGACAATTAAAGGATGAGAGCTTAAAATCCAAAACTCATCTTGTTGGCTAGCAAGTCAAACTGGTTAACTGGTTCAGACAAGGACTTGTGCCACACATTCACCTCTGGGTTATGCTAGCATTATGGTTTCTTGACTCTATTTTAACTGCCATACTGTCAAAGCCTAACTACTACTACTACTACTACTACTACTACTACTACTACTACTACTACTACTACTACTACTACTGCTACTGCTACTGCTACTGCTACTGCTACTGCTACTAATTCTGAAGATTCAGTAGAAGGAGAGCTTGATGGGGGAAAACTGGAGGGCAGCCCACTACAACCCTGTCTGCCCAGCACTACAGGTGCTGTAGAGAATTTCACCACTGCTCATGTATGCTGCTGAGCACAAGCAAACAGATTTTTTTCCCTGGGATTTACAAGTTGGCCAAGTTTCAGCAGATTTTCATGAGGCTGGCTAAAAGAACATCATCAACATGAGGCTGACAGACCTGCTTACTTACCAAATAACACTTAGCCAATTTTTGAATTCCTGTTCTCAAGCAGGAAGACACCATAAATGAAACAAGTTTTCCCAGAACAAAAATAAAGTACTAAACCAAAATATTTCTCACTATCTTTACTCCAAAGGTTATTCTGATTTCTTTCTCATACATACACAAATCATCTTTACACAATCTTCAGCAGAGAAAATACCATTCCCAGTAACAAAACTCTACTAAAGTTAAAAAACAGATAAAGATGGTCCCTACTGGGCCATGTCAGGCAACTTTCGTCATGATGCTCCAAGCTGAGCAAAAAAAAAAATGTACAGTTAAACAGTGTAAGAGAGACAGCTAGCAGGAGAAACGTATCTGAGACACGTCTGGAGGTGAGATTTGAACAAGAGAGGATTGCAAAGAGCTTTGGCTGTAAAAGTGATGTGTGGGATGAATGATGTTTGCTATAATCATACCTTTCTTTACTTTTTTCTTTAATCCACATGTGCTCCTTCTTATGAGCCAACTTCTCTGGAATGAAGACAGTTCAAAACATAATTCTTACAGTCTTTAGTGATACAGGTATTTGTAAGTGGCTACCATGCCCATGAGTGAAAAGAGGTGACTGCTTTGTAGGCAGACTATTTATATAGCTCACCAAAACAGGTTGAAGTGCCAAGCATTATTTCAGCTGACTTTGAAATTCAATAGAGAAACTATGATATTTTCTTCTCTCTTTGTGCCTCCTTTCATGGGAGCATTAGCAAGGGTCTGAGGAAAGGTTTACCAAGTCCTTTTCCCCAGCTTTCCTGGCTCCTCCTGCAATCGGAGGTGTTTGGAGCCTGTTTTCCATCTCCTGAGCACCATTCCCCAGAGCCTTTGCTCCCACACATGCTTTTGTTCTCCCAGCTCTCTGCCTCTGCCCTGCTAGGAGTCAGAGTGACTGGCACAGCAGCAGCCTGGGTTTTATCACAGCTCTTGGCTGGTGAGCTACAAACCCAGACTGGCCCAGCTGAGCTTGCTCACCAAAGGTTTGCTCCCTCCCCACTAAATACAGCCATTTCCATGAAACTTCTTCTAGAGGCAAAACAGGGTTTTTTTGTGGCATTACTTGCAGTCTTTCTACCAAAACAGGAACATGTGACCTTAGCATCAGCCCTTCCAGCACCACTGAAGAAAGCTGTAGTGACCTGGTTAACCTGTGTCACAGGCTCTGTCCCTTACTCCCACGACAAACTCTTTTGGGCCACAGGAGAAAATGGATAAAAACAAAGCAGAAAGAAGGATAACATGTGTTGCAGTCTTTAGTTTCCACGATCTCTCTCTTCCTCCCCTGCAAAATAAATCAGTTCCTGTGTGGTGTGTTCAGCAGATGGGTCAGCAGAGGCACTCTCTGCCCTGGATATTCTGCATGAAACAGGGTATGAGTTTACATTTACTGCATGTGAATCTACATTTTGAGGTAAATTTCACAAACTTGTGCCCTTACAGTACCAAAACAAACCACATTAATTAAACTTCTCTCCCAACACTCTGAATACCAGTGTCAGAATTGTAATTGTGGTTGCACTTTCAGTTGCCAAACCCCAGAGAATTGGGAGTTTTGTAGGTCCTGAAATTGTCATGTAGGTACCAAACCAAGGGCAGGTCTTCAGTGATTTTCTACTATGCATAGCTTGTTCACAGGATAGCATGTTTAACTGGAATTTGTCTAGTAGCTGCTTAAGGGATGGAACAAAATGACTAAAGAGCACAATGACAGCTGATCAAAAAAGTGCCAGCTGATAAGGTCATTCTGCACTCTATTATAAATATATAAACCCGTATGGGCTCACTGGGATTAATATCTTAAAACCCATACAATGGTTTTTCACAGATAGTGCAGATGGAGTCAGTTCTATTTGTCTGTGCTCCATTTATCTGTCAATGTCTATGTTCTGGAAGAGCACATTTCCTTTCATTTTTTTCTCTAGATTTTCAGCTTCTAATTAATGGAAAGTTGGTAAGAATTTTATTACACTTTTTATTGTTTGTTTGTTTTTGTTAGCTATCTCTTCTCTTCCAGCTTTGGAATTGCATACCACCGAGACAGCCCAGTTGCCATTCTAAATGCACTGTAAAGTACTGAAAGATGTTGCCATGTCAGTTCTAGATTAATTTGTTTTTGTCTGAAAGTCCATCATTTTCCTCTTTCATATCTAAATCATTTTTACTTCAGCTGTCTTTTTTTTCACATTTGGTACAGTGACAAGAAATAAAAATGGCACTTTTGGAAAAAAAAAAAAAGGAACTGACTGATTTCTAAAATAAAATCACATATTTATACTTTTCCCTCACATGATTTATATTGCCTGTGTTTCTCATCCCTTTTGGGCACAGCTTGCCAGGTTTAGATTTAGGTTTAGATTTAAAGCAGGTTCTAATTTTTGGCCACTAACCTCTTTCAACTTAACAGCCTCATTTCATGCTTTCTCTACTTCCTTAACAGTAATTTGTGAATATTAAAAATCAAGACATTGAAGAGGCACATCTTTCCCTCAGGAAGACGCTGGTTTTCCTTTCTGTTCACGTTCCCTGCTGAACGCCTAGAACATCCACATGATTGGCTTTATAGGTTTTCCTAGAGGTAACACACAGCAACTTACACTTCATTGGGGTCATCATTCCTTTTTCAGGACGCTGAAAAACACTACTTTAATTTCCCTATAGCTGTATCTACTATATGTAGACAGATATAGTAAAATATGCATCCAATACATATTGGTACCTTAATGTTTTAAGGCTTTACGCCCAGGTTTCTCTGGAGTCAGAGTCCAAGCCCTCAGGTATTTCACTGACTAGCTTTGGTGTTTTGTTATCCACAGCTGATTACTTTTTTCCCCAAATGTATTAAAGCAGCACCTCAGTCCCAGAATGTATCATCTTTGTTGCCTGAGGAAAATTGGTGCCTCTCCAGAGCCTCCCCAGAGAAGACTGACAGCAGTACATCTGTGAGGTCTTCAGCAATATTCTTTAATTACCTCTCACCTTTATTTTCTGGTAGCCTACTTGTCACAACATAATCTTTATTTTTCTCCTCTGAAGAGTTCCTTGTTTGTTTTCACACTTTGACCTCCTATTTTCTATATCTGACCTTATCAGTCAGATTTTGGACTCTCTATTGGCTTCACAGTCTGCCCAAAGTACTTTTGTTATTTA
This sequence comes from Leptocoma aspasia, assembly GCA_013399835.1. Classification (NCBI taxonomy): domain Eukaryota; kingdom Metazoa; phylum Chordata; class Aves; order Passeriformes; family Nectariniidae; genus Leptocoma; species Leptocoma aspasia. The sequence continues at coordinate 44,611 of VXAX01007439.1, read as the reverse complement.
ACCACAAGAAAGCTTTGGCTTATTTGGTTTTGTTTGGTTTTTTGTTTCTTGTGGCCAAATACATTTGAGGGCCAATTAGTGGCTAAATATTTAGGTTGATAACTCTGCTTTGCTCTCCCATCTTCTCTGATTTTTGTTCATCTTTCCCATTCTTTGTGGCTTTCTTTCTGATGTTTGCAGCTTATTTTTAGACTGTAATTCCTGGTTCACACTCAAAAATAAAAATGCTGACCTATTTTCGCCTGCCCCAATACTCTCTTTCTTCTCACACTGATTACTCCCCTCCTGTTTTCTGAGGATACTCAACATCCAACATAAACTGTGTAGTTCAAACACTTCCACACCTGCTGTCTTAGACATTCAAGTTTCACATCCACAGATAAAAATATTTAAAGGGAGATTAACACCTAATAACAAACTCTGAGGAAGGGACCAGTCCCAGCCTTTGATGTCTACCCGCTCCATAGTAATGAAATCTTTAAAATGATGCAAACCTCACACATTTGGAGTTACAAATGAGACAAAGATAACATTGTGCATGGCTTGATTGAGTGAATTTCTGAATAAACAAGAAAGTTATAGGATATATTACACAAAGATAAAAATCACTGAAGTTGTCTCCTTTATCTTCAAAAACCAGAAGCAAATACTAAGCTCAGCCAGGATTCACTCAAGGTGAAGTAAAAATTTCTCTGCTTCTGAAAATAAAGAGCCAATCAAGACTGATATGAATCTACGTGATTTCCAAAGAATTAGGGAGTTCTCAAAATATGTTCCAGGCATAATGGATATCCAATTCTATTCCATCTTCATCATAAACAAAGTAAATTAATGTCTCTAGTTACATATAGACAGGAGGGCTGTTGGTCTCCTAAATGTTTTTACCACATAAGATTTATAGGAAGTGTTCATATTAGACTGGGTAAGAGAGGCCCTGGTATTTAAGATGTATTTCTAGGTTGAAAGACAGTCTAGAATCTGAAAATTTGATTTGTTTTCAGGCCAACCAGAAACCAGTGTTTTAATGCTTTAGTAATTTCCCCTGACATAATTTGATCCATAGGAAGTTTTGCAGAGTAAATTGCATGGGAAGTAGAGTAAATGATCGTGTTAATTAAGAGGGACAGGGACATGGATTATGTTGGCTGTTATGTATCTATCACTGTGCCATGTACATCAGCTCAAGCACCTACAGTTACCAATAGGTGGCAGAATATTAAAAAATAAAAAAAATTTAATTCACCTTTAAGTGGAAATTAAAATGTAAGCACTTTTTCTCCATCTATCCCACATCTGCATGGAATTAGATGCAAAGACAAAAATATTTGTGAAGGCGACAAATTACTTGCTAGGATTTCCCATATTTTTAAATAATCTCAGCAATTTCCCTAGAGCGTGTGAAAGCCCACAGTGCAAATTATTTGATCCTTCTCACTGTTTATATAATGAGCCATAACTGCCTCTGAACTATTGGAGGGTTTAGCTCACTCTGGGCACTGAGAACACTATTGTTCTGCCATGTGATCCCAAACAACGTCCTTTCATACTTCCAGAGGGGAGCAAATCCTGTGAACTGCGACACGTTAATTGAAGGGAATTACTCCAATATAGGATGCTCAGATGAGCAGCTGAATTCTCAAAGACATAGATTACTAATGTTTCTGAAGAAAGAAAACTTAGAGAATTTTAAAATTTCTTGTGTAAAATAATTGATAAAAGCATCAGCAAAATAAAGTTTTGGTAGGCTGCTCTGATGTTTGAAATGCTGATTGTATCATCAGTTAGTACATCTTATCAGGAGACAGCTGCTTCAGACAGCATAGTACACTGGCTCTACAGATTTTCTACCTTCTTATATCAACCAAAAGATCAAGAAAATTTTTTAAAAAGGAGGAATCTGTAGTTAATGAAACTTAGGTCCATCAGTATTTATGGTTTATTTGTTTCCAAAAAAGTAGTCACAATGACCATGGTGTTCATTTCATTAGTGGTAGCTATTACATTTGCACAAAAGAAACAGAGCCAGATGTACTGATGAGAGAGGTCTAGGATATCTAGTTGCAGGTAAAATTGCTAATGCAACATTTTTAGCACTAAAATGCATTTATTAAAGTTCTTTTCACATTTCCTGTCTGTTCCCATCACAGTCAAATGGACAAAAAAGAGATTGGGCTAATAGGACTTAACATTCAAATCATCAGGGCCATTACCATCAACTATAAAAGTAAATGAAAATATTTATACCCACAAATGTAGGCTACATTTTATTTTTCTCCCGAAGAAAAAAAAAAAGAGCGTTGTGAAATTTCCAGTACTTTCTATTTCTGAGCAGAAATGGATCACGTGTCTGCATCAGCTGTTGGAAATGAAAGCACAGATCCATAAGGTATGGCTGGAATGAGAGCTGCTCTGAGCACAGCACTCAGTGCTGTGTGCACTCTGTGTCCAGCGCCTGGACGGGGCTCCACACGCACTCACAGACAACTTGAAGAACTTCTGCTTTAAGCTGTTGGGCCAAATAGGTGCTCCTCAGGAGAGTTCAGGTATTTCAAACATTTGTAATGTGCACATCCACAGAAACTTGCCATTGGCACAGCCCAAACCCCTCTGTCCTTCCTGCAGGTCCAGGAATGGCTTCATGGCACCAACGCAGTGAATTCTTGTAAATCTTATGGATTAGCTGAAAATGGAACAATGTGATGTGCCCAGCTGTCCCAGAGGAAGCAAAAGAAAAAATGGGATGTTACAGAATTTAGAATATTTTTTCTCATTCTCAAAACAGTTGAAGAAACCCCTGGTTTTTCTATCTGCTTCCATTTCTAATGTGGGACTTTTTCTATTTCATAAAAACAACAACTCATCTTTAAAACAATACCCTAAAAATTAACATAGCCCATAAACACAACTACAAATTTCACAATTACACAGATTTTTCAGTTACAAATTTCCCCAAACAACTGCTAAAAATTGCAAAAAATTAAAAACCACAAAAAAACTATTTTCTTATAAAAAATCTCCATAACATTAACAAAAAAAAAAAAACTTCACACCCTAAGTAAACTAAAAAAACCCTATTCTAAAAGTACTAAACTAAGTAAAATTTTAAGTTTTATCTCTTTACATTATCAATTAAAAAATTACAAAAAGAAAAGAAATATTCCAAAAATTTTATTCTAATTCTTATTACTCTTTCTTTTAATTACTATTAATAAATTTTTCTTTATACCCTTTTAAAATTTTAAACCTATTTTACCTTTCTCCTAATCCTACCTCACAACAGAAAATAAATATGTTCTAATAAGTAGACTAATAATTGACCAACACTAAGCCCACCACACTCATTAATACATTAGCCCAAAAATCTCAAATTAACAAACCAAAAATTAGAAAAAAAACCACTGCACTGACCTAATTGCTTAACAGCTAACCTAAGAAACACGACAAATGGTAAAGGAAAAACATATTTCACTCTGCTTCTAAAGCTGGGGTTCTCTGATGGAGGTTTTTGTGTTCTGTTGGTTTGGTTTTTTTGCTTTGTTTCTTTTTTGTTCTGTTTTAATTAGAAAAAAAATTATTATAAAGAGAATTTTCTCCCCAGGACTGTTTTGTCTAACTCTTGCTGCTCTGTTACTCACAAAAAAGAAAATAAATAGGACAATTCATAACATCATCACGTCTAGAATGAAGTAATGTCAGAAGATTTTTCCCTGCATGGCTTCATGCTCATTCAAAGTTTAAAGCCAAATAAGTGTCAGGCAGTTAGGACTAAATAACCCTTTGGGAGCTGAGGGGATGAGAGACATGCATACACCATCCAAAGGCCTCCAGTAAGCATGAAAAGGAGGAATATAAGAGGAGCACTTGTCAGCTCCAAAAATCTTCTTGTAAGCCCAAGGACAGAGGGGTTTAATGATCTTGGAGCAGAGCGTGGTCAGCCTTGGCNCCTGCACAAGGCATCAGTCCCAGCACTCATGCATGAACACCCAGCCTGTGCCCACCCTTCTCCTTGCCACCAAAGACAGAGGATGCCAAGGGTGACCTGAGTCCAGAGCAGGGTTTTGGGATTCATTCTCAATTTATGAGGCTTGAGTACAAAGCTGAGCCAAAAATTGCTGGTGGACCTCTGTTGGTGTCCTGTACCCAGGTTTCCTTTTTTCCTCTGAGTTGTTTGGGTGTGAACACTGAGTGACAGTGTGGAGCTGGGATCAACAGCTGTAGGTGACCAATGCCAACACAGAAAACACACACTAAAACTGGGGGGCAGATGATACTCTGTTATTCTGATTCTGACATTCTTATTTCTCAGATTTTTCTCTTAAGGGTCAGCAGGTTAATGTAGTACTCATTTCTGAATGTCAATAACTTACTGTAGGATCTAAAGTTTCCCCCCATCTATAATTTTCCAAGCCATTAAGAGTTATTGGGCTACATTTAATTTCTTTGGATATGCTCAATTGTTTAATCTGATTTACCAGATTGGGGCATTAGACATTTATTCTTCATTATTGTCTGGTTAGAGCAATCTGGAAGTTGCTCTGGACTGGGGGGAAACAGCAACTGCAATCTGCTGCTGTAGCAATTGTAACATTCCCAGGCAGACACGGAGAGAAAGTGCAGATGGAAAACAGGGTTCTGAGGGGAGCAAGAGATGAAGGGTACCACAAGTCAGATAGTAATGGCTCTCCACACGCATGCAATATTAAATTTCAGGAACAAAATGCTATCATTCTGAGATGTTGTTTTAACTGACAAATCTTTAAAGGTAAGAAAATGGGCTAGAAACCGTGCAGACTAGGTTTTTAGCCACATTAGCAGGCAGATGGATTTCAGCACAGGATCATTTTACAGAACAAGGTTAAAGCTGCCACAGGTGACAACAAGAGGCTGTAAATAGCTAATAGGTGTGCTTGATAAAACAACAGCATATCTGGAGGAAAGACATTAATATACTGCTAGTAACCTTTTTTTCCAAGTGTCTACAGTTCTCCCCACAGCTCCTGATGTTCTCATCTAATTTCCAAGTCATGCTTCTGAGGCCTTAGCATCCTTTTGCAAATGTCAATGTCAGATTTTCTGTCTGCAGAGGAGAAAGGCACTAAATTTGAGGATAATGCAATGTGTTTGGATAGTACCACTGAAGCATGGACGTTACCATAAAATAATATATATATATAATAATAATAGAAACAAACATATAGCTATAATTTAAATAATTTATAATTATATTTATAATTATAATTTATAATTATAAGACATAGTGTAATCTAGAATTATAATAATAAATAGATAATAACATATATAATAATATGAAATAATTATATAAGAAATAACGTTAATTTATAAAATCAATAATGTTAATTTATCCTACCTGTTGCACCAAATATCCAAGTATACATGTAGCACATAATCAAATGTGCTACATGTATATCAAATATACAAAATCAAAANGTGTGAACACTGAGTGACAGTGTGGAGCTGGGATCAACAGCTGTAGGTGACCAATGCCAACACAGAAAACACACACTAAAACTGGGGGGCAGATGATACTCTGTTATTCTGATTCTGACATTCTTATTTCTCAGATTTTTCTCTTAAGGTCAGCAGGTTAATGTAGTACTCATTTCTGAATGTCAATAACTTACTGTAGGATCTAAAGTTTCCCCCCATCTATAATTTTCCAAGCCATTAAGAGTTATTGGGCTACATTTAATTTCTTTGGATATGCTCAATTGTTTAATCTGATTTACCAGATTGGGGCATTAGACATTTATTCTTCATTATTGTCTGGTTAGAGCAATCTGGAAGTTGCTCTGGACTGGGGGGAAACAGCAACTGCAATCTGCTGCTGTAGCAATTGTAACATTCCCAGGCAGACACGGAGAGAAAGTGCAGATGGAAAACAGGGTTCTGAGGGGAGCAAGAGATGAAGGGTACCACAAGTCAGATAGTAATGGCTCTCCACACGCATGCAATATTAAATTTCAGGAACAAAATGCTATCATTCTGAGATGTTGTTTTAACTGACAAATCTTTAAAGGTAAGAAAATGGGCTAGAAACCGTGCAGACTAGGTTTTTAGCCACATTAGCAGGCAGATGGATTTCAGCACAGGATCATTTTACAGAACAAGGTTAAAGCTGCCACAGGTGACAACAAGAGGCTGTAAATAGCTAATAGGTGTGCTTGATAAAACAACAGCATATCTGGAGGAAAGACATTAATATACTGCTAGTAACCTTTTTTTCCAAGTGTCTACAGTTCTCCCCACAGCTCCTGATGTTCTCATCTAATTTCCAAGTCATGCTTCTGAGGCCTTAGCATCCTTTTGCAAATGTCAATGTCAGATTTTCTGTCTGCAGAGGAGAAAGGCACTAAATTTGAGGATAATGCAATGTGTTTGGATAGTACCACTGAAGCATGGACTTTACCATAAAATAATATATATATATAATAATAATAGAAACAAACATATAGCTATAATTTAAATAATTTATAATTATATTTATAATTATAATTTATAATTATAAGACATAGTGTAATCTAGAATTATAATAATAAATAGATAATAACATATATAATAATATGAAATAATTATATAAGAAATAACGTTAATTTATAAAATCAATAATGTTAATTTATCCTACCTGTTGCACCAAATATCCAAGTATACATGTAGCACATAATACCTAGGAGAGGTTTTCCATCTTTTCAGAAAAAATTGTACAAATCCCAAGGCAAAAGAAAGTATCAAGGCAAGAGCTCTCAAAGCAGGATTTTTTAAAATAGTATTCACCAGACTCACCATTATGATGTGGGTTTGGCATACACAGCCTCTTGTGTCTAAAAAAGAAAATTCCAATATTCTTATCACCAAATGAAATTATTGTGCCAAGAGAAGGTTCTACCTTGTGTATAGCTGTGACAAAGACACTCACAGCACGTGGGTAGTTACAGCAGTAAGGCAATAACAAAGTGTATCTTCACCTCTATTTAATCACAACATTAAGGAGCCAAGTCTGCTCAGAGGATAATTTCCCCTATATTAGTCAAAAGCAATAAACAGTAACAAGCATTTAATTTCTTTACAAGGCGTAGACAATCTCTGAGCCAGCCTCTGCCTCTGTTTCTGCAAGCTTATGCAACAGTGTCCCAGCTAGATAATAAAAATAAACATTTTAGGGGTAAATTCCTGCAGATAAATTAATTTCCCAATAAATCAAAGAAAGTATACCGAGATGTTATTTCACTTTATCACTGATCAACACAAAGACATTTCCTGCAATGCCTCCTTCCATTTTGCCTACTCAAATTCCAAATGATGATTTTACCTACATTGAAATGTGAGGCTCTTTCTTTGTCATTCTGTCCCCTCCATTTGGCTTACCACTATCTCTATAAATTTAAGGGAAAAAATGTAACAAAAAATGTTAAAAAATTGTAAAGTTGTCTAGAATTGAATTGGGCTTTCCCCCTTGAATATAGACTCATTTGGTTGGACAAAGCAATAGCTGTAGGCTTTTTGTTTTGGTTTGGGTTTTATAATTACACTTTTTCTTTTCATGATTTCTACAGTTTGCTGTGGAGTTTGGCAGTTTGATTCAAAGAGAAAAGCTGAGGAGAGAGGCCTCTTTCTTGTTGCTCTGGTGCAATAGAAATAAAAATGTTTCCTTTAGTTACCACCACCACATTGGGGGTTCTCCTGCATTGGTGGACCAGAAGGTTGGGAAATAAGACTGAAACATTTCACCCCTTCCTTTTACCAGGCCATTATGTTTTCTAAAGGCAGTTTATTTCACCTGCCACTTCTAGAAAAGATGAATAGTGACACATCTACAGGAGCAAGAAGCAAACCCAACCCAAGGCCATAGCTGCCTCTTCAAGATAAAACAGTTTTGAATATTTAAGCCAATTTTTTGTCAGTTAAATTAATAATATCCAAACCAAAAGAATTTATGCCTAGGTCTTGTAAGGTCCTTGAGCAATTAAGAAAATTAGCCATGTTGTATGTTGAACTGTCAATTTAATCTACAAGTAGGCTAAAGAATAACTAAAAGGGAAGTAATCAAATACTATTTTTTCATGCTGCATAAATCTTCTTTCCACAAAACCACTACCCTCTATACAAAGTTGTTTCGCAGGTATAATTTATTATTTATATTACGTTACCAGCTCATTAGCTCGCTTCAACCAAACCAAACTTTTACTGTGCAGGGCACTGCACAAATATATATAAATGCCATTTCCTGGAGCTGTGTGTGACAGAGACCATCAGTCACAGCATACATATGGAAGTGGAATTGCATCCAGCTGAAAGCACAGGAGCTGTGCCATTGATTTCAGCAGAGGTGGAATTTCACTCATATTAATTAAGCCACTAAAAAAATTAGTAGACTTGTTTCCTTGAGGTGAGATAGGAGGAGTCTTGAAGTGCAGTGTGGACCATTTTGTTTTCATTGCTTAAGTTCAATTTATAAACCATGGATCAGACCAAACATTTAGTTTCATATATTCCCATTTGTCAATCAAAGCCCGGGATTATCTGTGCAGTATAATTTTTCACTCAGAGACACAGGTCTGTATTACACCACCTGGTAAGGGAAAACATTTTGTGTGTTCACCTTCATTCCACACATACAAACAAAATATACAAAATGTAGTTAGCAAATTGAAAAAATTATTTTTGATGATGAATATATTTATTTGGTGTTTGATGCTTGCTAATGAATATATTCATGTTGCCCCTTTGGGATAGCTTAGAAATTCTGGCCATTTTTTGCTTGCATGTAATAAGTGTGTCACACATTGTATTCTGTGCAACAATCCAATAAACCTCTTAGTCTAATACAACACAAGACTAAAACGATGTTCTGGCTTTATACTTTGAATAGAATAAAATATATTTTTATAGAAAAAGAAATATTTTTACATGTTCTATTATTTTTTTAAACATTGAGAATATAATTTGTATCTTTTTGCTACTAAGCCTGCATTCTGACCCTGTGCCTTTGCGGGTAGGAATTCCAGTGCAGCAGGCTTACCTACTGTTCTGCAGCACCTGGAATTTGTGCTGTGTAGGACACCCATAAACTCCACATACTGATCACATGAAGTTATTAAATGATTAATGCACATGGCAGAAAAAATTCAGGCTTTACCAAAGAGATCCCAAACCCACAACTTAAAATACTTCTTAAGCTTTTTGTTGTGGTGCAATGGTATGAAAAGGTGAGATTTATTTTTTATTAGTTTGCTTTGTGCCGGTATTGGTTCAAAACACAGCAGCGTGTTCCTAGAAAATTTGGCCTGTGGCAGAAAGATGCTTACACATCGCTCTGAGTGACAAAACCCAAAAAGCACACATGTAGGAGTCTGTAGCCATGTGGCTGGTTGACCACTTTTTACATCCAGGACTGAGATGAATAATCCTGACAGGAGGAATAGTGCCAGGGTCCCCTTTTGAGAGGGGATTGCAATTGTCATAGCATGGGGGGAAAGCCTTATGCCATGAATATTTCATTATCCAAGTGAGAAAGCGTTTTCCCCTCAAGCAGATTTTGTTAGTTAGCACTTTTCATCTCTAGCCTTTGCAGCAAAATCCCAGGGTGAATTACATGCTCCCTGAAATATGTTGAAGGAATTCCCCTCTGCTCACCACAAAGTCATTTTCTGTGGTAGAGCATGGAAAGAAGGATAGAGAAAGAAAAATCAAAGACAATTAGAAGAGGGAAAATGAATAAAATATCACTAAGAAAATTCCTGCTGTGGTGCATCAGGGAAATCAAGGAGAAAATCAGGACCTCAAAGACCTCTTTTTCAGCCTAGATTCTTCCTCATGAAGAAAATATACAGCCAGTAACCCATGGATTAGAAGTAAAAGATTTTGAATATAACATGTAAATATAAAAATAGTACTTATTTCACCATTCATATCTGAAGAATTCAAAACACTTTCTTACATTTTTTCTCTCTCTTCTACTTTCACACATGCAATATGCAATATTAAAAATGTCAATGACCATTGTCAGAAGATGGAATGAAAATGATATTTGGCCAGTTGTACAGTCACCCACCTATTTTACACACAATTGTATAAGCACCATCAGTGCACACAGTCCCAAAACTTTTTACAGACTGCATTGTGCAGCATTTTAAAGGGAATTTTTAAAATGGACCAAGCTTAGATATGCTCTAACCACTAAAGGGTACAACAGTTTTTTCACTTACACATCAAAACTGTGAATAACTCATATCAACCTTTTATTTTCCACTAGACAGAGGCTTTTTTAATAAGCATAAGCCAATAGTTATTTTTTTAAAGTTTCATTTAGCTTCTTATACGTAGGCTTAAGAAAATGTTTATATAAGTTTGAAATGTAAAGTTACTGTATGAGATGTGGAGGGAACAATCCTACTTAAATTATAGGGGTTTTTTATCTAGAAGGTATGTGTTCTGAGATAAAACTTACAGTGCATAAATAATGCAGTAATCTAAAGTTTTGTAATTATCTGTTTATTTTTTAATCTACAGTTCAGTGCTCATCATTTAGGGTTTTTTTTATTTATTTATAAACCTTTTCAAGTCTTAACATTAAGCATTAACAATAGGGTCAAACTGAGCAGAGAAGTTGCACTTGAAAAAATAAAAATGAAGGGTGGCTATTATCACAAAAGAAATTTCAAGGGAAAAAAAAACATGCAGGAGGTGTAGCCTCCTCTGGAAATGTAGATTTCTGTATGCAACACACATGGGAGAAATAGGAACCAACACTGCTTCCTTCTTTAATTTGCAAGTCATCATAAGGCTATGGGGAGCAGCCAGTTTTTGGAATGTCCCTGGTATAATTACATTAACCTCATCTGGTGAAATTTGAATGTAAATTACTTCTTCACTTAATAAGAGGATTTAATTGCAGTTGTTCTCAGTCATGGTGACAGATTTCTCAGGGAAGGTTTGATATTATACACATTTTAAATGGTTCTTGGGTTTTAAAAAAGGTCTGGTATAAAGGAATTTTACATCTCAGTGGTTTTTAAGAATGAACTTCAAAGAAAACAGGAAATATAAGTATTCCTGTCCTCACTGCAGCTAAAAATGGTTGGGATCTTTAGTCACGGTAAATGAGAACAGGCACAGGGATTTATGAATTAAAGTATCAGCCAGCCAATTAGCTGTAGAAATAACATCCTTCCCCTCAGGATGGAGTCATCTCTTCCCAGTTATAGCAGCTCAAATGTCAAATATCTAGTAAATGTTGTGAATGAGAAAATCTCAACACCTCTTTGCCTTATTTTAAACAAAACCAGTTAGGTTTTTGTTTTGGTTTTGTGGATTTTTTTAAAGTAATTATGTTTTTTGACCACCCAGCCCAATTTTCTGCCTCCTCTGAAACCATAGCAGAATTTTCTCTAGCTCAACACTTTTAGCCTTACAGAAAATATAACATCTTTTATATTAATTTAGCTTTATTTCTTTTAATTTTTATTTATTTCTGAGCTGAACAAAACTGTTAATAACTTCTTTCACAGAATATTTTTATCAAATGAACTTTCTTTTTTGCTAGAAGATACTTAAATATTCTTTATATAGAATTTTCCACCCTTGTTTTGCTAAACTGACTACGTACCAGTTGGTCACAAAAACCTCTTAGCATCTCGGGGAAGGCTTATTTGTTCAATTTTTTATTCCATATCTCCACCCCCTTCCTGCCCAGTCTGTATCAGTTGGTCTAAAAAAACATATGAATATACCCTATGATCCTTACGCCTCTCATACCTTTGGATTATCAAAGCCAAATATTACTACTCTTTTAAAAAACACAGTATTTTAAAATGCTTTAACAATTCCAAAATGCTCCTTTATTGTGAAAAGAAATATGCTGAATGGGGAGGAAAAAAAAAAAGGGCCCTGGTTAAAAGATTGGTGATGTTATCACTAAAATCTTACTGAAGAAGAAGAAAAAAAGCATGTTTAATTACAAAACCTGCAACGTAAAAATGGCTTGCTGCAAAAACAACACAAAGATAATAAGCTATAACTGGAATCTGACACTAGATGATTTTCAGCTAGAAATAAGATGCAAATGTTTAACAGTAAGAGTAATTAACCATTGGAATAAGGACATTAAAAGGAAGACAGGATGTTTCCTAAGAGGTATCATTTACTTTAGCCATATTTATGGAACTGGAAGCAGAAATTAATTCAGGGAAGTGCATCCATTAGATGCCATGGGTGACTCAGCAACATCTCAAGCAGCAGCATCAATCTTCCCATGAAACTATCATGTAGCACTTTGTCTATTACAGGCAGATCCTTGGCCACAGGCATCCATATCTGCCTTGCTCTGTGTTGTAAAATGTCCTGAAACTAAGCTGACAACAACCAAAGAAATCCAGATGAGCTCTGAACCAGACCATCTTCACCACAATTTCTCCTAGCTAGGAAAAACAGGTTCCTGTTAGGTTGTTGGCACCAGGTGATGGCTGTATTCACAAATCTTTCTTATTTAAGGGTAGCTGGCTGCCCCAGAATGAGGCATTAGTAATGCCATAGCAAAAACCCCAAACCAAACAAACTAGAAAAACAAAGTCAAAAAGGAGAAATGGAGAAAAACCAATCCTCCTGACACCCTGTTAACACTGTCACAAGCGTAGACCAAAACTTTGTGCCAGTACTATTTAGTATAGTATTTTTGGAAACCATTGATGTTGGGTTTATTTTCCCTTTGGGTACCAGAGGTCAGGCAGATCTATGTCTTGAGTGCAGCAACAAGGAGTTTTCTAGGTGGTCAGCTGTGGGAAAAGCTGTTATTTCCCTTCTGATCTCTCCCTGTAAATTCAGCCTGCCAGATGTTTGAGGCCAACCCAAATACTGCAGCTCTTTATTGCTGCACAGTGACAGTTCACAGGTTTTTAAAAACAAAGGATATGGTGTCATGATTGCAGTCATACAGCAAATGATACAATAAATTAGTATACTAATCTCATTGTAACCAGATTCCTTTAAAATAATACTTCTCTTCAGAGTAAGACCTTCCTATCTCAGTCACAGAAGCCTGGTTCCATGGACGAGCTTAAATAAGTTTTTTTCTAAGCCGGGATGAAGAGGTTTTGTTAAAATGAAATTTGTATAAACTATTAGTCAACAAAATCTTGCAAAACATATGAGTAATGGCTTTAATTGGTTTTTTCCCAGTGTAAACTTCTACATACCTGTGCAGAAACACAGGATGAATCAAATGCCAGTCAAAACAAATAATATGAAATAGACTGTGCCCCTTTTCCAGACATCTTCGTCCAAGACCAGTGGCTCCCCTGTAAAATGAGAATTGAATGTGCTGACAAAAACAGGAGGGCTGCCCTTTCATTTACCATCAGTGGAAATCATCCTGCAGGACGTGGCACTACCTCTGCTGGCCACTGCCATGGGAGTCTGTAAAGCAAGGCTCCACTTTCTGCAAGTGAGAAGCTGTGAAACCATCCATCTAATTACCATTATTTCTAATTTTTGACAATGTAAAAGGCATTTAGATACAAAAAGTCTGAAGCAGCACCTTCAAATTCCTTCTGTTCACTGCAAAGGGGTTATTTTGTATTCAGGTACATAATCAATGTTGTTAATTTAGAAATAAAATTACTTTAAGACTTTAGCAGCAATATTGTTGCTTCCTTTTTTTTCTTTTTGTAATCAGACAACGGAATTCCAACTACAGCAATATGTGCAACTAAACAAGATTATGTTTGCAATTTCTGAAATTATTGATAAATCTGAGCTCCCTTTGGTATGATACTTAAAAGTTTTATTCACATTATTTCATTACCTGTAATGGAGGAAAACCATAAACAGGAACAAATAGTAGATTTTTATCCTCCTTTTTTTTTAAACAAGACTTTATCATGATAGTCACTTCATTTTAACATCATCTTCTGACATGAGATCATTGTGCTGAACATTACGGAGAAGTGCCTTGTGAAGGAGCAATTACCCTGACTAAATGGATTTCTAAGTAGATTCAAAGAGAAAGATATCAACAAGCAGCAAAATGTACATTAGTGAAATAAAGCTAAATCAAATAAGGATTTGAAGATGCTAAATGATCCTCAAATAATGCAGTATTCTAACTGCTTAATTAAGAAATGGTTTTCATGTTCAGGAGACTGTGTTCCGTTGCAGGACAGCCATGGGATGTTCCAAGTGGGCTGATGGAGCTCCCCCATGCCCACACACAGCTTCTCTGGGCAGCCTGTGCCAGTGCCTCACCTTCCTCACAGGAAAGAGTTTCTTCTTAATATCTGTTCTAAAGCCACCCTCTGTCATTTCAAAAACCTTCCCTCATGCCCTTGTTCCCAGTTCCTCTCCAGATTTTTTGTAGGCCCCCTTTGGGTACTGAGAGACCACAACGAGGTCACCTCAGATCCTCCTCTTCTTCAGCTGATGCTTGGTTCAGTCTCCTGATGAAATGAAATGCTCAACATTATTAACGTCAATGTAATGTGCAAGTTTCAAGGCTTTGAAACTTGACTGCATGTATTGTAATATTTAGCAAGTTGTCAAAGTGTCATACTGCTGCAGAAAGGCCTGCAAAATTTTCTTTCAGGTGTTCTAGGACCAGAGTTGTCACTGCACAAGCCATTTCACTTGTTTCCCTAGAAATTTGTCTTTTTACTGATGGGCAAAACTTTGCTTTTGATACTACCACATTTTTCAGTACATATATGAACCCATTTATTACTTTAAAGAGGTAAAGGAAAATAATTCCTTGATAGGAGCTTCTATATCCAGTATAAGAATTTTCATCAGACTAGCCCAAGGTGGACAATCCAATTGTTCTGACCATAGATTCAACACCAAATCCCGCTTTCCTCCATCATTTGAGAAGCCCCACTGCCCAAAATGAGAAAAACTTGGGCTCTACATATATACCAGCTTAGGTTTATGAGGGAATTATGCTTTTGCATGTTAGTGGCTGAAATGTTGAGAGGATAAAATACTGACACTAAAGCTAATTTAAGGAGTCTTGTACCTCCCTGCTTCTCTCAGGCCTGCCATTCCCCAAAAGAGCAAGAGAGAGATGTAGCCTCCATTTCAGTGAAAAGGGGGGCTGGGTGGCCTGAGAAAGCCAAGCCTCTTGAAACAAAATGTCCAGGTGACAAGTAAGGAATTGGGGATTTAAGCTCCAATACCAGGTAATGAATAACCCTCTGATTTATCTGGTCTTATTTTGACTCACCAGCTACTGTAAGAGAGGAAGGCTACTGGCTCCACAGCAAACTCTGTCATGAGAGTTTTTGTTGGAGATTTTCTTGAAAGACTGCTGGATTTCACTGAGGTTGCAAAAAATTGGCAGACGTAATATCTGTGTGATATGTCCAGATTTAGGAGAGAAGAAAACGCCAAGAGCCCCTCCATAGCCACTGACTTCACTGCAAGTTTAAAACTTGATTTGTTTTTTGAACTGATGGAATTAAATTCTCAAACTGAAGTAGCACAAGAGGTTTATGCAGCTGACTTAAATTAGGGCTAGGCTTTTGCACATGCTGTTAATTTACACAAAACAGCTGTTCCACAGTCATACTCAGGAAGTGTTAGGATGCATTTATAAAATTAGACTTTGGAATACGTTGCAAAACATCAGAAGCAAACACTCAAAACACCAATTATTCAATCATTATGAAACTGTGCTCATTTCCAAGAGAGAACATTTTGTTTGACGTGCCAGCTCAAGGCTTCTGTGTGCTTGACTATGTTGATCCTTGAGAAATTACATACATTAGAGGTTTGAATAACATACAACAGATTAGCTAGAAATTGGAAAGCATTGTTTGAAAATGAATTTCAGACTACAAAAGGCTGAGTGGCATTGGCAGGCATCCTTGAATTTGACAACTGATGCACAGAGGGCAGGAACAATACACATTTTTTTTCTGGGGGGAAATTCTCTAAGGGAGTTCTCGAAGAAAGTGTTACAGAAAGTACAATAGTGACAAAGTGGTAACTACATCTTGTTATCAGTGTGAAAGCCAGAAGAGAATTAATTAGAGTCTGTTCTCGTTGTTTATGTCACAGTGGCTTACAGATTCTCACATCCACAGCGTGTGTGGCACTGCACAGACACAACATTGTGTGTGGCTGTACGAAGGAAGGGAGGAAGGAGGGAGAGAGTTTGCTCTCAGCATCTTGCAAGATTTGACTCAAGATTTTCACCTGAAGTGCCATGCTTAAAACAGTGTGATGCTCTTTGCATATCTGAGCACTAATACCAAAATTTGACTCCAAAATATTTTCACTTGTCTATTCAAAATTAATTTTGAATATTGAAACCACATTTTTGCAGCTGTCATATGAGCTTGAAGGGGTTTGATGAGAGAGAAGAAAGACAGGATGATTTAGGAACAGGATAGATTTTAGTTTACTACATCCCAAAATTATTGCAAACATCTTCCTCTACAAACCTTATTCCTTCCCTTAACCCTCCTGTATCCCAACCAATCCCGAGACAGGATGACTTCTGTAACATATTTTCAAAAACATGTTTGAAATCTACAGAACCATCTAATGTCCCAAATTCCATGAAAGACCACTGACCTCCTGAAAGATATCTTCCTACCTTATTGATCTCCTTAGGTTTTGGTGGAGTCATAGAATGACTATGAGTTTAAACTCTATTTTAAATTTAGCAAATTATTGAATCTACAAAGGTAGTGTTCTAAATTTTTAGCTACTTGAACTCCATACTGTAAACTCCTTTCTTTCACCCAGTTTCAGGGCTCCTTCCCAAATTAACCCCTGCATTGACATCACTCCATTCAACTTCTCTTGTGAAGTGTTACCTCCTAATCAAATGGCACTCACATGGATGGGCAGTAAATCATCTTCCCATCTCATTCCACTACAAAATATAGTCAACCACTATATAAGAATTCTTAAACAGATTAATTCAATACACTGCTGCTTATTAGGCATATGAAAATATTTCAATGAATTCAAGAAGAAACCTTTGCTGAAAGGATAACCAGAGGATAAAAGAAATTAATATTTTAACATTAATAATAAGGCATTGACAGGTGTTTGCTATTTTGAAATATTTTACATATGCACGTATATTAGAAGAACTGATAACCTATGCTCTCCAGTGACTTTTGGTATCCAAGCAAAAATAGTTACCATGATAATTCATTGCCCTATGCTTAAGCCACACACAGAATAAATTCAGTAATAATGCCAAGGGGTGATAATGAATAAAATAAAATTAAAAGGAAAAGTTGTTGACTTGTACATCTTAGTTCTGCTTAAGTACTGTTGCACTTGATAAACCTAAGACGACAATTCGCAAAAGTTTCGTTTTATTCTGTCAGTCCTTACCCTGTTAAGATTTCGTCCTTTCAACTCATTTGTGACCCACTTTTGCCTGGGAAGCAAAAGGTGCAGGAACAGCCTAGAGCAAACCCCCATAACTCCAGCCCCATCACAGGGTGATGTNGCTCTAGGCCAGCCTGCACAAGGCATCAAGGGAGCCATTCCTGGCTTTCTTTCCAAAACTCAAGTGTTGTCTATCATGAGGGACGCTCAAGCGGAGCCCTGCTGTGCCCAGCCACATTGCTGAACTCCACATGTCCTTTTCTCAAAGCTCACATTTTCAAGGACACCAAAATAGGTCTGAGATTGGCATTTTTCATAACGCAAATCATCGGCAGCGGTATTTCTTTGTAAGTATTCTGTCAGTATCATTCCTTTTGGAAGTGGTGACTAATAGGCAATAGACATCAATGTGAATTAACTTGAAATTAAAGCAGCTCTCAAGTGGGGCTCTGGAAGTGTTCCTTACAGGTACAGCAGTATTAAGACATTAAGGCAAGTTATCCATTGTTTTAAAGCAATGTGACATCCCCTTCACTCTGCTTATTACATCACCTCGTGTTGTTTCAACATGGAACTTAACAGAACCTTAAAAAAAAAAAAGAAAGAGAAAGAAAGAAAAGTTATTTTAATACTAATTTCTCTGGTTTTCAGAATTTATCTTAGAGATATTCATTCACTGCATCAAGATCACTTTTACAATCAGACAGTAAACAGGGGACAAGATCCTTTTCTCTGAGCAGACATCATTCCAGAAGCTTGACCTGAAGGAATTACATCTCCAGAGTTCTCTGTATGTTCTCACATTACACTCTGGTGTGTTTTACAGGGACACTGGGATGGATTTTATTACCTTTTTGAGTGAAGTATCACTTGCTTAAGTCTTTCTAGAATTTAAACAGAACTACTTCAGAGAAATTTACATTCATATGGTATATTGCAACCAAATAATAAGGTATTATGACACAATAATATTTTATATCATATAACAAATAGCTATATTGTCAAAAGCACAGCATGTACAGTTGGGGTTAAATTCTCAAAAGAGCTCAATTGTCCCTTTGGGTGCACAGATTATTCTATTTTTTTTACTCTCCCTCCTTTTTCAGACAGGCTTTAAAACCCAGGTCCTTGGTACTATGCTTTTGGTAATATTTGGCATATTGAATACTTAAGAGCGTAATACCCAGTAAGAAATACATTTGGACCTGACAATTGTGAAGAAGATGAACTTGGGGCAGCAGCAGAGTTACGTTTAGCTATTTATTTTTAAGTAGGAAATAATACAAATTCTAAGACTGAAGTTGAAGGTGTGAAAATGGGGCAGGACATAAGATAGGACAGAATGAATTAAGTTATGAAACATTCATTTTTTTCCCCAGATAAAATGACATTTCAAAGTCAGTAACGTGTCTAAATCACATCATTTGTTTCATATAAATCAAGCAAAGAATCTAAGTGAAAGTAGCCATGAAAACGTCTCTGTAATTACCACAGAAAGATACAGCCTGCCTATTTGCATTAAAGAGCCAAAAATCTTTTGCAAATCTGATAAATTATCTTCATAGTTACATCCAGCTTTGAGGGGGTTCCTTTCTTCCCTTTATATTTTAGATTACTATAAATTACACTTCACTGGAACTCTTTCAACTACTTTTGGTATTGGCAAAGGGCCATTTGAAATCAGAGGAGCTGGAAAGAGATTGGCATCCTTTCACAGGCAAGTCTAATCTTCTAGAGATACAAACACACAGAATTCAGAATAAAATATGAAATGACAGTGTCTCTCATAAGTTTCAAGGAGTTTTTTAACATAATTTAGAAATATTTCATATGAATGTCCAAACTAAAAGACTGAAGGTACACATTTGTCCAGTATATAAATAGGTGATATTAAACTTAATGCTTTTTAAAATCATGCTTGTCATAATGGAATTAATAAACAGGATTACCTTAAAGTCTGTATCATTTTTTAAACTTTTTTTAAACACTTATTCTAGGACATAATTATGAAAAATAAGTATGGGGTTTTTTCTCAACAAAAATGGAAGCACGGTGAGTCAGAAGATCTGGCTGTGGCCCCAGATACATCCTGTGATTAATTGCTCTGAATGCATTCTCTGTGTATCAAGGTTCTTTTTCCCTAAAATGGGAATAGTTACCTAACTCTGAATAGTTCAGGTTTTGGACAGCAGCTCAAATTGTTAGTGAGTAGAAGATGAGGGAATACCTATGCACATTCCGTGAGCATTGCTTGTGATGCGCAGTGATAAATCTGAAATAATGCTTTTTTTAAATAGTGTGAAATGATTGCTGTTAAAATAGTTGTTTCATTCAGATTTACTCTTTAGGCACTTTAGTGTACATTAGGAGACACATTAGGATTGCAGTCATGGGATTAGGATCACAGGCACAGAAATTTAGACATTT
The DNA here is from genome assembly GCA_013399835.1 of Leptocoma aspasia. Taxonomy (NCBI): domain Eukaryota; kingdom Metazoa; phylum Chordata; class Aves; order Passeriformes; family Nectariniidae; genus Leptocoma; species Leptocoma aspasia. The sequence goes on along the minus strand of VXAX01007439.1, from coordinate 24,829 downwards.
TATCACATCTTAAATGCTGTGGCATAAACTGGTGACTTCTGGAGTAATATATTTCTTCTCATGTCCAATGTTGGTTGGCTGGCAGCAAAGAATGTAAGATCTGGTATTACCTATTATTTGAAGACAAGACTTTTTTTTGTGGATGTTGAATTAAGTTTCAACTGGGAATTAGAGCTTTTTGTAACTAAGATAGGATTTGATTTGAAGTACAGGATGTGTATAAAGGTCATCAGAGAAAAATGAGGCAACTGTAGGTTATGTATTATTTATGGATATAGAGAGGAATAAATATTCATAATTCAAGGAAAACAGATAACATGAGGCTAAGTTACTGAGCGTTGTCTACTAAGGAAAAGAAGAAGTCCTTTTAAATGAAGAGAGATTATTCCTTCCCGTATGTGTAAAGACAGTCAGAAAAGTGTGATTTGTTTGACCGTGACTCATCCTTCCAACGTTTGACGGATATGAATCAGATGACCTTCCCCTGGGAGCATATGCTGAAAACAAACTCAAGTTTCTGATTCTTTAGAACTCTTCAAAGATAGTTCTTGCAGTCAACAGGATCATCTTCATTTAGTGCTCATTTTTGTGGCTTTTTCCTTTTGCTATCAGGCGCAGTCAAAGCCCCTGATAATGACTTGTTTCTCCAGTACAGAGTGAACAAGGTACTTGAACTGGTCATGTACTGGACCAGGGGATGGGAGACATGGAAGGGGAAGGACTCCAGCTGGGCATGTTAATGGTTGATTTGACACCACTGTGCCACAAGAGAAACATCTGGGGCCACCAACTCTGAGTGAGAACACTTGAGCAAACCAGTAAATTGCCCTGTGAAAAGGTCTGATCTTCAATTCATGGACAAGTCACGTACTGAGAAGGTCTCCCTGGAAACCTATTTTAATTTTTATGAAATGTTCTCCATCCACCCAATGGACAATGACAAAGTTGGTCTGTAACCACTCCAGTTCCTCTGAGGCATTTAATTGACCTTGGGAAGAGGTCAAAGGGTCAAAGCAAGGAAGTTGCCAGTAATGAAAAAAATATTCCTTTTATTCCCACATTTACTGTTTTGTCTATTGCACTTTCTGAAAGTCAGCCTACCATAGCTGATAAATCTGACTAAAAATCAACCACTAAGAATTTGATGCTCAGGCTGGGATCTCCCACAGCAGTGAAGAATGCAGCTGTGGGACTAAAGAAGTCCATGAGAAGAATGATTTGCATTCAATAGGTATAGACACTCCCAAGCACTTCCATAGGGTTACTCACATCTATATGGCTCTGGGTATACATACCTTGCACTGGAGGAACAAAATCCCAACTGTCCTGTGAACTGCAGAAGGCTTTCCAGCTCCATCAGTGACATTTTATATTCTCTTGGTCATAAAACACAAAGTGCTCTTCTGCCTCAGTTCTCTTAATTTAAAAATGAAGATGTCCGGAGACTGAAGCACAACCTAAACAGATTTTATTACTATGAATGAGTCCAAAACAGTGAAGTACTGACATTTTCCTCAGAAGGTTGGGGGGAAATTTTTAAAGCAGTAATCCTGAACTGAATCTAAGAGAAATATGGAGGGCTAATGGAATGGGAGCATACAATGAAATGCGGCCAGGGAAATGAAAAAGCCCTGTTTGCCCTCCCTTCTGCCAAGGCATGCTGTGCAAGACACGGGCTCCACTCAGCTTTTGGGGATGCTGCAGGTCCCATGCAGGTTTGCTCAGCCTGTGCTTGCTGATGTGGATGCTGCATACTCTAACCTTGGCAAAATCACAGGTGCCAAATAACAGCCTCTCCTGTCTGAGTGTCTGAAAGCAGAAATACAGTGGAGGGAGAAGAATTAAGGTGTATACAGCCCTATCTGGAACAGGATGCAAAGAAGAGAGCACTGTTTTGCCTAATTTCACAGGGAAAAGATACCTAACAGTGAGATGGTTCTGGGTCATCAGCTCTGAAAGACGCAGGATCTCTCTCACTTGAGATATTTTAAATCCAGTAGAACAAAATACCAACAAAGATACCCTGGGGAGAAGATTTCTTCAAGCAGGAAGATGTACTAATATAAGAGTTCTTCACTAAGTTTGATGAAAAAAAGGGAGATATGCAAGATTTAACAGTTATTCTTACAAATTATTCTTACAAAACTTAGGGATTTTCCACAGCTTTTCAGAAGTGAGAATACACATTAGTTATTCATCTTTGACAATCCATGCTAGTACAAATCCCAGAGCATCCCTTTGTTAGCCCTATCTCCCTTCCTTTCTGACAGATTACAGCAGTGCCTCAGCATGTTGCTAGAAGGTGATGAGATCTTGCAGGAAGCCCAGAAACAGAGTAACATAAAAGATGGGGAAACATATAAATAATTTACAGCCAAAATAATGCTGAAGAGATTTCTTAAATTAAGATTCAGGAAATTCGAAAGCAACAATTTAAAATGTAAAGATAAAATATTAAATTACTGGTTTCCTCTGCCTTTCAGATCCTGTTGTCCTTTCTACATAACCTTTTGCTCCCTCCCACTGTAATAATAGCTTGCTACTAGGGTGAGAGAATCAAGTTTATTTCTGCTTTATGAATAAGAAACTGATTAACCTCTCATTTTAGTGGTTGTAAAAGCTGGCATCTCTACTGCCAAGCAGTGCTGGACAAGAGCAACAGCTTTATTTCTTACGTACCAAATGAGGCTCAGCTCACAGGTAGTCTCTGCTGATGTCAGGTGGAAACGCTAAATTAGCTTCCATTACTCCAAGACATCAATCACCATTATTTACATGTGAGAACCATCTGAACAGCTAAATCTAGCTCTCCTCCACAGGCTTTACCTTCGTCATTTTGTTGCAAACTGGTCTAGTGACAGGTATCCCTGCCCAAGGCAGGAGGCTGGAACTGGATGATCTTTAAGGTCTCTTTCAACCCAACTCTTTCTGTGGTTCTGTGATTCTTATTTTATTTTGAATTACAGGAGCAAAAATAATTAAATATGAGCATGGCTGATGAAAACTGAAGCAACTCCAACACAAAAGAGAGGAAACCAAGATTGTTCCTATTCAGTGCTCTTGGAAAGTAAGAAAATTCCTGCACCTCTGCTGCCACTTCCTTCCTAAATGAGCCAAGTGAAATAGTTTCTGAAGGGTGTCTCTCAAGGCGGTGGGTAGGTTTGCTGTAGAGTAGAAGGTTGTGTTCAGAAACATTTTGGCAGATAGCACAGTTAAGAGAGTGCAGCAGGAGAGCCCCTGCAGCTCCTGACACTCTGGAGTGCAGTGCCAAACACCACCAGTGCAGTGGTTTATGTTCAACAATGCAAAAGATTTACCAATGGCCTGCAACTTCAGCCCCTGCCACCAGAGGTTAGGGAGCACATGCAGATGGAGACACAGTACTGAGGATGGAAATGGTACTGGATTAAGATTAAAATGAATTTTTTTAGAAGGAGGGTAGAGCAAGAGATGAGAAGTATATTTAAAAAATGATGTTTAATAAAGTAAAACCATAACCTTTGACATCATGCAGCTTCCAGAGGTCAAGGAGTTAGTTTACACAAGTCAAGCCATGTCTGCACTGCCCAGCCAAGGTGAGCTCTTACCTGGAGTCAGTTGAGTAAATATCCTGACAAAGAAAAGGCATTTCTTTGAAAATGGTTTGAAATAATTTGATTTCTTTGAAAATGATTCCCCTGTGAATCATTGATCAGAAGCCAAGTTTCTTATGGTGTGAGCTTTTGACTCAAAATCTGCCTGGTAAATCACACAAAAGTTACATCATGCTTCATTGTGCATACATTGTCTACCTGATGTTAAAACCCATAAACTCTCACAAAGTGAAGATAATGCTCCATGTGGAAGATGAAGAGGTAGCTTTTGCAGGGATCTAGATAAGTGTTAATCGGTCTCATTTTTTAAATCTGGAGATTAAACCATAAATTCTTGACTAGATGTGAGTGCCCACACAAACATGTAAGTTTTGTGTAAGCCTAGCTTTGGAAAAACCTGGGCTCTAGTTTTGGTTTTGCTGTCAGCTCAGTGTGGAATTACTAAGCAGATTGATAAGATCATCAAGTAATTTACAGCTTGATGGTTCATTAGAGATTAAGGTGCCCCGATCCACTAAATGCTAGTAAAGCCATTCCTTCAGGTGTAAAGTAGCAAAAATATCTGGGGAAACATCCTACATTTGCTAAGCATAGAGACAGAAGGTCGGATATCAGAAAAAGGTTTTTCACCCAGAGGGTGGCTGGGCACAGGAACAGGCTCCCCAGGGAAGTGGTCACAGCACCAAGCCTGGCAGAGCCCAAGAAGTGTTTGGACAATGCTCTCTGGCACATGGTGTGATTCCTGGGGTGTCCTGAACTGGGTCAGGAGCTGGACTCCATGATGCTGATGGGCTCCTTCCAGCTCAGCATATTCTGAGGTTCTGTGATACCATCTGTAGCTATATAGCATGGTAGGAAGCTGCCAAACCTTCTTTTTAGGAGTCTGTGTCTACAAAAAATAGTATAAAGTAATACTGGAATGATTGCCTGGAAAGCACTGATATTCATATGCTGACCTGTGCAAAAATGAAACTGGCATTGCAGCAAAGCATGTTAGCAAATAACAGGGCTACATAGACAAATATGGACAATGAGAAACAATGGTAACCTCAAGTACTCAGAAATCTCTAAACTGATGACAAAAGAAGTCACACAAGTCGCTTAAAAATTCAAGAGTTTCATCAAGGAATAAGTGCCCGCTTCTTATTCACTTCTAATTTAGCAGTGTTTTTCAGCTTTTAGTGAAATCCCACCAGAATTTCTAAAAAAATTATAGCTGATATTGGTATGAAGTTTGTTGTTCCTGGCACCTCATTTGAAAGTTTAGACAGCAGTATTCAGAATTTTGCCATAAAAATTCAGAGTTTTGACTCTTGTCAAACCAACATGTTTAACCCAACCAAACCAATATGATAATACAGTGGAGATGTGCTTTTTCAGCCTGATGCTAGAAAACAAAATAAACTAACTCAAAAATATTTTTTAAAAAATTAAAAATAGAGGTTAATGGTCTCTCCTGACAGAGGAAAGGAAGACTCATTCTAACTTTGACGTCCAGCTTGTGTCATAATAGCTCTCATTTTTTTCTGTACAAGGCCCCTGAAACCGGAGTTTTTTCAAACAGATGAACTTTTATCCAAACTCTTGTATTTATCTCAAATACTGCAACCTCCTACCTTGACAAATGCAGACTTGCCCCACTGATCTCCACCCTGAATGTTCCACCAAGAGAGTTTTTCTGGCTCATCTGCCCATGCTGCTTCACCCTTGCCTTGTTTGTGCTGGACACTCCTCTTACCCCCAGTGCACCAAACCTAAGCTGCTCACTGCAGGTGCTGAGGACACTTGGTTTGCCCATCAGCCTTCATTCACTGAAGAATATCTGCTGCCATCCACCAGCAGGTACGTTCTTTATCCTGATGCCTACAAAACCAGAATGTGGGCTAGTGGTGTGTCCAATTCCAGCCTGCTGTGCTGGCCAGCACTGTCTTCTTTATTGGTGTATAAAACCACAGAACTATTATGGTTGGAAGAGACCTCTAAGGCTGTCCTGTATCACCTTTCAGGAATTTTGAGGCAGGGTTTTCACTCTGTTGTATATTATACTGGTTTTGGGTCTTGTTCCATGTTAAAGCTCCTAAGCACAACCACCACAGAAAAAAACCATATACAATAACAATAGTTAGCCATTAAGTAACTGAGGACTTTGAGAACACAAAGTGATGCAGCAATCGGATAAAAGGCAATGTTCTATCCTTTACAGAGTGCACTGTACCTTCACCATCACTCTAGCCCAGAGTGAGCATAAGCAGCTTTATGCAGCAATGCTCATAAGGGTTGGAGAGGTTAACTTCTCAAATCCTTGCAGAGGGCTCTATAAGAGTACAAAATTCTTGGTGCTTGTTAAGAACAGGTAGCAGTAGGAAGTTATTAGTTTTACGCCTTTTGTTTTACGTCTAGCAATACCCATCCATTCATAGTGCAAGGCCAGGCAGAATGTGCTGGGTCTCCCTGAGAAAGACACACACCTGAAACAGAGCCAAACTCTGCACAGCTGCTGTTTCTGTTCAGCAAATCTGAATTTTCCAAAATGCATAAATATAGTACTTTAAAAATCATAATAGTGGGTACAAATCCATAATGACATTTTGATGGTAAGTTATTATCTAAATGCATATTTAGTGCTTATCCTCTAAAGCTTGAAGTCTGTTGTTGCATCTGATTATTTTTTCCTCAGAGGATTTTTCATAATCATTAATAGGAAAAAAAAAATACAAAAAAATCTTTTACATTGATAAAGAAACACATGTTTTTGTGACAAGACCAAAGCTAGCAGGCACCAAAGCATTGAAAGTTTTAATTGCAGCAAAGTCCTTTGTTCTTAAATGTACTTATCTTTCCAGGAGATGAAAATAACCTTACATTGCTTTTACACCTTATCCTTTTTTGATACTCCGAAGCTTATAAAAATCAACTCCACTACTTTGAGTGTGCATTAAAAAAAAAAAGCAAACCATACAACAAAGATACAAAAGCAGAAGCTGAAGTTACAAAGTTCTTAAGACTGAGCACTCAGGCTCATCTTTAACTTCTTACATTTAGGTTTTAAATCTTCTTCATATTTCTGAGATGTTTGAACTCTGGGATTACAGAGTTAGTTAAGATTCAGAGTCTAAGGCTGAAAATTATTTCCCCTGGAAACACATTTACCTCAGGGTGTAATTTCTCCTAGGATGGAACTTCTTGCTGAGCTTCTTTCTTCTGCTGTGCCAAATTGGAACTTGAGCAACGCTGTGATGATGATATTGTGATGAAGCTTTACTTAATCTAGTTAGAGTAAATTAAATCTGAAAGGAGAGAGGTGTAGGATGCTGTGCCAAGTAATTTGCTCAAGTTACTGAGCAGAAAAATGAAGCACCTGTTAAAAATGTGTGGTATAATCTTTGAATGGATGTGCATAGTATTCATGGGCATGTTATTGTATCCTCCCCAGACTCAGGTAAAGCAGTGTAGTTATGGTTTAGGAATGGTATTCCCCAGTTTAGTACTCCTAGCAAAAAGATCAGTAAAAATCTCTCCTCCAATGGGAGGCACAGAAGGCAAGGATCATGGGTTGAGATAAAACAATTTACTGGAAAGAGCAATGAGATAAGAAAAAGAATAGCAACAGCATTAATAACAAAAGTATACAAAAGAGAGGGTGCTTCACATGAAAAAATGCTCAGTGGGAACACAATGGACAAATGGCCGTGGCTTCCCCTGCCACACTTTGTCCACTGGAAGCCCTGCCCTTTTTATCAGTAGCAAGAGTCCCTTGTCCCCAGCAACGATGTGGGGTGTTATCAAATAACATCAGGGTCTGGACACACCCCCTTAGCCACTGCCACAAACCAGCCCCGTCCTTGGTGGAATCCAGGGCATGCAGCATGCTGTGCTAGGGGTAAGGTGAGGAAAGCACAGCCTTTGCTCGCTGCATGGAGAGAATTGTCACTACTCATACCTGTCTGCACTAAATCCCTTCTCCTACTGATCAGTGCCTGTGTCAGAGAGTGTTTTGGAAAGTCTCTGGATATTGGATAAGATTGGAATGTTGGAGCCTGTACCTGCAGGCAGGGTGACAGAAGAATGAAGTGTGTGGGCTTGTGGCAATGCTGAACGCTTGGGATAGAGAGGATGCTGACATCACAAGTGTGTGGAGTGAGGGTACTCTGCAAAAAGTTACAGAGGGTGCCAGTGCCTGCCTGTTATCCAGCAGGCAAAACACAATTCTGCCCTGGGTGGCTTCAAGCTCCATCAGGCACATTAGGCAGAAAGCCAGAGGAAGACCACAGCTCCTGACAAACAAAACCCATTCCTATTTTGACAAAGGCAGACAATATGTAGCCACACCCCCTATAACTGAGGAAAAAAAATTAATCCCCTGGGAGGAAATAAGATAGAGAGGTTTCTCATGAAGAGATACCATATAGATCCCTTCCAGAGGGATCTAGATAGACTAGAACATTGGAAGAAAATCAGTGTGATGGAATTTAACAAGCCCAAATGCTGGATTCTGCATCTGGGATGGAGTAACTCCAGGCACAGGTGTAAATTGGAGAGGAGGGTCTGGAGAGCAGCCCTGCATCAGGGATCTGGGGGTGCCTGTCAGCAGGAGCCCAAGAGAAGCCAGCAGTGTGCCCTGGCAGCCTGGAGGGCAAACTCCATCCTGGGGGGCCTAAAACACAGCTCAGCCAGCCCAGCACAAGAGCTGATTATCCTGCTGAGCCCAGCCTTGGTGGGGCTCACCTCGAGTGCTGTGTGCAGTTCTGGGCCCCAGTCTGGCTGGGAAGGTCCTTGAGTGCATCCAGAGAAGAGCAACAAAGCTCCTGAAAGGGTTGGAAAGGACATGCTGTGAGGAGCCACTAAGGATTTTGGGCTTGTCTCTTTGGGGGAAAGGAGGCTGAGGGGTGACCTGGCTGCTCTCCACAGTGTCCTGGGGAGGTAAGAGGAGACGATGGCAATCTCTTCTCCCTGGGACCCAGTGGTGAGCAGAAGTGCTTCCAAGCTGTGCTGGGCTGAGCTCAGACTGGATATGAGGAGGATTTCTTTATGGAGAGGTGGTCAAATGCTGGCACTGCTTCCTAGAGAGGCAGGTGGTGCCTGGGCCTGGCACGGTTCAGAGGCATTTGGACAATGCCCTTCATCCCATGCTTTAACTTTTGGGCAGCCCAGAAGTGCTATGGGAGTTGCACTAGAGAAGCATTTTTGGTCTCTTCCAAATGAAATATTGTAATCTATTCTATCAAACTTATAAATAATAGAATAACAGACACAGAGCATTGCATATCTACAACTCTTGTGTTTCAAACTGCCATTACCTACAAGTATTTCTTGAAATGAATACTCTGTGTAACACAGCCTGATTTATCAGAAATAGAACATTCTAGTTCCTCATGTCTTTTATTTGCATTCCTCTCTTTCCCTACATGCAGATATAAGTGCACATATGCAGATACTCAAGCCCTACATCTATACGGAATTATGTTCCCACTCCCATCTAGTCTACAGCATGGCACCTCTAAATGGTAGGAGTAAGAGCGAGGCATTTCAACCAAACTACATCTTTTGTCTTCATTTCCAGAGAGCTTGTATTGCTTAAATTCCAAAATTGAAGGTGTTTGACCACAACTATTTCTCTAGGTATACTGTCTTTCCTTACAATGGCCTCACTTCCAAGGGCACAGAGACCTTTTCTTCCATGCACACTAGACTTGCAGAGACACTCTGCTTCCCTAGACTAAGTGTTAGTGAAGACATATTCCCTCATTTCCCATATGATGGGTTTAAGGATTTGTCAGAGGATAAAATATTTTGCAAACAACTTAGTGGCACTGAGCACATGTCAAATCATGGCCCAGACTACTGAAATAGTCTGTTATGACACTTTTGACATCAAACCTCAAATTTGAAACACATTTGTGTCTGCACAACTTGCTCTAAACAATCACCTAATGATTGAGCTGTACAAGGAATCTTGTCTTGTACTGCTGCTTTCATGTTATATTACCTAAAGTGTTCAATAATTATCTTACCAGATCAGGTTTCTCTCACTTTCATTATATACAAAGGCTCAACCTACAAGGGAAAAAAACCCCAACATAAAATTTGAGGAATTCAAGGCCTGAACCTGAAAGAGTACAAAGTAGCACCTAATCTGAGGCTGTCTCAGCCTCCTTCAGACTGATCCACAAAGTTCTCTAGGAGGCAGGCAGAGAGATGCTGGCAGATAATATTTCATCTTCCTTTGATGTTCTACATTTAAGTAACCCATGGCAAATGGTCCAAAGGCAGCAGGACTGCAGCCCACAACACACTTTTCTTACTAGCACAGGGAAGGGCAGCACATAGCAGGTTATTTCAGTGGAATGCTGCCTCAGGATCAGTGCAGCCAGGAGAGCAGCAGGTGCAGCACAAACACATACCTCCTGTCCCATGGATTTATTGTCTTGTTGCATGGCACAAAGAAAAAGAACCACAGGAGCATTTGGAGCACTCCTGTCATCAAGCTGCACTGTGCCTGGGAGAAGCAAAAGGCATGTGCTGTTTTGAAACAGGACACCAAGAAACAGGGATGCCTGTCATTGCACAGATAACCAGCCCCTCTTCCCAGCCGTGGGGATCTGGGATCTCACTTTGCTCACTGGACAAGGGTGACCTCTGAAAGCTGGTGAGCACAGCTATTGCACAACCAGGCATGCAGCTCTCACCCACTGCCAAGGCCAGCACAGCCTGAGAGCACTCCTTGTGTCCTTGTGACTCCAGGCTCCAATTACAGACCCATCTGAGCTGAGGAACAGGGGCACAGGAAGTGTGAAGCAGATGGACAGGTTATAGGTCACCTGAGAGTATTTAATGAGCTGAATATCTCCTACAAACAAGAGTCTAATGCTGAGAAATATTTCTGCCCTCTGCTTTTGCTCTGCCATCAGACTCTTACGCGGTGATGCTCTGATGTTTTGGATCAGTGCTGAAGGCAAAATCCTTGCCATGAAGTGAGACATGTCATCGCGCAGCAATTACTTAGTGCCAGTGACTCAAGTTCCCTGATATTTCTCCCTGAGCTGTCATGGACCCTATGCATGCTTCCCAGATGCACAGAAGCTCCTGCCCCTCCCTTGCCCACACACATTAAACCAAGCCTATTCCAGTGCTGTTTTCCTTCCAGAGAATAAAGATAGCTTGGGCAGAAACCCTTGCACTTCATGAAAATTAGGAATAAAGATTTTCCCTTAGGCCAAGAGGAAGATCCTTTTCCTGAGGCCACCGAAGCATGCAGCAGGTGCCATCAGGCACTGCTCTGGTACCAGCAGAGCCCATCTGCTGGCACTGGGAACTGGCCTGCACAGGAAAGGGTGTCTGTGCTGGGGAAAGGTTGTCACCCAGTGTTTATGGGACAGATGAAACGCACAAAACCTGCACCTTGACATTATTTCAGTGCTATTTTGCCCATTGCCTTCTAAAGATTCCTTTCTGGCTCTTGGTAGCTTGCTGGTCAGCACACCTTAACCTTGTTTTTATTAAAATAGAAAGCAAATTTTCTGTTGAGTACTAACCCTAAAAGAATGGAAATAATGCCTCTTTAGCCATGTTAAGAATATCAGATGCTAAGCTGCTGTTACTTACAACCAATACCTGTTATTTGATAAGAGTGAAACTAAATCCACTAACCTAAATCTGAACAATTATTTTTCAATACCAATTAACAAAAAGCAAAAAGCAAATTTTGAACACTCTAAACAGCATTTAGACATCAACAATTGCTCTTAGCATAATGGTTTTACAAAATGTTTGCAAAGGCAGACAAAATCTTGGATGACTTTTGAGAGATATGAACTCCCATATATATGTATGTATATATACACATACACATAGATACACACTCTTCATTAGTTCTAGCAAGCCTGTTCAAACAACCCCCATCTTCAAAGATCACATTTTCATTATCCGTGTCAAAGCACCAGAAAAGAATGAGAAGGGTGACACGGTATTAGAAAAAACGTCCTGTGTTTTCAACATAAAATACTTTAACTTGAATTTTGGATGTAGCCAGATCTACTCTGAGACTTTAGTCAAGGCATTTGATACTCCAGCTTGTCACTGTGCATGAGTTTTCCCATCTTCAAAAGAGAAATAACACATCCCTACCTTATGTGGTGTTTCTTTCTCCTTCCATAGGGGAAAGCTTTGAGGTCCAAAGTAAATTCCAACTGAGAGACAGAAAAATATTTTCAGTGAAAGTAAAAACCATCAAAGCCTACAGAGACACTATTTTTCCCCTAAAAAAAAAAAAATTAAGCAAAAACAAAGTGAGAGGGAGGCTTTCTGTGCAGATATAAAACCCACCAAATCTTACTCTCTCTTGGATGTCCTAAAGCTGTCCTCAGAAGTCTAGTTATTGGGTCCTTGGTGGACATCTTTTGCCCCTCTTGCACCTTAATGGCTTTCTGAAAAAATGGCCTTGCAAGGCAGAATTCCTGCTCACAGCTGAAGTGTGGGTCCATGGAATGAGCACAAAGCAGGTGGGGTTGATTCAGGTGTCAGCTCAGACCCACAGCCATGCAGCTGTCCACCCACTCAGAATCACAAGGTTTTCCTTTACTCTCTTCCTTCTCTGGATAACAGCAGAGTCAGTCAACTATCCTGGCAAGGGAGGAAGGGACAGATCTGCTGGCCACTGAGTCACTCAAAGATGTTAGGTAAAGACCACAAAGTCTTTTCACACGTGCCACATCACTGCATCATTTAGTCATTGTGTTATGCCCTCTGACAACATCAATCTGTGACCTGTGGAGGGATCAGACTTCTACCCTTAGACTTAATTGGACCAAAAATAGTGACCTGATACAACTTTCACGTAACATTAGAAATCTGAAATTGTGACTAACTTTAAATAACAAGATGTGTCAGACATCACCCAGAGAAGTAATGATCACCTGCACTGCTCCTGAAGCAATGAGAGAGACCAGTCCTCAGGCCTTAGGAAAAGTCAGCTCTTGAAAATAACTACCAGTTATTTCTGCAATAGCACATGGCCAGTCCAGGCATTAAAAATGCAAAATAACAACAACAAAAAATAACCTTTAGTTATGCCTGTTTATTACAGAATGACATCATGTTACACAAAGAAACCAAGAGAGTAAATGGCTTAACCAAAAACATCACTTATGGTTAAGAATGCTAAATAGGACAGTTTGCATTCGTTAAATTTCAGCAGGGATGTATTCAGTAATTGAAAGCCACAAAAGATTAGTTTTACTAATTGTTACACATTTGTTTTTCTCTGTTTCACAGACTGTTAATTACTTGTGCATGGTGTCAATGGGCACATGCCAGTTAGTATTTTGTATTTTGGTCATTCTGCTGGTGAGCAAAGACCTTCAAATGCTGCCATTGTTCTTCCTTTGGCCATTCAGTGACAGCAGATAAAATTAATGTCCTAGCATTCCAGTGCCCAAATGAGGGAGCCAGGACACCCTCAGCAGACTTTATTTGGCTGTTGAATCAAAGTTAACAGTAAACATGCAATATACTGGATTAGCACTTCAGTAAATGACTTAATTTTTAATTGGGATACTGGAAATTAAGGGTCATCTGTGTTATGCTCCCACACATATTGCTTGAGACAGACTTGGGTTTTACACATCTCTATGATGCATGATGAATTTGAGGGTAAGCAGGCCTGTTTCAGCTGTCATACACAGGTTAGAAAGACTGAATTTATATCTCATGGCCAAACTCAAAGCTAAGTATACCTTTCCCTGCATTAAAAAGGCATCCTAAAAAGAAAAGAGCAGATTTCCCTCAGTTCAGATGTTTCTCATTCTTGCCTTCTAATTGTCAATTTAAAGATGCAGAAATTTTTACTTTTATTCTGAAAAGAATTACAGGAAGAATTAACACATGTGTAGAATATTTGCCTAAATAAGGGGAGAAAGAAAAGAAAAATAGGCATACAACAGCTAGGCAGAGTAAGTTGAGTTCTGATGAATACCAAATTGCAAAGATAGCCAGTGCAGTTGTTCAGGTATCTGTCTGCTACAGTTGCCACTATTTACAGGTAATAGTTTAAAATCCAAATTGATGCATTTGGCATTCTGGAATATATATTAAATTTGAGTAGGAGTAAAGTGAATACTGTGGTAAAAGACACAATAAAAACATTGCCCAGAAATCCTCCTAGCAGGATTTCATCCCATCTTTTGAAACACAGGAATTCTTGATGTAGTTCACTTTCTGTCTATCAAGTATCTGTTTTCCCTTTATGTATCCCATGTTCCTACCTTGGCCTTATAGGTAGATAATAGATAAAAGATAATACAAAACCCTACATGTATTTGGCCATTTGTGAAGATCTCCTCCTTAGAGGACTTTTCCTACTTCTGGGAGACAAGGACTGGTATTTTTAACAAATTAGGAAAATGCATTGTGGATACATTAAAGGTCTGGTCTTCTTCTGCTAGCTTGGCCAAGCAATGTTTCACCTCCAGAAATAAAACACATATATACAATTTCACTTGTATCGATAAGGTCTCCATGAAAAGGAAAAGGAAAAACTTATTTCATTTTAGTAAGAAGTTTATGAAACAGAATATACTTTAGGGTATAGAATATATCAGCCTCAGAAGCAGGCAGTCAATGCTCTCCTCTTCCTCCAAATAAAAAAGCCAAACACAAAGGCAGAGAGCCACCAGGCTACGTATGGCAAGAGCAAGTGATGTTATTTGTCCCCAAGTCACAGTGAAACAAGAGACAGAAAGAGAAATCCTGTCAGGTGAGGTCACAGCTGGTGCTGACCAAAGAGGCTGAATCATTCAACCATTAAAAACTTTGAAACTTAAAAACTGGTTTCTTAGCAAGTTCCAAAATAGAACCATTTGCATAATTCACAAATCATAGCAGTCTGTGATGTACTTGTTTCAACAAAGAGATCTAACTCAGGAAAGAGTGCATGTTTTGTATCCCTCTGACAAGAACAAAGGGTCAGATCAATGGCATCAACTGCCCATCTCCCAGCAAAACCAGCAGTTGTAAATCTCTTTTCATTCTTAAATTGAGTCTGGAATCCCACACCCGAGTTAAAAATAACCAGGGCTGACCCAATACACTGTTAAAAGTTACTGTTTATCTATATGAATATTTATTACACTACAGATAAAGGGGGGGTGTCAGTCTTATTGACACATTATCAAGAATTTATTGATGATTATCCTGATTAAAGAAGACAAAGAATGCTAATAGACCACACAGAGGCATCATACTTCAACAGTATTGGCCACTTAAAAATATGCCAAGGTCCCAGACTAGCAGCCAAGACAAGAAATCAGCCCCTTTTTCTCTTCTAAGAGGAAACCAAAAAATACAGTATAATAAGATGGTAGAATTCCAGACAAACTGTGTTTGTATAGGGAATGAAGATTAGAAAATTAGAGTAGCATCTGAAATACCACCAAGTATGCGATAAGAAGATGAGACAGAAGCAGCCTTCATGGAAAAAATTTAACTACATCAAAACTTAGTAACAATTTAGCTGTTTTTTAGTATTTTTTCATTATGGCCAAATAATGATGTTGCAGTACTAATGATAAATTAATTTTGACATTTAAGAAGATTTTGAAAGAAACATTTATTTTTATGATGACAGACATAAGAGACCTGTTTTATCATGGCTTTGTTAATGACAACAAAAAATACTTTCTTTATAAGAAAACCAGGTGAACTAGCCCAAGAGGGGACCATACACATGTTGCACTTCTGAACATTTTTCTGTATTTTCTTCAATTCTGCTCACTGCAGTTATTCCACACAATCAAAATAACTGCCCCATGTGATTTTTCAAGTGTGTGATACCTTCAAATGATTTACACATTGCTAAAGCCCAAAAACATATAATCCAGTTCATTATACAAGCATACTATGATAATGTACGTAGATTTCAGAAAAAATATCAGACCATAAAGGTCCATAATAGCTCATATATATAGAATCTGGTATACCAGAGAGCAGAAAAATTCACAGTAAAGGATTAAAAGACCGTTAGTATCAATACCTAAGTTTTACTGCAGCGTTCTTTCCTAAAGCTGTGATTCATGCCTACCTACCCAGGATGAAACATTTTCTTGCCCCTAAAAGTAGTCCAAAATGTAAACATTGTTTCATATGATTTTAGTGATATATCTTGACAGCAAATTCATGTCAATGGATGCCCTATTAATCATAGGGAATATTTCATCCAGTGTGAACTGTTCTATTGACTGAAATGCTATTAGTACAGCTAATAGGTTCTTGTCTTTAAGCACCTGGTTATGGTAAATGCAGAGTGCATTTTCTTTCACACATCTACACTAAGGGCTGATAAAAAAACCCTCCAAAATTAATTTCTGAAAAACTGTTTAAATACAAAGGATCTGAAATTTTTTCATTCTCTTCTATTGTTGCCCTAATTTTACACCTTTTAAATATACACACAAGTTTATGACTATTATAAAATATGTTTATATACTTTGGCATATTGCAAAGGTACCTTTTGGCAAATTAATTTAACAATTATTTTAATTTAAAAAGCTTTTCAGAAATTTTTATTTGAAATATGGACAAATTTATAATTTTACCTTCACAGAAAAAAATGGAAACGGAGGCTATTAATCTATACCCTCTCCTTTTGTTATACTTTTTTCAATAGGTCCATATATTATTTAAGGGGTTTTGTAGAGATACACTTACATGAGTTCAGTATCACATTACAGCTGATGAATGCCCAACACACAGGTATGTTATGAAAGGTCATCAGTTACAAGTGAAGCTGCATAATGGATGCCTGCTGAATATATTTGCAAGTTCTCTGCACTGACTCTGAATCTGCTCTGGCAGCAGCGAGCAGGGGAGCTTGGAACACCAGTTTAACTCTGTTTAATTTCAGGGAGGTACTGGGAGGTCTCTCTTGACTTGGAGGTGGCATTCAGCACAGGCAGGGTTAGGTCCAGTGGGCATCTAGGCTCCTCTCAAGGAGAGCCAATGAAAATGAACCCCAAAGTACTCTACCTAACTACTACTGTAGTTAGGAACTACAAAGTACATCCTAAAAGGACCACTAGAGAAACGCCCAAAGATTTCCATAATTGTTTCAAAATTTTCCCAACTCCTAAATTTTTTAGGTTTTCTTAATATAGAAAGGACCAATTGTGCATACTGATGAGGAGGAGGATGGAATGCCCATGACTTCTGCTGCCTGGCTGTAATTCTGTTCTGCAGCAATCTTTCTGCACCCTGGTGATGAGAAGGCCTTGCAGCTCATTCCTGACATCAGGGATGTGCTCTCTTTTGCTGTCCAGTTCTGCTAAGAGCAAAAAGCAATTGCCTGCACTCTCTCCCCTGCTTCTTGCCACTGCTAGCACTCATACAAACACCTTACAGTCTGACCTGCTGTTTCAAGGGACTCTTGAAGCATAGAAGGGTAGCCTTAGGGAGCTGCAGTCACTCTTACTTAAGCTGGGAAGGATTTCCACATGCCAAGAAGCATAAAATATGCAAGTAAACATATGCTCCATCATTCATTAGAAGATCATGTCTGCACACAGTATTTAAAAACTGAAATTTGATTCTGAAAATAATCCCTATTTGTGGGTATTCTGGAGAATGTGGGATGAGATTAGGCATTGTATAAAGTTCTCTTGATTGCTTCAGTCAGCTCCACAGAGCTGAGCCTGGAGAGCCCAGACCAGGTCTGGGGCTGAGCAGGTGGAGAGAAGGTGAGGTTAAAAGCAAAGCCACCCTGGCTGCCCATGCTCATCTTACCTGTGAAACCCAGCAGCCCAGGAGGGTGCAATGCAAGTTGCTCTTTTTCCAGCCTCTGTGGGCATCAATCCCATTAGGACTGTGAAAGTCTGCTTCATTATCCAGACATCTATTTCATTATGAATATCTGTCTAGACGTGGCAGAGATCAGAGTACAGAGTGCTCGTGGTCCAGCACGCAGAGCAAAAAGCTGAGCAGTGGCCTGAGCTAACCCCTGGCAGCTCCTGCCTGCAGGGACAGCCGAGCAGCAGCAGAGCAGCTGAGCACTCTCAGTGCCTGCCTGAAACAGCTCCCTCCCAAAAACCACAGTGAAGACCTGACAGTATGCCTCTGCATACTCTCACATTCAGTGACAGCAGCAATTTAAGGTGCTTTCTCCCCAAAACAATTGACAGACAAACATTCTCCTGGTATAAAATTTAGCTAGTGCTGTTAATATGTGCTCCATTGTGTCAATATGTTTTCAAAGAAGAAAAATTAAAGTGTAATTACAGAAGAAATCAGATTTTATTGACATAATATGTCAGTTTCCTATGGATTTCTGAAGGATCAAGAGGAAGAAACATGGGTTGATAGCTTAGCATATGTCTGAGAGCATCAACACCTCAGAGCAGTACCTGCCAGCAGCACAAACGTTGTTAGTGGCAGTGGGCACAGTGTGGCTGTAGGAACAGTCGTGTATTTTATTACCTTCATTCTCCCCAGAAGCCCAGTGCAACACTTTGTGTTAGTTCTTTGCTTTACCACACAGGCTTCTTAAAAATTGTGTGTTAGAAAAAACTCTTGTGGTAGTCTGGCAGCCTTTCTTTAATCTCTTCCTTCATTACCTTGTGGACATAACCGAATCAAATAACAATAAATTTACTTTTTTCACCTACAAATTTCAGAAGCAAATTGTCATTGTTACAAGTCTACTCTTAAAGTAATATCTAAGCACTTCCAGAAATGCCTAGCCACCAATGGACAGCCACCAATTTGTTGCACACATTAAAGAATACAAATGAATTCTCCCTTTGTTAACTTTTACTTCCAATTTAATTAACTTTAAAAAATTAATTTATTTGGTGTTGTATTTTGGTGCTTATTTGTTAATGAGTGTGACACTTTATATAACTCAAGTAAAGGCCATCTAAAAATATTTTCTGTGTGACTGAGATTGGCTAGCGTGCAAAAACAAATACTAAAACACTTCTAGAAAATAACAATGATGATGCTGAGAGCAAAAAGACTAATTGTGCATGAACCTGTAGGAGCAGTGTCTTACATGATCTAATTCTCTTCCTAAAAGTGAACAGCATCTAGGAAGTATGTTCCCTTTTCTGCTTCAGGTTCCCCCTAGGAACTGAAAAAGTTGAGCTTTTTTTGGGCTAACCTCTTTATAACATAATTTAGTAAAACTTAAATAAAAATTTAAGCCCCCAAAGAGAAAATTAAATTAGGACACTTGGACTCTCAATTTTACTCTTTCAGTCCTGGATTCAGTGGTGCCTTTTGGCAGGGATGCATTATACAGCTATTATTCTCATTGAGTGTACAATTTAAAGGAACAAATATTTTGTCTTCACAAGGAAAAAAACTTCAATCATTGAGAAATAAATATTGCAACAAAAGCCCCTTGGTTTCAAATTTGTCCTTTTCCTTCCCCCCTTATTTTTTTGACATCTCTATTACTGAAAATTGGCAGGTGCAAATACCATTTTTCACAATCCTTAGTGCCTGCCTTACAGATGAAAAATCCACTGTTCTGCCACAACATAGCATCTTCTTCCTTCTCACAGCTGACAGTGCTCACAACACACAACAGAACCTGGACCTCTCAGAATTTGCCCACTAAATATACATTTCTTAAATTCTCAAGTCAGTTTTCAGCATCTAATTGGCTAGATTGCCTAATGCAATAGTCCAAGAAATTAACATAAATTTCTGTATGAATGGCTGTTTTGACATCTTTATATAATTGCCAAATGATTTTGTGTTTTGTGGTGCTGGGTTTTTTTGCTTAATTGTTTATTTCATTTGTTTGGCTGGGTTTTTTGATCGCTTGCCAGTGTCTGTACTGTCTTGTCTTTACCTAGAATGTCCAGAATGTCCCCATATGGGCCAGTTATTGCAGCATACATTTAATCACCTGACTTTCCACTGGTAAACATGCTTTCTTAAGAGAAAGCTCTTGAGAGCTTTCTTAACAGCTCTCAACGTCCTGGCCACATGGATTAATAACACCCACCAGTTCCCACTGATTTTAATGTTTTCTGCCGTTCTTCGCTCTTTAAATGTACACATTTAAAGGAAACGTTGAATAAAGTTATGTTCCATCCACTTCTAGATTTCTATCAGCCTTCTGATTTCATCTTCTGTTACAGCAGCTGGACTGGAACCAGCACAGCTGTTAACTGGAATTTCTGCTTAAATGTTTACAGCTCTGAATAGTTTGAACAATTCTGAGTGGCTTATTTATTTTTACTCCATGAAACAAAGAAGTTTGGTGTTGCCCAGTCTGTAAATCCCCAGATTATCTGACATAAAGGGATTCTCAGGTGCATGACAGCAATTATAATGCCTTTCCCAAGTTGTTCCTGGAAATCTGCATTCCTTGCAGTCACTGTGTGCTGTGGAAAGCTCTCTGACAGGTGCCTGAAATACAATGTGTGAGGTTCAAAAAGTGTAGGGCTGCTTTTAAACCATATTAACAGGATTCTCAGTGGGTGATTAAACAAATACCTTTCATTTACTTGAACACATATTAACAGCACTAGCTAAATTTTACACTAAGAGAATGTTTGACTGTCAAATCAAAATCACACTTTTGAGGGCGCAATATGAATGTGTCTGAGTGTCCGTTCCTGCAGTACAGATGCCTTTCCCCATAGCTTCAACATTGCGTTCTGTACTGCTCCTGACATGTGTGCCTTGGGTAGATACCACTTACAGGAGGGGAGACTACTTTCCAAAAAAAAAGATTATTTTGATACCCCTCTCATGCAGTACAAAATCTTATGTGTTATTGACTTACCATAACCCAAAGCCTACAATGAATGCAGAATTATTAATTTCCTTATGGGATTTTGTATGGTGATCTCACTACAGCATCTGAATTCTTTGAAAACATTAATGAACAGATCCTCTCAACATCCTTTTGAAGTCAGAGGATATTTTTATCACTATTTTACACAAGGGGAACTGAATATTTAAGATAAAAGCCAAAATGTTCAGAGTGTCAGCTAATATTGTTTGCCAATTTTGAAAGTCTAGGGTTCTGAGTTTTCCAAAAGCTAAGGATTTTTTTAAGCCTTTTTATATATTCAGAGAAAAGAGCCTGCTTCCACCAGTTGCTGCTCTGAACACAAAATATTGCACATGTTCAACATTATTTGATATCAAGCTTCAGTTGTCTCAAAACAAGCACTCAAAATGCAGGAACTTGAAAAAGTTGAAAAAGTTTGCCGTGAGTGGTGAGCCCATTTCATTAAAGGAACCATCACTCTGGCCAAAAACAAAACCAGCATTCTTTCCCTTCCTTTGAGTAATTTGCAAGATTACTTCCATCTTAAGCAAGAAATGAGATTTTGTGTAGAGCTCTATCCTCTTCACTGAATGACTCCAGATCATGACCAAAGCAATTCCATCAAAAGGGCTAGATATTGAAGGAAATACAAAAAACAACAAATCTTATCTCTTTAAACTGGGGACTAGGTAAGATGCTGTCCTGGGGTGACTTAATGATGCTCGTATCCCCATTTGTGTGTGTAGCTCAGAAATACGATTTGCACCTTGAAAGGTTGGTTCTGAGAGCCAAGGGGGGAGAAGGAGGAGTTTGTTTTCAGACAAAAACTGCACTCTCTTACTCCTCCATGTTCCTGCTGCTGGACTCTGTTGTCTGCAGCACAGACAGCACAGCAGAACAGAGCTCTCCTTTGCTTTTAGTTAGTTTTAGCTAGCTAAAGCAAAAAAGTCCCCCAAACTGTAATTTTTTTCCCCTTTTCTTTAAACCTATTTAAACCTACTCTAAACTAAAACACCCCCAAAACCACCAAGAGCTTACACCTGTAACCCATCAAGCCAAGCCTAAGTCACAAGATTTCCAGCACCAAAGAAATTAAAAACAAACTGAGTAAACTGAGCTACAGCCCACAAAAAAAAACTTTCTGAGTTGGTCATCTCTTTCAGCACCAAGAAGTTTTATTGTTTAATATTGTTCCTTTTTATTTGTGCTAGTAAATGCTTTGCCTGTTAAATAAACTGTTTTTTCTATTTTTCTCCAAAGAATTTTTTTTCCTGAACCAGTTAAGGGAACAGCTGCTTAAATGTGCTTTCTAAAAGAAACCCCTTTAAAAGTTTTTCTCCCAAAATTACCCTAAGCCAGAACAAATATAATTTTTGGCACCCAACATGTAGCTCAAGAAAGTAGAAAAAACCTGTACTGATTGCATTTTAGTTTTGTTTACTCTGTAATGAGATAAAGCAATCAGTAACCGCGTTACTTAAACTCATAATGTCTCTCAGAGTAAAAACCTTCATGTGTTTCTAGTCCCTACGTTTTTTTAAAGTTTTAATACCTTTCTAGTCACTAACATTATTTTCTTATCCAAAAATAACTCCAATATTATCCCTAACATGTCATTTTTACAGTAAAAAAACACAGATTAAAATAGCTATTGTACTAAGCTCGGTGATAATGATTTATAGGGAGTTTACAAAAGTACTGGAGTCTGTTCAAGATCAGTATGGTTTATAATTTCTTTGTCCTACCCTGTGCCCCAATTCCAATAACGTGTTTTAAGAGTTTACTAATAATTGCACCCAGTTTGTTAAAAGAAAAGCAAAAATTAGGCTTTTCAGCTTTTCCTTTCCTTCTTCTCCTTTAAATGTATTACATCACCTTTTAAAAATGTTCAGTTTCCCCTAAATTTAAAGTGACCACTTTCCTAGTATTTAATCTAGTAAGCTTCCTCTCTACACTCTACGACTTCTCTAAAATGAAGGCTAAAATATCCAGAAGATCTAATAAAACTCCTAACTCAAAAGTTAACCCAAGTGTAAAAAATCCTGAATAGCATAAAAAATAAAAAGATGTGAGCAAAACCCTAAGGGTTTTCTAATCCTATAACCTAAAACTTTCTATATAAAAAAATTCAAAACCCAACTAAACTAGAGAAATACCTAAAAAAAGTACCATAGTGACTCTAAAGAGAAAAAAATCATTACAATAAGCTAAGCCCTAACCTATACTTATCACACGCTACTAAATACTGTAAAGCAACAAATATAAGCAAAAAGACAAAAAAATGAATCAGCAGCTACCCCAATCACTCAAGCTACAACCAACACCCCAGCTACTGCAGTTGTAACTAAACCAAACAATAAGCCTAAGACTATAGCTAAACCAAACAATAAGCCTAAACCAGTGGCAGTCACTCCAAAAAAACCCACACAAACAAAACCAGTTGGGCAGTGACCAACAACAACAATCCAGGGGAAAGACCCTCCAAAGCAAGTACTAACACAAAAGTCAAAGTTAAAGCAATTAACACAAAATTTAAAACCACTATTAATTCCTATTCCCTAAAAAAAAATTACACTCAAAGACCTAATAAATCCATCATTACTTAGTTAATCTGTCTTTAAGATACTAGAAGTAAAACTACAATTCTAAATAGTACTAAAGCAAAACATTTCAAAGCCCTATCACATAATCGAATTATCATAATAAGGTGGGCTAACTCTCACAATCTCTGGGCACGGGTCCTAAGAAGTGTAACATAAAAATATCTATATACAACCAACTCAATAAAAAGCCATAAAAAAATTTAATGCTTTAAAAAAATTGCAGTAGCAGAAATTGTCTTCTCAATCAACCTAAACACTAGAAATCCAAACTTAGTACCATGTACATCCGTAATATAACAAAAACTTGTACAACTTAGACCACAAAAATACACTTCTACTTTAACAATAATAAAACAAAATAACAAAGAAGAAACTGTACTTAACAAAAAAGCTTCAAACATACAAACACTGTGCATAGCCCAACACATACAAAAATCACAGCTATAAAACACATCTACAAAAATTAAAAGATAAAATAAAGAAAAAAAAAGACAAAAAACTCAAAGAAAAAAATTAAAAGACACCTTCTCCAAATCTCTGCAATACAAATCAAAAGTTCTAATACCAAATGCAAATGTCCCCCAAACAGGGAGAGAAGGCACACCCTACAAGCTTAGCTGTAGTTCTTCCTACATAATTGTAAAAGAAACATAAATAAATAAGATAAAAAAATCTACTGCTACTCTTACACAGCAAGTACTTAAATTAACAAACAACAAGACTCAAAGAAAAAGTTGCACCAAAAAAAGACCAGCTCCAGTAATCTGTAACCAAACCACTAAATATAATAATAATAACAATGTATCCAATCCCCTTAAAAAAACCTCCAAAACATATATCCAAAGAAAAAAAATAACCAAGGTTAGAGGGGCCCTACCTCTAACCAAGTAAAAGCTAGAAAAAAGGTGTTTTTTTAAAACTGTATAAATTCATTAACCTAGCACATCAAAACCACAAAAATATAAAACCTTAGTCAACACTAGCACACAATACACATTAATCCTCTCAAAACATATAAAGACAAAATCTATTTCTATTACTAGCGTAACAAAAAGATCACAAAATTTTACTTAAGTAAAAACTAAAGTAAACCTAAACTAAAAATAAGTTAACTAGCCCAACAACCCCATACATTTTAAGCACAGACTTCCTCCAAGAACCTCAGGTAAACATTTAAAATAACAGCTGTAAAACCAAAAAGCATCAGACAATTAAACACCTTACCTAAACTATCAAAAACCCATCTACCATAAAACTCCTAAAAAGAAAAAAACAACAAGTATCAGTTAGCACCTCAACAATACACCACCAATACAGAACAACACAAAATGCCATAATCTCCATCCACAAAATAATCCATAAACTAAAAAACCAAAAAATTAATCAACAAAACCCACTTGTTGCAAGAACATATTATAAGTTTCTCTGTGTGCAAGCCTGCAGAAAATTCTCCCCACGGGAAAGCATCTTTTACTGTCCTTTTACTCTGTGCAAGTTTCTGTAAACAAAATCTCTGGTTTGTGTTTCAAGGACATTCAGATTTCTCTGCCTGTCCCCTGATAATGGGAGATGGGGTTTCTCTTTCAACCTATGAGGTGAAGGACTGTTATCTCTCTGATATTGTGAGCATTCTAGCATAGAGCATGAAAAAGTAAACATCTGAGCTCTGTACCTGGGCACATTATAGCCCAAATCCTTCTGAACTATGGAGTCATGTTAATAAATNTATGGAGTCATGTTAATAAATCATATTTAACCTTCTGATATTATTGCTAAGAGTCCTTTGTCAATGCACGAACCACAGCAAAACCCACTCACCCTTCAACAATCCCTTTCAGCCTATACACAAATCTAAAAAA